>CM067506.1:28755455-29204523 GCA_034509495.1 Acestrorhynchus altus
ATATATATATATATATATATATATATATATATAGGGTGCCAGTGGAAGGGACTTCTTCAGAGCTTATATATATATATATGGTTCCTGATTTGATTCATTGTGTACATATCCAAATAAGTACATAATTTCCAAATGACAAAATATCACAGTTTCTCCAGTCTGCCCCCCACCGTCTCGTTTTATATCACTACCTTGTTTTCTGTTTCCCAAAGCTCTGCCCCTTCCTGCTCATCTGTGTCTTGTTTGTTTCTGTGTGTTCTTGTCACTTTTTTTTTTGGTAAGTAGCCCTTGTTGTCTGTTGCCTTCTCCAGTGAGAGATCTCCAGCCTGGAGTGGCAATTATAGGCTGTGAATCATTAAACTTGAAGCTGTTATTTTAAGGTGAAATTGATACATAATGTTGCTTTAAGACTATTTATTTACAGCACTCAACTCGAGTAAAAGTGAACATTTTTTAAGATTTTTAAATCTTGGTTCATCAGTTTTGTCTTTTGTTCTGTTGGATCCTTCTGGATCACAAACAACTTGCACAACAGACAAACAGAACAAAACAACAGACAAACAGAACAAAACAACAGACAAACAGAAAACTGTGTTCATATATGTTGAACTGCTATACACTATTTACACTAAATAGTGAGTAAATTCAGTGTAAATACTAGGCTACTTTGGCCATTTAGGACAACTGACATCTTGATTTAGAGGATGTTTCAGTGTCTAGATGTTTTCTCCTAATATTTGTAAAGAGGTTTAATTAGTTTTGGATTTCAGCTGATTACTTCAGAATCCTTGAATCCCTCAACAGAGAATCCTACCTCCTTTCGCTCCCAAATCACCCAACTACTCCACCTAAAGGTACAGAAGCAGCCAATCCAATTTCTTGTTTTAAATAGCCCACTAGATTAATTACGCTGCCTTTTGTGGCTTCATTTCCAAACCACTACATCATCAACACTAATCTGTGATCAGGTGCTGAACAATGCAAGAGGTTGAGTCGCGTTTGTTATCAGCATTGATCAGGGGTGGAGCAGGTTCACTAAGCAGCAGCCATTGAACCTTTTTGTGACCCGCCTTGTAAACACCTTTAGTTTGGTCTCTGGCATGGATGCCACCATTCATAGGATGGGAGGATAATTATCTCAGACTAATGAGCTAAATGTGACAGGTACAAGTGCCTGCATCACTCACACTTCACAGCCATAAACATACCATTACTGCAGGAAATGGTAATGTGTTCGTTTTTTATTCTCCTAACAGGTAAGTGCTTTAAGTCCTTAACATTTAATTGTGTGTTTGTTATCCTGCTGTGTTTAAAACCATCTGAATTCAATTATCAAATCTGCATGCCACATTTCCGGGCCTGCGCTGCTGAGCACTCACTGGTGTGTAATGTTTTGGAAGTATAGTGTTTCTGCTGTGAGCTCTAATGACTTTCAACTAGAATAGAAAAGGTGCATATTAGACAGGTTTTATCGCCTGATAATGAGACGAGATGATGGGAATACACCAGTATCACTATATGTCTTTAATGGGAGTTGATTCATTTGCACGTACAACTGAAACAATTCTAATAACTGGATGATTCATGGACGATGCTTGAAAATGCTTTTACAGCTTTATAGTTTTCTTGGAAGCTTCTTGGTGAGTAAAATTACACTCTTGGATTGACAAAAATAGTATATTTGAAGATTATGCTGGCCTGCGAAGGAGGAACACCACATGCAGGCTCATGCTACAGCACTGAACTTCTGCCAGCTTAGAGATCAGCATTAGTTTTATTCACTTCCAACATTATGATTAGGCTAGAAGTCAAGTCTCACACAGTGATGGTTGGCTACAGACAAGGAGTCCTTAAGCCTTTATGACTATATACATCCTGAGTGCATGCTGCAAAAAACGCATGCGAAATCCTTTAAATCTAGTCTAAATATGGTATCTATGATTAGACGTTTTTATTGGGTTTTGCAAGAAAATGAAAATAATAAAAATACAGCAAATCTAAACTAGATATCAGTCAATCTCAAAATAGTTATACCTTTAATCTGGAAAAGGGAAATAGCAGATATTTAGAATATAATTCAGAGAATTACATTTCCTAAGAGATAATTTTTATAGTGTACCATAAAAAATCTTAAACTGTTAGATCTTCTATGAGCTGCTGTTTTTTTTTTATTTTATTTTATTTTTAAATGGTTTTGTTGACTTGTTATTTTCTGAAATACTATATTCAAGACTTATTTTTTCCACTGAGGCTGGTTGAGTGTTTTCATAGGGGGCAGGAATGCACTGACTCACTGGAACAGTTTCTCATATAATAATGGAAATTCTAGTACATTCAATTTAGAAGTGTGTACGAAAAGCTGGAGCGCAGGCCAGGAATGAGAGTACTGAGAGAGGTGATGTCCTCCTGCTTCAGAGCTGCACAAGAAGAGCTGAGAGACTCTTCCTGGCATTGTGAAAAATGCTTTTATTCAAATTGCTCCCTCTCCCCCTCTAAATGATGGCCAGTGCTGTCATTGTAAACAACAGCTATTTTTCATGATGGAAATGCCAATATTATGTGACAGTAAATTGGATTTTTCTGTTTGTGAATTACAGAGTCTCTCTTTAGATGAATACATCACGAATTAATCAGTTCTTGTCATTATAAATGCATTTTCTCCTGCCACAGAGCATCAAATATGACTGAGAGCAGAGTGTGGAGTGAAGCGCTCGATTGGAGCCACTGTGTTAATGTTCATAGGCAAGTTTGATGCTTCATTTATTTTCAGCAAAGTTGAGACATCTTCTAGAAATGCAGGAATGGTGTTTATATAAATAGAGGACAATCTCCTCAGGCTCGTGGCCTTTAAGATTATTCTCCAGCCCTGCTCTGATACACAGTGGTGAGTAAGTGGAGTGGGAGTGTTCAACACAATATGGTGGTGAAAAGGCTTAACATGCACTGTAGCAGCAATCTGACAGACTTTCCCACTTGTGTGTCACTGATTAGGTGTAAACCGCTTGTTTTAATTGTTTCAGAGTAATTTAAATGTTCAGTGTGTCTGACCACATTATGTCCTTCGGTCTGCACACTGAATAGAAGACTAATGAGTTCCATTTGCATTCGCAAGCAAGAACAGACTAGTATAGGGTAGAGGCTTAACTTAATGTCATTAAGTTGATATATGTTCAACTGGTCTATCACCCAGTCTGTAAAAATTTTTTCCAATAATGTCCTTTTGCAGAATTGAATCATGTCTAATTCCACATTGAAGATAGGTCTCCCCACATCTCTACCTGCACTAGCATGATGAAGGAAGCAGAAGCTTCCTTTATACCCAAGTTTTCCAGTCCAATTTGTGCCAATTACTCAACTCATGACAGAACTCTCCACCAGCACATATGGCCACATCAGACCCTGGCCACTGATGGCAAGCAGCAAGAGCAGCATGAGCAGGACTTGAATGAACCATCCTATCTACCCTAAACCAATCCACTATTTCTGAAGATTAGAGGATAAAAAAATTGCTTAGATGGTTACATCACTTATGAAAGTAAGTATTTCCACCACGTCCCCAACTGCCCAACTGGATGGATCACCATCATTCCAGACAACACAGGTTCACTGCTTCACAACCCAATGCTGGGTTTTTATACCCCTCTTGCCCATGCTTTGCATTTGACATGGTGCCAATAAGCCCATGTTTATCCGCCCCAGATATACAGATGAAGTCCTATTCAATTGGCAATATTTCTTTACAGGGACTGTGAAAGGATGTGTGTGTGCATTTGCACATCCGTGTCAGCAATGGGTGCAGCATAAAGCAGATGAATGCATTCATTCATTGAGGGTTTTCCACAAACATTTCAATGTATAGTGTAGTTAGATAGGTAGAAAGATATGCTCTATCTATCCACTTTAGACAGACAAACTACAATAGATACATAGACGCAGATATTAGATACGTGATCCGCAAAAGAATGCAGTTGTGTGAGTGCACCATGGACACCAATGTTGCTGGGAGATGTGTGCATATCTGGCCTTCACCTGATGGATGTCTTAGTGTTATCTCGTGATGGACGGCTACAATACCATTACAGATAATAGTTAAACAGCTAACAGCTAAAGGCTGATGCAATTGGTTAAGCTGTGTCACCTTTTAACCATGTAATCCGATAAGCATCAGTGATCTCAGCCAGATTCACAATGCATGCATATGGATGAAGAAGAGCCATTCATGCCTGTCCTGCCTTGCAGCTGGAGGCTTATGATATACATAAAGTAGTATAAAATAAGCCTCGGCTTTATGACACTATCACTCGCTTAAACAGGGAAAGAGACATCTCTGAATTCATCTGATCTCTTCTATTGGTTCATATTTAAATCATTACAGAGTGTGATTTTAACATATTCTCTACCCCTAAGGAACCTTTTCTTACAGTCTTTACAGCTCTGATCTAATACCCTGCACACTGCCTGTGGTAATACAAAATGTGCTCACTGGCAAAGGCTTAAATTGAGGAAAAAGTAGTCAATAATATATTATGTGAAATGCTGTACAGATTAGAAAATTGCTAGTCCAGACCAGCCCCCAGAATGCCATGGGTTAAAAAAAGATGTTAAAAAGATTTAACTCAAACAAATCACTGATTGTCTCTTTACATGAAACACACATAAACCTTCTTTTTCACTTATTTAATTCTGCCAGTGCTGGTTTCAGCAAGTGTATGAATGTTAAAATCACTAAAACACAAAAGAGGAACCTACACAATAAACACACTCTAAACAAGTGTGTGCACGTGTCAGCATTTCTCATTGTCTAGTTATAGAGGATGTGCAGCACTTGGGGAGAAGAGTTCCTGCAGGATAATTACAAGAAGTGTTAATTACCTAAAATGTTCAAAGCAATGTTTCCAAAGGCCACCTTTCCACTTGAAATCATACACAGGTCCCTTGGGTCTTTCAGTCATGTGTGTAATTAATGTGAATGCCCTTCCCTGCAAGTCTGGAACATTTGGAGTAGGGTTCTACCTTCAAGCGAACCCCATGCAAAATGTCTGCTACTCTGTTAAATGGCTTATTAATTATGTTGTCACAATAAAACCATTAGCACATCCTGTCCTCCTCAGTTTCTCATTATTGTGTGAACTGATTGATTTATAATCAAATGTTTTGTTTACCGATAGACCAATTAATTCTTCAGCCAGTTAATCTTAATGACCAATGCCGATCGATAATCAAAAATGCTTATAGGGCACTAGCACAGTTTGATATGATGATGTTATATAAGATACCAACATTAATTACAGTTGGTTGGATTTGCTAATGAGAGAACGTATTGGCTTGCATTAACAGGAGACTGAAAGTCAGTGTTAACATCAACTTGTCAGCAATGTTTTAGGAAAGAACTAATGTGTCTGATCACTTAAGATTGGCTCTTTGGCAAATCTGTCAACAAACCTAAACAAACATACAAAACTATGCTTTGGGCCAGTTCTGGGAAGGTGGTGAAAAAGTTAGATCTCTGTATTATTGTGTTCATGTACCCCACTTTAAGTGTTATTATTTTCCTAAAATTTTCCTTACCATTGTTTTGCTAAAGGTGAACATGCTGTTCCCATTGTAAATGACAGCAAATCTAATTTAAACCATGACTAGTATTACATATAAAATATGATTTTATATAATATAGTGATATATATCAGTTTTGGTTGGCAAATAAAAAGCTATTTTAGCAATAAAGACAAAAGAAATGACCTCAGGTGACCATACAGAATGACGCTATTTACATCTCAATTGTTAAATGAGATCTAAGCAGAGGCCCTTAGAACCCTTAGACCCTTTCAAGTGGATATCACAGGTTCAAGATCATAGGTTCAATCCTTGGTGATGCCATAGCCATGTTTGGCCAGAGAGCAAAATTGGTCTTGCATTCTCTGGGTGGCCATCACTAATCACAATGCTAGCTAGTGCTGCAACAGAAATACCAGGTTCAGCTGTGCAATGAGGTTACATTAGTGGCAATCATACCCATCACAGTTTTGATGGTATGTTATTAATAGTAGTGGGAATAAAAAATTACTAAATGATACTAGTCAAAAGTGTTCTGTGTTCTGATTACAATATTCAAAATGGTCTGAATTGGTTCTACAGCAGTACATCTGCTACCTTTCACTACATGTTTTAACTAGAGGGAGTTCTAACTAGTGGGTGGAAACCAGAAATGATTATACTATACAAACAAAATGAACACAATTATATTCATATGTGTCTAGGAATACGCAACAATGCCTGGAACTCACCAATATTTAAACTTATTTATATCTAATTTCTGAGAGCCCTGCTTTACATTCCCTAGGCAGCACTAATTCTCCAGAGCCTAGTTCATTTGAAACATCACCGCTTGTATTGTGATGTAACTTCTTAGTTTTTGGCTGACATGGCAAATGCATGATAACGTGCCTCTAAAACACCTTCTAAAACAAAGGCATGCAGGTAGTGTATACGCACCGCCATCTTCTCACTTCCATTTACTGACACTGCTGACACTGTTGATGATGTATTGTATGACATATCCTAGGTTCCACTAAAACTGGTATAAGTTCTTTTGGTAGAAAAGGCCCAATAGTACTTAAAGAAATCAGTCAAAACTTGCTATGGAATGAAACTTTTTATATCCACATAACATTTCCATATTTGTTCTCATGATGTTTGTACCTGTCATTTTAAAGACTGTTAAGATATGTAAATGACTTCTGTTCTGATTGGCTACCCTGCAGACTTGTAAAGAAGTGATAAAGCTGGATCTAAATCCTACTGCAGTTCCTCTGATTCCTGTCACAGCATGTGCTTTCACACACACCTTCTATCTGTAGACTGTCTGCAGTTACTACGTCGTATCGTGTAAAGGGGCCGGCAAAAAATACCTTTTGCAGCTTCAAAATATTCTCAGAAAAAATCTCTGTCCATTTTTTTTTAATAATATAGGCCCTTCAAGAAGATCTCATTATATCGATTAAAAGGGGTATTTGTAAGCTGCAGTGTGCAAACACAGAGCCATTAATTTACCAAGCTCATCACCTGTCAGAGCTATTGTGCAAATGATGCAGGCTATGACAGGCTTAAAGTTTCCACCTCCCTTTGTGTGTATAATCACAGCCCGTTCTTGTCAGTGCGGAGGCGGATTTGCTTACTTACCACTTTTAATTTTTCCCTCCATATCTCAGCTCACGCAGAGACACCTGTTGAAAGAAGAGATCTTATTTAAGAAACACACTTTGCATTGCTGATGGTATAATACACACACGGCAGACAATGGTAAGACAAGAGTCAAAAAACAAATTTCCAATCACATGCAAGATGAATGTAAGGGATCAAAACAGGATGACAAAGCCTGTGCCACTATCAAAAAAGTAAACCAATTTGTGGGGTGGGACAAAAGCTGTCAACGGAGGAGAATCTGATTCGAGAGCAACCATGTCCTTTCATTGCCGTTTGAGGTTAAAAAGCTTAGTTTAACTGCTCAGGTATTAACATCAGTTTTAGTTCTTTTAATGAATGCAAAGTTAATTTTCTGCGTTAGGGAGTCATTTTTGACGTCTCTAGTTAACTTTAATTAGCGGCTTTAGGGGGCTAGACAGGGTTAGACAGGGCAGGTTTACTTTTTTAAGTGTAAGTAACTTCATTTATGACTGGCATTCGCAACATTAGAGTTATTATTAGGGTTACCTGCTTAATGTTTAGTCATCCTTTCAGTCTCTTAATACGCGTCGGCATTCAGCTCTAACAGTCACAGAAGAAAGTTCAGGTCTCTAAAAAGTAGTGACTTTCAATAGCTGATATTTAAAAGCATTGGTATTACAACACAAGTTCTGATGTTCAATGGAAGAAGAATAAAGGTAGCAGAAACATAGCAGTCTAAATGTATCCCATTCACTCTAATGAGTGATGAAACATTGTGAATATCTGCCATATTCACATACTTTGTGTATACTGGCTAACACCAATGGCTGAAGGCATTTAGACAGTCTTATTGTAATACGGGTTTGTTCTTACCTCCTGAATCTCCATATCATGCACAGAGTCACGCTAGTGCAAACAAGTCAGAGTTTTTGTTTAATAAGGTCAAGCTTAAAAAATATGTTTTAAAAAGTCAGTTTTATTGATCTAAACAGTTGATTTCCATTAACACATTTAAATGACGAATCAAGATTCAATGAACAATTTAGTGGTAGAGTTAAAATTATTTAACAAAGTTGAAACTGTATTAATGAAGCTTACCTATTGTTACACAAAAAACGACGACAACCTCTCTAAAGTTCCCTTTTTGTTGCTTTTCTTTGTTAAATATAATATAATATATATATATATATATATATATATATATATATATATATATATATATATATATATATATATATATGAACATATTAGCAGTTTCCTAAAACAGGCATTTATTACTAAAAACATGTACTTATCTAATTTTACAAAAATGATGTCAGCTCTATTAACAAATTATGGCAACAAAAATTTAACAATTATGTTCACCTATTTAGAGAAGCTTACACAAGGTGCTTTATGTTCTTTTTATTACATATTTATGTACAAATACAGGCTACACACAAAGCAGAGCACTTGTAGGTAGCTACATACATATCTGATTGCTTTCAATCCCAATACTGATATCAAAATCAAATATACAAACTCATTATTTACCGTCATCAAATCAAGAAATATTAAGAAAGATGTTATGTACAATATGGGTGTCTAAAACTTAAGGGTAGCAGATTTTCGAATTGGTGAAATGGTAGCCAAAAACAAGGAAGCATCATTTTGTAGGCAACTCCATGCTTTCGATTCAGGGGAAAACCATAGATAACTAAGAAAAACAGCATTCCAATGAAAGTATTTCATTTATGCAGGCTCCTTTCCAGATCTAGATTTCAACTGTGTGTCTTAGATGTATTCTTTTAATAGGCCATGATATCAAAACAGAGAAGGGGCCATATACTGTAAGGTTCTTGTTCCTTGGGTAGGGGAGGTTAGAGTTCTTTTCTTTTAAGTATTAAGTAATGTTGCCAGTAAGGGGAGGTCACTGATTTAGAGCACCTTCAATATCTACCATAGGGGTGTTCTCTGTAGCCCCCTCGTGTAAGTCTTGCTGTTGGAGCTTTGAGGCTTGGCCGAGGCTGAGTCCATTCCTCTTCTGCTACAGGTAAAATGACCACAACACATTAAAAGACAAAGAAATCTGTAGGGAGCTGTAACACAGTCAGTGAATGAAGGATTCCAAAAACAATCCATTCATTAAATCATTCAGTCATAAACACTTTGTTAATGTGATGTTAGTTAAGAGTGTGTTACTAGAGCCAGTGGTGAGATGATTTGTATTTACTGTTTCACATGTTAATGTAATTAAACCAATTAAACAAGACTATTTATGTTCTCAAAAGCAATAATCAAGATAATTGTCATATGTCTCACCCCCTTTATGACTCATTTTCTACTACACCGGCTAATCTACACATCTACTTCAAACTGATAACACTGTCTTATTCAAGTTCTGGGTAATACATAATATTACTAGGTGAATGTGTGGTACAAGCTCCAAAGTACCAAAGCACAGGACTGACCTACTTATACCTAGAAGCACCAATTTCTGATCCTCTGGCTGCTCTGACTATCTATTGGGATTGCTGTGCTGTATTTACCTACTAAAATGTAAATCAGTGGTCAAATAACTGCCTAATGGTGCACAACACCACCATGAAGCGATATTACATTGATATTTTACTATGGAACTTGCTTTTCCTGTTACTCAGAATAACTAGGATACTTTGGAATGTATACCTCACACTAAACCAATTAAAACTAAAATATTCAGGGATTATAAAATTAGTAAAGCATTACAGATGCTCTGCATTTTGGGAATTTTAAGAGTTTAAGTGTTATTCAGGTGGTATTCTTGGGGCAGGCACAGCTTTCCTGAGGATTTGGTCAGATAAGGTTGAAATGTCTTCTCCAATTAAACATGGATATAACACAGCAATCGTTTTT
This sequence comes from Acestrorhynchus altus, assembly GCA_034509495.1. NCBI lineage: Eukaryota > Metazoa > Chordata > Actinopteri > Characiformes > Acestrorhynchidae > Acestrorhynchus > Acestrorhynchus altus. The sequence continues at coordinate 28,765,494 of CM067506.1, forward strand.
TAAAATCTGTGCAGGATGCAGAACATTACAGGCTAACCACATAAACAACAAATCTGTTAGTTGCTCTGTCCACATTTGCCTTTGTCTGTTGTCTTCTGAGGAATATGCAATGTCACAGTGCCCTAATTATCAGTTTAGTAGCGGCAAAGCAGATGAGGCATGAATTCCTAGCTGAGCTCGCACTATGACCCAGCTGTCATATAAATACAGTAGGTGCTGGGAATCGATGCTCCATTAGGCTCCATGAGCGTGCTCAGTGGGCCATCTACAAAACAATCATCCCACCTTCGGGGCAAGAAACCCAAACATTCATTGAAGCTAACTTGGTGTTTCCACCGCAGTGATGAGGGGATCCCAGGGAAAACTGGGGAGGGGCACTTCTGGTGCTGCTTCCAGAACTAGAAACCTTAACATTCAATCCTCTGAATAAAAGTAAAACAACCCAAGCTATTCGCTGCAGTAGATGAAATTGGATTGTTTGTCCCCTCACAGCTGCCTGGCTGAGAAAAGCTGGCCCTGACCACAGCACCTCGTTACCATTCAAATGACATTACAAGCGCTACTTTCGCGGAGTTCGGTTCCATGTCACAGAATGTTTATGGGGCATAAAATCAAATCATTGCCCTCTTGGGGTTTTTTGGTTCGTCCACACTGTGTCACTCCAGAGAGTGTGATTTTTTTTCCCCAGTGCTGCAAAGTGAATAGTCAGGCAGGCAAAAGTGACTTCAGTGGAGAACAGCAGAGGTTCTGCCAAGAGCAGCTGGATCCCTGGTTTCAGACATAAGCCGACGAGGGCAGCCGTTCAAAAGGCAGAGCAGCGCCTGAAAGGCCACAGCCCCTCTCTCAGCGGGCAGTGAGGCCTCCAGCCCTGCTTTGGCTCCACTCTCCGATTTCGAGTGCATCTTAGAGCCACCCCTGGAGCATGCCAGCAAGGTAAGATGACTACCGCTGAGCATAGCACCCTGATGATTTGGCCACCAGCGGAAACAGGAGGTGCTTTTTTTTTTTTTTTACCCTTATCTCTTTGCTGCCAGCAATTTAACACTACTGTGGGGAATGACAGAGGAAGGTCCACATGTAGCTGACAAGGACAATGAGTTGTTCCTGAATTAAGGCATGCTTGCTATGGATGTTAGAATTGGAATTCCTTTAAGACTGAGGCAAAAATCAGACATTTCTGTCTTGCAATTGGCTCATTTTTTAATAATGTGATTTTTTAACTTAGTATGAAAAAGCACATAAAGATGTAACAGACAAACAATTTCCTGGATTTTAGTTTTTATTCACAAAATATGTTTTTGTGCAGGCTAACAGTTAAACTCCATGGTCTTTTATTATTATTATTATTATTATTATTATTATTCAGATTAAGTAAATACAATGGAGTGCATATGCTTACATGGAAACTGAGCATCCAACAATAAAGGCAGCACTAGACTTATTTTATATAGTGTTAAAAACATGGTAGCACACAGAAAGCTCCAATTATACATATTGATTCTTTTTACTATGGCCAATGAAAACACACACATAACCTTGCTTCTCTGGGGGCAGATTTTAATTAGTTAGAGGGCATTGAGCCAAAGTCCCTTAAAGTTTTCATAACATAGGCAGTATTCTCTAAAAGAGACATCTGTAAACCGTCCACAATTTGTCATGTTCAAGACAGGACTTAGAAAGCTGCCCTCTTTTCTAGAAAGCTACTATAAAAAATTGAGTCTGCTAAGATGACTCGCGTTGCGTCAGATAACTCTGTTTGCAGTGTGCTTCCCTAAGCTGAGCTTTTGAATATGTAGGGGGTAGGAAAGCTCCCTAACAACTTGTGGGTGTTACAATGGCAAGTTATCCAGTTTCAGCAGCAGTGTTGCCAAAAAAGAAAAAAGAAAACTACAAGAGAGGTGCAAAAGGAAGAACTACTGAGAAATAATGAAACACCACGAAAGCTACAATAATAAATGTCCATTATTGACCATCTTTTGATAACAAATTGAGTTTCTTAATGCCTCAAAAAGAAACAGCTGAAACTGCCCCAGGGCCCTCTCTGAATTTAGGAATAGCAAATAGTAAATGGAAATGTTTTATATATTTGGTGTGGGATACATTTCAGAGATATTTATCATTACATCTAACACTGGTCTACTTGCAGCAATCCTTAAGCAGAGCTTTATTACATACACTAATGCTTTTTTTAACACCCTCTGCACACTAAGTACCATGGCCATTTCTTCTAAATAGCAGAATGTCACATAAAGCTGTATATATGTGGGATTCTGTGAAAAAATCGAATTCAGAAAAAGATAAGCACTTTTCCCTGGGCTTTCTTGACTCATTACACAACAAAAGATTTAAGTCTTTACCATAATTGTTGTAGTTATCATCATTGGTCCCATGTCCGTATTCATAATATTCTGAAATGCTAAAAAATATATAAAAAAAAGAAAGATATATGCTCACGAAAATGCACATACACTAAAACATGAATATAAAATGCACATATCATATTGATCAAATGAATATAAATTCAAAGAATTTCCTTAATATAATTATTGCCAAATATAAGTAAACAAAGACAAAAATATGTATATTACATTCATGTACACATGTAAGTACGAACAAAATTGGCAGGGTATAGAATTAAGAATATATAGAGTGCATTATCAGATAAAAATCAAGATATCTGTTTACATGTCAAACGTAAAGCACTTCAAGCTTTAGTACTGTACTGAATAATGTACCTTTTAGACTGGTTGTTGTAGGTGTCGTCGTAGGCTTCATAACTCTGGTCATCATACTCCCCATCATATCCATCATCATAGGCCTAACAGCAAAGAGACACACAGGGTTAATCTTACTGGGGGAAAAAACTCACACGTATCAGGATAGACACCATCTACAAACAGCACTCTAATTGTTTAGGGTTGAAAAATCAATGTTTAATTACGCTGTGAAAGGATTTCCCTTATAAATATACTCCCAGCATGAGGGAAGTGACACAGCTGAATCATGTCCAACACAAGATATTGATTGTGTGCAGGGACAATTGTTTCATTTGCTATGTCTGGGTTAGCGGTTGACCCCTAGCTGGGATTAATACCACATCACTGACAGCCACAACAATACATTTCTTATCACTTAATAAGATGCCATTCCTGCTCATTCAGATGAAAATGTGGCTGGTATACATTATTGGAATAATGAGTGAGAGAGAGAGAGAGAGAGAGAGAGAGAGAGAGAGAGAGAGAGAGAGAGAGAAAGAGAGAGAGTATTATTATGTACCAGTATAGAAGCTTTATTATTCTTTTAAACTAACTCTTACACATAAACCACTATCATCAGACATGTTTAGTCTAGGTTTAGACTTTAACATAACAACATTACATCATTGCGCTTATAATTGCATGGATGTGAAGGCTTGTTATCAAACAAGACAGTAAATCCATGAATGGAGAAAATCACTTACAGCCATTTCTGATACCAAAACTCACTGATGCCAATACACCATTTCAACAAACAGCGAGGCATGAAAATGAAACAACTTACTATATAGGAGAGCACACCAGCATGACAATGAGCCAAAACACACAGCCAGGGCAACTAAGAAGTGGCTCCGTAAGAAGCATTTCAACATCCTGGAGTGGCCTAGCCAGTCCCCAGACCTGAACCCAACAGAAAATCTTTGGAGGCAACGGAAACTCAGTGTTGCCCAGCGACAGCCCTGAAACCTGAAAGATCTGGAGAAGATCTGTATGGAGGAGTGGGCCAAAATCCCTGCTGCAGTGTGTACAAACTTGGTCAAGAACTACAGGAAATGTCTGACCTCTGTAAACCTCTGCAAACAAAGGTTTCTGTACCAATGTTTTCACATACAGAATTTCAGTAAAATGCAAATAAATGATTTCAAAATCATACAATGTGATTTTCTGGATTACTTTTTTAGATTCTGTCTCACAGTTTAAGTGTACCTACCACAAAAATTATAGACCTCTCCATTCTTTGTTGGTGGGAAAATCATCAAATATCAAATACTTATTTTCACCACTATATATATGGTCACTGTCCATCTATGAACGAGTATCTCTTTTTGTTGTTTAAAATATAATTTTTAATATTTATTTTTATGTATTATTGAAGTGCACTATAGTATTACTATCTTCTGGAGGTTTGCCTGCACCCACTGCAGACTATGATTCGATCATTATATATATATATATATATATATATATATATATATATATATATATATATATATATTCCAAGACCATTTACACCTCCAGCACGCTCTCAGATGTTTTGCTGTGATTTAAAATGTGTAAATGAAGTGTAATGTGCACAGACAGGTCCACTGGGGTTTCGCAAAAAACATTCAAGCCCTTTTCATCCAAACAGATTTGTCTAATGTTAGTGAGTTTGCACTCCAAAGACTGGTGATTTCCTGTGATTAAATTCCCAAATTCACAGTCTTTTGCTTACTCTTGAACATCAGAACTGTATTGTGCTGCTTTTTTATTGGTCAGGAACCAGAAATCAGTGCAACTCACAGGCAGAGGAAATACAGAGCTCTTTAAACAAAACCTACAAGCTCTAAAATATCCTATGCGCACATATGCATTGCTCTCTGAGCGTGAACTAAGCTAATCCTAATAAGGCTGCATTCAACAGTCACGTGGAGCAGCCTTACAGTTGAACGGTACTGTGGAACTAAAATGTCCACTTATATAAGGAAGGGTAGCCACAGGAATTGTATTTAAAATCCAGAAATAAGAAGGTAATAGGAGGCATTTTATGAGTATGCATTTGTGCATCTGCAACACCATTTGCTAATCTTTTTCAAAGTATACTCAAATGCACAGCAGGCAGTCTGGCAGTATGAGCTTTCACTCAAAGCTCACCAAGGCACAAAAGTGACGGTGTGTGAGTGTTATCAGAGAATACAGGTACAGTAGTTTTTCATCTGAAGAGGTTTTGATGTGTGTTCAAATGCAGTCATATCCCAACCACTTCTCCACTCCTTAGGATTCCGTAATTCCTGCAGATGGTCTGTCCTTAACCTACAAAGTAAGGAAGCATTTTGGCAAGAACTTGACAGTTCAATCCATTTCACGGTATGGGGTTACATTTCAATATATTAAAATAAAACTTTGCAATACTGTAGACAAGACAATGGTTTATGATTTTTTTAAACCAAATTTTAGGATAACTGTCACAATATAAAAACAACAAATCTAAGTAAAAGAAACATTTATTTTTCATGCAGTCAGAACAGTGGGATCTGAATATGGAGTTTAAACACAGCACAAAATGAACCACTGTCAAAAATCTTAAAACTTAATAGCTTTTAATTAAAAAATAATACTGTGTTTTTGAGAATTGATCCAGCATTAGAATATACTCTGCTAGTCCAAATTTTTGAACACCATTTTTTCAGTTTTTTATTGTCATTTAAGCCAATCAAGTGCAGTGAACAACTTTACATGGTAGAAATGTAACTGCCAGGATTATTGAGAGACAGAAAGTAATAAAATAATGATAAATGATGTCTTTTGTAAAAACAAAAGGGAGGACAGGTTAACAGCTTACAACTGGTCTGTAACACAAGTAAATTGAGCTTTGAAATACAATTTGCAAGCAATTTACAATGCAATGCTTTTTATACAGACAATTCAACTGTCTGTATAAAAAAAAGTGTAGGAACAGACTGTTATTGCCCTTTCTGCCACACTATTTACACATCACTGCAAGTTCAGACTGCTCTCATAATGACAAGAAAAATACATGTGACAAACAAAGACATTATAACAGTGAAGCTCTTTCCTTCTTTCCTTTAAACTACAAGATATACCATCTAACCTTCATCATTGTGTGAAGAATGAGCTCACAAAACAGCTATAAATCCCATTTTAAACGCCAAAGGTGCCATCCTGTGCATGTTTACTGCTCATCCTGCATGTAGATTCTGACTGATCAGTGAGAGGGGTGGGGCTAAAGACTTTACTGACCCAGATATTGGGTTATAGAGGAAAACAAGAAGGGAGGGGTGGTTCACTCACACAGTGCAAAAGATTTCAGAATAAAAATTCAGAGAAGGGATAATACGGATACATACATAACTAAAATATCCCACGATATTAGCCTAGGGTTCTAAAAGTTAAATCAAAAAGGAAAACTGTCATTTACTTTTGTCACCGTTGACACTGTTTGATCGGTAATTTATTACAACACAAAAGTAATTCATGTAAAATCGGAGTTTAACTTTCTGAATTACGTTATTAAGACATGCTATTTTTCACAATATTACTTTTGTAGGTCCTCTTTTTTTCATGTTAGAGAAGGTCAACAGCGTTTCAATGAATCCCAGTGAGATAAAACGACTTCAGAGGAAGTCATGCTCCTCTCATGTGACACCAATGTTAATGTAACACATTCTGAATAAAGGCTCAGACACCTTCTCATGTCTTCAGCTGGTGTTTATGTCTAGGCTCTCAGTAGCACGTTTGCAGCACCAGTCTGAACTTCAGCTAATTATGCACAAGGCATAAGGCCAACATTTATAATTGCGTAAGCCTCAACATAAAGCTAGACCTAGCAGGTGTAATGAATAAGCAAGACGGGTGGTGCCGCTCCTGCTGAGAGGAATACATGGTACACTCAGGCTGCTGGGCTGCTTTGAAAGTGCATTTAATCCTTTGCTGTCACTCCTGCATTTATTTTTGGCATTCTTTTTCGTCATCCCCCTGCATTCCCATTTTCTCCCCATATTTTCTAAAGGTAAAGTCACGTTCTTATCATCTCATCTTACCTATTTCTAAATATCTGATGGCGAGAGCATCAGATGTTCAAAGATTTCTTTTATATCCATCATCTTGCTCTAGATTAATCCTTCTGCTGACTGTAAAACCTGCCACGCTGCAACACGGGCTGCATTTCAATTACGTTAACTTCAAAAATAAAAACGAGAAAAGAACCACAAACTCATACTGACAAATGCTATACTAAAATGTCAAACACTCTATCCTCCTCAATGCATGCCTGTCTCATAAATGTGAGCTTTCATGTCATTGGCTTAATGTTTCTCTGTAAGTGAGGTTAACAGTGATGGGTGATCAAAAAAAATAAAAACTATTCTCTAAAAAAAAAAAAAAAAAAGGGGTGGAATTTCAGAAAAGCAATTATAGCACTATGGATTACATTGACAAGAATACAATTTCTTTACTGGCTGGAAGTGCGACAGGCTTTAACTGTGTCATAACCTTGGCTGCACTCTGTGCTTTCATAATTCAGAGATTAGCAGAAAATTCATGCCTCTTTTGATTAGGTCTAATCTGTTGGGAAGACCTTGTCTGGCAAAGAGAGCAATTCAGAGCCCTGTCTTTTCCCTTCACAACATTTAAATTCCCCCCTGGGCTCGGCTGTGGTTTTATGAGTGTGAACATGGATTAAACTAAATTAAAGTTAAGGATTATGTCAGGGATTAAGTTGTTTCAACGATCTAACACAGAAACCTTGCTCTATTAGCCTTCCCTCATAATGAAAGGGTCGCCGACCTGCGCTCTCATTCTAATGGATCCATTTGATTAACCCTGCACGTTTTAAACAGCACAGAAGCGAAACGGCAGTGAGTTTAAGTCTTATTTGTGGATGTGTCAATCACCCTAATACCTACAGCCCTCAGAAGTAGTCTTCTTCAGCAGAACACTGTGCACTAGTGTTCTGACATATTCATTTAGGAGGATCACTTCACTGACAGAAAGGGAGTCCTTCTTTTCCCAGTGCAATCGAATCAATTCCACAATAAGACGCACTCTGAGCAAAGTCAATATCATGAACTTCAGAGGCACATCTTTGAGTGGACTTTTTTGACCTTCATGCAGAATTTGTTGAAATGACATGCTTTCATTACATCAAATAAACAATTCTGTCAAAGTGCACTGACTTGAACAAGATTGAAAATGCTCCTGGGAAAGCAGGGCTGAAATAAAAAACAGCTTAAACCAATCAGTAACAACATAGAGTTATACTGCTTAAACTCTGTAGATCAGTTACACAAGTGCTGGGTCTTCCTGAACAATGCAAATTGGTGCACACTTAAAATATATATGGTACAACAATCATTGAAGGTTCTTCTATGAAATTGGTTCTTCTATGTTTAAAGACCTCATTGAAGCACCTTTTTCTTTAAACAAGCAAGGCTCCTCAACTGTCAATGGAGGCCTTACGATAATGAGCTTAAGAGCATTTTGTGATGTAGTCAGCCAACAGTGGACTACATTATTTTGATATTGTCCATATGCTCATAAATGATGGCTTTGAAGTGCCACATAAGGTTGTTGGCAGTGAGAAATACAAGATGCAGACACACTACCAGTCAAAAGTTTTAGAACACCCAATATGGAGTCTGAAACATTTGACTTGCACACGCATGTGGTTAAGAGATCACATCACAGCATGATGACTGTGTGAAATTAATTTGTGTAACTGGTTTACAATCAACCACAACATTATGACCACCTGCTTGTTTTTATCAGTTTCACACAAGAGCACTTTGTAATTCTACAATTAAACTGCGGTCCATTAGTTTTTCTGTATACTTTGCTAGCATTCTTTTACCTTATTTGTCAATCTTCAGGGCCCCGCAGGACCATCACAGAGTCGGGATTATGTGGGTGGTGGGTCATTCTCAGTACTGCAGCGACTCTGACGTGTGCGGTCAGTGAAGCTGATAAAAATGAACAGTGAGTGTAGAAACAGGGAGGTGGTCAGAATTTTGTGGTTGATTGTAAACCAGTAAAACCATTTCAGTCATAGTGCTCTGATGTCATTTCTTGATTAACATCATGTTGCTGCATAATATATGTACAATACTGGTCAAAAGTTTCAGAACCCCTATTGGATGTTCTAAAACCTTTGGCAGTAGTGGACATGTTGTTAAAGTGCTGTGTGTGAAAATGACCTATGTATTTGTAAGCACTCTGTCACTTGTTGAGGACCCCTCAAGTTCTTCATGACTGGCTTCTGACCACAGAGCTTCTCTTGGCTAAACAGTTTAAAATGTGACATTGATGTTTCATTTGTGCATTTTCTGCATTGCAACTTGTTGACTGCAATGTGTCGTTTAAAAATGCTTTGCTAGTGGTGATTCTATATTTTTAAGCCACATCCCTCACCCTTTAGCCAATAAACACCCTCCTTTCTATATCGAGCCACTGATTGAGGCATCGCAGAGGCTGCACTCAGAAGTTAACGTGCCATTAATCAACCTCTTGTCTATGTTTGTTACTGTTTCCAGTTTTAACGTAATTAGTGTATGTGGCCAGAAGGCCATGGTCACCTATTGTAGCGTCCACTTGTAGACACAAGGCCAGCCTTTCACCTCTTTGACCTCAACACAGACTTACAAGGCACAATGAACACCAAAAGCAGGCTCTAGTTAATGATGCCTGATCCGTATATTTCAACGCTCATTTGGAAATCCAATTAACTGTGGTCCTATTGAGTAAGCTAACAGGAAATAAATCAAGTGTTAACACATGGGTGGAGAGCTCTGCTAGTGTAATTAGGACAGCAGGCAGGCGAAGGCCCTCAATACTGTGTGCCATTATCAATTGACAACCAGCATCCCCCATGACAGTGACTGATTCTCATAGGAGGCTGCTACAGAATGTCTCCTCACCAGAGAATTGAAAAGAAATAGGGGCTTCGAGGAGCTTTTGTCTCTGGTAAATATTGCTAGTGTTTGGTTATTAGTGTTGGGCTGTTTTTATGTTTAGCTGGCTTTGCTGTGCAGTTTCCTTTCACTGCTTATTTGCATTTCAGGTTAAACATATAAGAAGGACAATGCCCTTGATATGTTTTCATAACCCTTAGAAAATCAAGCTCAATTATTATTCAGTTGTAAGGATAATTAAGTCTTTCCTCCCACAGAAACAGCAAACAAGAATGATATTTAGCTTCACAGACAATTGACCAAGTATTATGAATAAGCAGTGAAACATAGTATGTTTGCAGTAATTCCACATATACATATGAAAAGAAATGCAGTGGGTACAATAAAGCATTTACCAATCAAACCTATGAACTTTGAAACGAAAGGTTTCTAAATAAGCCAGGATGTACAATTTTAAGAAATCAAATATGCCTGATATGGTCTAAAATGTTTACATTATATATTCTTTAAAGTGTCAATAAATTCTGCGCACACACACATTTAAAAACATCTACCTCAGTAGGTTCTTTAGAGAAATTAAAGAAAGTGATTGATCTACTGCATCACTCTAAAGAACCAGAACAGAATATTTCTTTCCAAAATGAAAATTGCACATATACGCAAGCAAACAGCAGCAAATAATTCTGAAAGTTAAGACAATTGCCAATTTTTCTTTAAAAATGTAAACAAATTTATGAAATTAATCACATTAACATCTTGGCACCAGACAATGTGATGTTTACTTCATGAAAATGCTGATATTTAACTGAATCCATTCTTCACTTCAGTGAAATACTCCCTGTGCCACTGACAGCAACACACGCTGACTGCATGACTAATCGACCCCATGCTTAACAGTTGGAAAGATATTCTTTTTGGTCCTGGAAAACTACATTATGGCTTGAGGAAACCACTGCCTGAAAAAGCCTTTTATCTTCTTATAGCCTTCTGTTTGGTAGGCATCTATTAGTACTAAGCAGCTGCTTAATGGCACCCATGCTTGCTGACTGGGACAAGTTTGAGAAGTATGAATAAAAGCTTAGAAATCTGCATCACCTGGCCTTTCCTAACAAAGGCTGTGAACAAACCCAATCCCTAACAATCTAATTAAGGTCTGAGATCTTGGTACAGGTTTTCTGAGAGTACATGGTTTTCAGCCTAAAGTTGAATAAGGTAAAGAAATTACAATAATATTGCAAAATGCTGAAAAGAATGTTTCATCTTTAATTTTTGGCTTTTGGAGACGAACTCCTCTTCTACTCACTATTCAAAGTAACAGGAATTCTGACCAAGGCTACCCAAATATTTGCAAGTAAGCTTTAATCTACCCATCTGTCCATCCATCTCTCCATCTATGCTTTATGTCCAAATGTGTGTGGACACCCCTTTTAATGAATTCAGCTAATTTAAGTTGCACACATTGCTGACACAGATGTGCACATGCACACCCAGCTTGTCTAGTGCCCGGTTTGCCCATAGAATATGACTCTGGAGTAGATAAATATGAACCTATTGGCACCATGTATAATGTCTGGCTAGAGGTGTTGCATTGAGATGTGGAGCTCCATCCAAGACTTCTTGGGTGAGTTGTGGAGGTGGGGTGGAGATGCTGTGAGGCAGTGACCATCTAACATGCTGACCTCACTAATGCTCTTAGTAATGAAAGTCTTCTTCTTTTGGCTGCTCCCTTTAGGGGTCACCACAGCAGATCATCTGCTCTTAGTAATGAATATAATGACTGTAATCAAAAGCCCAAACATCTAGTACAAAGCCTTTACTGGACAGTAGAGAGCCTTCCTCTGCATACATTGTTTTCTTTCCTTTCAGCCTAGTCTTCAATGATCAGGACCCTGCAGAATCACCACAGAGCAGGTATTCTTTGGGTGGTGGGTCATTCTCAGCACTGGTGGCGGTGTGTCAGTGTGTGTTTCACTGATACACGTGGATCAGACACAGTAGTGCTGAGCATTTAAACCTCTCAGTGTCACTGCTGAAAGTAATCCACCAACCAGAAATATCCAGACAACAGTGTTCTGTGAGCACTGACTATCACAAACTGTGCAGAAACAGATGAGCTTCTGTCTCTGACTTTGCATCTTCAAGGTGGACCAACGAGGTAGGGATGTCTAATAGAACAGACACACTCATATCAGTGCATCACACACTAACACACCACCACCATATCAGTGTCACTGCAGTACTGAGAATGACCCACTACACACATGTATATACATACTGCGACAGCTGTTACATTTGTATGTCACCTCTATAGAGCTCACAAATGGTGTTTTCCCTCTGTCCTCTCCTCAAGTTTGTGAACATGCTTGCGCTCATTCATGTAAAAAGACAATGAGCAATCGTTCATGTGTACAAAATGTAAAATGACATGGAATGTCTGTGCCTTAGGCAAACAATAACATATAATTGAATCAAGTCAATTATAGAGGGTGACCAGCAGCCAGGTTTTAATTTGATTTTGTCATAATTGAAAGAGATTGCCCTGCTTTAATTAAAAAGTTATATGATGTTAGCTCATTGAAAATCTCCAAGGATACCTCTTGCTCATCTGTCCATGAATAAACACATGCATATTCATAGACCTCAAAAGTATTGGGACTGAATTATGAACACCTCAACTTGCTTGACAGATGAAGAACATTTACCTGCCCGAGTTAATGAATGTGCTTCTAAGCCAGTGGCTTTAAAACACTAATAACACTATCTGGTAGTAATAACACAGGAGCTGTGACTGTAAAACAAACACTGCAGATATTCACTTTAGTCTCCAGTTATGGAAGCTGTTCTTTCTTGATTTATATCACCTTCTGTGAATGCACATTTCCGGAGGAAAAAAAACCCACACACACTAAAAATGGAAATGGCAGACATCTCGGATGTGATTTCATATCTGATGTTACATGTTTTAAATTTCTGTCACGAGCAGCCTACAGAGAATTAGAAAATTGTTCTACAGCACTTACATAAAAAAAAATTATACAATGCAAAATGGCATAAGTGAGGAGCGATCTATAAACAGCATTCGCAAATGCAGCGCACTGTGGGCATACACAGCTGCTGTTCACTGGAGCTACATAGTCTACAAGCCGACCTTTGCCAGCCATTTTAACGTCTGCCAAACACGGTCATAGCCAATTACCAAAGCTAACTTTTTGCTGTATTGCATCTGCTTCGACATTAACAGCCTCTAAAAGTCAGACAGGCCTGAAATAAGAAACGATGCCTGAAGCTTTTTGGTATTCAGTCTGTCTCTGAGAGTATGAAATTATTAAACAATCTTCTTGAGGTGTATGTCGTACATCTGTTTTATTAAAGGAGGGAGTTCTGCATGGAGAATTCCATTTCCATAATTAGTTCACCTCAGAAATGTCAACTCAGCGCTGTAAGCGAGCCTATTGTTAAAAAACAATTACTGGAGTGGGGAGAGCTTTTCTTTGAAATAGTGCAAGTAAAGCCTTTTCCTAATACTTTCCAAATCTACAAACAAATCTTTTGTCTATGTGAAGCAGTCTGTTTGTGTGAGAATGTGTGCATGCTTTATTGATGAATGCCCTTCTGATGGTGGTGTACTATCCTTGACATACTGTTTAGTAAGGTAGCGTGCAGTTTCGGATGCCGCCAACGAGAAGCACAATCTCTACTGTGACTCTATAGTTCTTTTTGATTAACCTTTAACTCTTGAATACAGAGTCAAAAAAGCAGATATTAACCATTTTCAGCAAGAAACACAAAGAATAAAATACACCACACTTCAGCTTTTACTGTGATATCATTTTGATTAGACACGAATGAAAATAAGAGTAGGTAAGAATGAAAATTTCTGCATGCCACACTGTGACGTGTCGGAGTCCTTGGGCGACATTGATGCCAGTGTCTGAACCTGCATTACAAACAATAGTTTCAAATTCGGAGGCGCTATGTGGCACATCCATTTTGCGACAGCATTTACTGTAATGAAACAAAAAATCTCATAGCTATGTGAATTGCTTTCTGAGCTTTCTGAGTGCTCACATTCTCATTAAGCAACTGTGAACTGTGTATACAACAATAAGGGAGGCTTTGGGCTTATTTTATATAGGGAGCACAAAGAAAGCTCCAAATCCACAAGCTGGTTCATTTTACTACATTAAGCATGCAAGTGCATCAACTGTGCTGAGGGATGAGTAATGAGACGGGTAAATAAAGTCTCTGAATGCAAAATTATGGATTCTAGAAAATCTAAATGGTCTTTTGAGATACACTGCGCATGGCGAGATATGCATATAGTATAACAGCCACTGCACAATGAACAAAACCAACTTGCTTTGATATTTTCGATATTTTGTACGGACCAAACCTTTCCACAAATATATGATCAAAATGAGCTGCTGCTTCCATACAGTTTGATAGCTTCCATTCAGACTGTCACGTCACCTGCAAACTAGACTGTCAAGTCAAAGCACAAACAAGACTAACCGTGACATGAATAGACAAATATGTTCCTACTCAGTGAATCTGAATTTTGATATGGTTGGTGAAAGCACAGGCCTGATTTATACTGCACAAGGATTTTCAGTGTCCTTGAACCAAGGAAATCAGTTCAAACTTCCCTTTCAAACTGTAAGGCCTTGTATTCTGTCTATACGTCAAAGCCTCATTATCATCATTAAAGTACAAGCCATGATTTACAACAGTTATGTACAAAATAATACACAAGAGTGATATAACATGGAATATTGCCTGATTTAAAAAATTACCTTGAGTGTATTATAGCTACTATGTATCTTTACTCTAAAGGTACATTTGTGCTGCCATATATGTTGCCTCTATTATGTATAACACTATCTAATCTTACTTGATATCATTGGTTGTTAAACTTTGGTCAACTTTCATACATATTGCATACATAGACTCTGTATATATTTGTCATTACAATTTGCCCAGAGTGGCTCATTTGTATGTCCACACAGGTTATGTATTAGCATGTGTAATTGGAGATTTCTGTGAACTACCCAAGGCCACTGCCAGCTATAGGCAGAATAGCCTACTGCCTAGGGCCTCCACATGGCTTTTGGATTCATGCCAACAACTGCAGCACAGCAGTGCCAATATTTCACAGTATTACATAACCTCAAGTGAATGATTGTGATTACACTGCAATTTTATTGTTGATATTAATTATTAAATTTTGAGATAATAAACACACAAAACCGGATTAAAAAGTAACCTTATTATGGTCTGTATTGGACATTTTTCCTAATCTATATGGACAGGCAAAAAAGGCTGACTGCTACAGAGATCTTGGCAGAGCATTGTTATCATGACATTCATAGAATGCCACTCAGGCAATCGTGTTTCAAGGTTGTACCTTATTTATCTCAAAAATGAATAACAAATATCTTGGAAGTTTGATGTTTAAGGCTGCAGTTTAAAGAAATAGTATGCATAATCATTATATAAAAATGAGCATTATACTTAACTTGCTTAACTCAGACAAAAATACAACTCTTCAAAACAAATTTTCTCTTTTTTACTTAACTTTTCTTAGGAGAACTATTGGTTCTTCTAAAACAAAATACTTTCTTGATCATTTGAACCTCACCTCACTTCTCTTCACTCGTCTTTGACCGAAGGTCAGCTTCTAAAATGATCAGTATCAATGGCTGAATTACTAGAATTTAGTTTATATCAATATCAGGATGTAAAAAGAGCAAGATATGGACTAAGTCAATAGTATTTATATTGAGTTTTACATATTTGAAATAATAATCTGTTCCAATCTTGTGGAAACCCGCTTCCTCGGCTATGCCTTCTGCTCCTAACCCTAGCTCCTGTCCTCTACTTCTTCCACCATCTCTTCTAGTGCTTGTTTACGGAAATTTTGTGAACGCTTAGCTTGATTCTGTTTTTTCATTCATTTTGCTGTACACTGCACGAACTGAACAAAATAAAGAAAAATGAAATGGTTTATGATAAAAGTCTATGTTGCAAACAGCCTACATAACATAATAGAAAAAAACATTAAGAGGATATTTGAGAACTTCTAAAGATTGTTCATAGAATTTAATTTAAGCTTATTTTAATGAATGTCAGATTTTAGGTATGCTTTTTTTGAACACACTCACAGAAACCACCCACAACATACTCATAATTGAAGCTTAACCATCTGCCAGTTGGCTGGTATTATACATGTTTTATGTCAATGTGTCTATTGGAAGATAAGGAGTCCTATACTATGACGTGGACCAAATAAGGCTTTTTTTCTACAGCACATTACAAAAATTAGTGATTTACTGTTTCCATTATACTCATTCATGACCATTAGCAATATGATAGCCAGTACCAATAATAAAATATAACAGCACATTCTCAAGCCTTCCAACTGACATCGGAACGAACAAAGGTAGAATAATGAATACTGAATTTGCATCTTTAAAAGCTACTCTCGGAATCTGCCAGAGAGGGATAGGGTGGCTCAAACTGAGAGGGGCATCTGTGTGAGTTACAGCAGAGTGATAAGCACTCTGAACAAACGCTTGCACAGTGTGAGTAAAGCCGTGGCGCTCAGAGTGAGAGGAGGCGGTATTGTGATAGAGCTGGGTTGATCTACATAAGAGCCGTGATTACCAGGATTCAAGTCCCGTCAATCCAAAACAACAGAAGAGCACAACAATGCCTGGAAACTCTCTGTTTATTCATGAGCATTCACTCTGCTGGCCTAGATGAGCAATAGGAGCTCAGTCATAAAGGAATACTCCAATGTTTTTAACCTAATCTCTGCCTTCTGTGTCTGTAGCATATGACTGATTATGATGGACAATAATTTGGGCTTAAAACACATGTATAATAGAATGATTATGACTGAATGTAATAAACGGGACTCAAAGCACATTTTAATAGAAGGTAATGGGCAGGTGTATCACTTGTTCATTGGATTCTATTATAAGGGCAGTAATTATGTGTAGGGAAATACCCTGAAATTATTGTCTATGAAAACTGACTGAAGTAGAATAAAAATGCTAAAGATACAGTGCATCTGCACATCACTTTTTGCACATTTTTTGTTAGTCTTAGTTCAAAATGGATTCATTTTCCCCTCAAACTTTAACACACAATACCACACAATGACAAAGTTTCTTTGAAATCTTTGCAAATATATATAAAATATATATAAAATACAAAAGTATAATGTACATAAATATGCAAAGCCTTCATTCTATACATTGTCTCTACAACTGGAAAATGTCTATGGGGCGTGTCGGTGCTCAGCCGTTTTAAGATATCTCCAGAGATGTTGATTTGGGTTCTGAGCTCTGGCAGGGCCACTCAAGGACATTCACAGAGTTGTCTCGAAGCCACTCCTTTATTATAATGGCTGTGTGCTTAGATTTGTTTGGCTGTTGGAAGATAAACCTTTGTCACAGTCTGAGGTCTGCTCTGGAGCAGATTATCATCAAGGATGTCTCTGTACATTGCTGTACTCATCCTTCCCTTGACCCTGCCTATTCTCCCAGTTCCTGCTGCAGAAAAACATCCCCACAGCATGATGTTGCCGCCACCATGCTAGGAATGGTATTGTCTAAGCGATGAGCAGTGCCTAGTTTGCTCCATATATGAGGCTTGGAATTCAGTCCATAAAGTTCCATGTTATCATTTCTCATGGTCTGAGACTCCAGACAGGCTGTCATGTGTCTTGGAGATCTAAAGACAATTCCTTCGACTTGGGTTGGCTTGTGCTCTGACAAGCACTGTCTAATTTGGGACCTTAAAACAGAAGTGTGTCTTTTCAAACTATGTCCAATCAAATGAATTAACAACAGGTGTACTCCAGTCAAACTGAAGGATGACAACAACAAACAAGATGCACCTGAGCTTTGAGTGTCATGGCAAAGACTGTGAACACTTATGTTCATGTTAAATATTTGTGTTTTTATTTGTAATAAATTTGCAAAAAATTAAAAAACACACTTTGACATTGTGGGTCATTGTGTGTAAAATTTTGAGGAGAAAAATGAATTGAACCCATTTTGGAATAAGGCTGTAACATAAAATGTGCAAAAAGTGAAGTGCTTTGAACACTTTCCACATGCACGGCAAAACACGGCTGGCGCTGCTTCATCATGTTACAGATACAAAAGTGGGCCTCATTCACCAACTATTCTTAGAAGAAATGTCTTCTTAAAACCTACTTATGAAGCTTTTGACATTCACCAGTGTTTCAGTATATTTTATCTGTTCAATCTGCAATGAAAATAGATTCCATCATTAGAGGAGCAGAGATGCCAACGGTTCAATATATTGGTGAATGAGGAACAGTGCATTTTCAATCCCTCAGTACAAATATCTCCATGACTTTGCTGCTCTGCTCCAAAATAAATCCATTCACTCCAAAAGATTTTGCCCTTTGTCATAGTGTCTATTTCCTGAGAGAAACTGACAACTTGACAGAGGACATCAATCAAGCAAAGCTCTGCAGACAAACTGCAGTCGGTGTGAAAATTAGCTACTCCTGCTCTACTGTACTCAAAAACTAAATTGCTCCATGTAGCAAGCATTTAGCTATGGGCTTGAACTTGCACTTCACTATTCACTCCCCCAAACCATTCAGAATACCTCTTCTATACTGCTTTTCAGTAAAAACCCTCACACATCTTTGAATGCACAGTTTGGAATGTTGCTGTTGTGTATGAAACTCTTCTTTACATTCTGTGTACCTTATGTAATGTCGTGTTGCTGGTACATTAGGTCTTGTCCCCTTCTCATCCAAATCTGCCCCCATTGCAGCAGGGTCATATGCATGCCCACACATGGCATGTAACAGAATATGTATTTGGAGATTTGTGTGTGTGCTACTCAGGGCTGGTGTCAGCTATAGCAGGACTGACAACTGCTAAAGACCTTCACATTACAGCTGAGCATCAACAAAAATCAAAAATATTACTGCTGTCCAATGAAAACCACGTTTTCTCCATTTTTGTCAATATCCGTGGCTTGAATCCTCTTTTGCTCTGCACACTGTCCAAATAATTCTAGATGAATAAACCATTAGAAATGCTTTAAAATTGGTCAAATTTGATTATTTTACATTAACTTCTATTAAATGGTAAAAGCGGTATGCCTTCTCATGTACACCATGTTCCAAATTAATATGCAAATTGGATTTAACTGTCAAAGATTAAATATTTTGCATTTCAATTAAACACATGGATGATATTGTGTCTCAGGGCTCTTTGGATCACTGAAATCAATATCAGGCATCTGTGATAATTAGTTTGCCAGGTGAGCCCAATTAAAGGAAAACTACTTAGAAAGGATGTTCAACTTTATTAAGCAGACCACAAGTTTCAAGCAAAATGGAAAAGAAAAGTGATCTATCTGCTGCTTGGAAAGCATCATATAGTGAAATCATTAGATATTTAATGAAAACTTAAGCTGTTGGTACCTCTGGAGTCTAACAAACATCAAGGTGTAGGATCCTCCAGAGGCTTGCTGTTGTGCCAGAATTTTGAAGGCAATTTCAAAAGAAAGGGTCCCATGTTAACATGTAACTTGGCTTGTTTAGATATTTTTGATTGAAATATAATTGAGCTCAGTATTTGTGACCTCTTAATGCTGCAAATTCAACAAATGACCATTTTCAGTTCTTTACGACCTATAAAATGAAACTCCATTGTGCGTTGTGTTTCTTATAAAAAAAGAAAAAAAAAAACACTTATTATTGGGAGGTTTGATTTATACTCTAATGGTTGATTAAAATTATATTGACTTTCATTTGCATTGACAATTTAGGGAAACAGAGAAAATATAATTTGCATAATAATTTGAAACACAGTGTAAAGTTGCCATTTTGGAGATACATGTATTTCATATGAATCAACATTAATGAAAAATATTTACATTTAATTAACTGAACTCAAGAATAAGTTACAATAATTAGGTATTGGATATACTGATTGATTATTAATGCTTCAAATCAGGGCCCACTTATTAAAGGTATGAAGAGATCTGATAGGCCAACATAGAGCAAGCTCCCACATATCCCAAAAATATGTCTATAATTAATGTCACACTAGTGACATAAGTGCAATATAATGAATAATAAGACAAGTTGGTGAAGCTCACCTGGGGCCCCATAAGTAAAACCTTCTATAGTTAAGTGTCAGCCCTGGAGTTACCTTTCTGTGTACAGATAGTCAGAATGGGAATTCACTATTGATTCGTTTCTACAGAGTATAAGAGAACAGAGAATAAGTATACATGATAATGAGTAACAATAAAAGGCCATAATAAAATGAAGCACATTTTATGTTTGCTTGCACAAAAAAAGACTATGAACAGAACAATAAAGTATCTGTCACACTGTGCGATTTTGAAAAATAAGACTTGTAATAAGACTTTTAAGGGATACTATACACATGGTCATCCTCTTTCATTCAGTTGGATATCGATCCCCAGGAGAATTCACTCTCCATATGTTACACTCACTGAGCAATATCGTTTTAAGCTTTTCACGTATGGAGAAGACTCCATGAAATATTGACACGTTTCACAATTGCATAAGGAATGCTGTTAGGACACTGTAGAAAGTCTAGTGTGTGGAGAAAATTGAGCACAGGCAAGAGGGATGAGCAAGGGAAAATTTAAGGTAGGGAAAAAAATTGTGGTAAAAAACTGTTCTGGGCAAACTTCTCATTCCTTAATCCCCTGATATGTGTCTGCCTGCCCCTACCTGCCTTCTCCAGCCCCAATTATGCAGAAAAATGTCCACACTTTTGGGCTCTCCAGCAGTACGGAGAGTCTCCAGCAGAACTCAATTCACTCTGGTAATGAGCCTGTGCTCTTACATTTCCCCATGCAGACAGCCCAATCTGCCACAGCACAGCACACACACTGCTTTTGCATGAGGCCAAAGCTCGGTGGAGATCAACTCTATGAAATATTGCTTTTTTCATTAGTCTGGAGTTTGATGTTCTCTTGGCTGAGATTTCTCAAAATAATATTTTTGCCTATTTCTTTCATCTTTGAATACTAATGAAAAAAAAATCAAGTGATTATTAGCTTTTTTCTCCATTTCCAGCTTGGTTTTACTCTGCCAATTCCACAGCTGTATAGGTACAAATGGTCACATTCACATATACTAATGGCACCATTTGTACACCATTTGCCACACACTCTCATCTGTTTTATACCACACACTTTTATTCAGTTGACATCACATGAAAGTGGGACCAAGAGTTATTGCTCCACAGATAACAGTAAATGCTGCAGTTTTTCCTGTCACAAAGCTGTCCATTACATTTCTGTGTAGTTATATGTGTTTACTGTATCTTGTGAACTATGACATCCATTTAAGGTGGGAGGTGAAATGGCCCAGTATTTCACCATTTTCAATCTGTCTGAATGTTCTCCGCCACCACTAGTTCATTCAACCTTTGGTAAACAGAAAGACCACATCAGGGAGTTTTTCCATTTAGCTCAGAGGATTTGAGATGAGGTATCATAACTTTAGCTCCTGTGAAGCTTTTTATCGCATTTTTTTCTGTACATAACCAAGACTGCTGACGTAACCAAAGCATTTTGTTCAGCTGCAAAGAGCAAAGTGTCAGATTCTGAGCAGATGCTATGCCACCACGATACAAACCAGCATTCATAAGATGTTTGAGAAATGGGAATTATTTGAATCATAGGATAAATGCCACTGAAACATAAATACATAAACAACCTGACTGTACATCAGCACAGATAATCAAGTACTTACATAGTCATCATAGGTTTCATGTGTGGCCTGAAGCAGGGGGGCTCTATATCCAGGGGTCCCTGGTGTTCCCCTGGTGCGGGAGGCGGAGACCCCTCTGGCTAACATGGTGGTGGGTAGGGAGGTGCGTGTACCCACGGTTCCTCCAGAGGCAGTGGCTCCACGACCCGGGGGAGGAGGCGGCACTGCTCCCCCACGACCCCTGTCCAATACAAAATATAAACAAACAAAACAATTGTTTACCTTTTCTAGGCTGACATTATTGGCTGTGGCCATTAAAAGGTGAGTCTATTTAATTACAGTCATAATAATATAAAAGAAGATTAATATGTTGTGTACTAACAGCTCAGCCACTTCATACAGCTTTGTTAACCAGCTTCAGCGGGAAGGATGTGAAATAAGTACCGTGCTCAATCCCCGCTACACTCAGGAAAACACTTTATAAATAATGCTGACTCTGACTAAAGAGTGTTCCTGTGAACATCAGCATTAGCAGTGTTTTCTGCACGTAATAAAGTGCTGCAGTGCTGTGATAGAAAGCTGCTGAAAGCTGCGGCAACAAAGCCCTACATAAGCTCATATACAGGCTCTTATGAAACCTGACCCTTGCACCAGCCTTAGCCACCAGAGGAGTGAGGTTTTTAATTTAGTTTTAGTATTCAATTGTGTGATTAAATACTGCTTGTATAAACTAGATGTACATTTGTGGAATTTTGGCAGATGCTGTTGTCCAGAGACACCTACAGTTGAATCATTTTACAGAGGAAGGTAACTGGAGCAATAGGAGTCTTACTCAAGGTCTTTTTTTTAGCAGGTCAGAGGTTGCCAGAGCAGGGAATCAAAAACAAGTTTGAAGTCCAAGGTTTTACAACTGATATAGCAAAAAATGTAGAACTGCTAATAGAGTATTTTTTAGAATTGTACCAACTAACTTTTTATAATGGCAGTGATAGAAACCAATGATCACAATATCAGTGCAAAAGTTTTTTAAAATGATTGTTTAATTCAAAAGTTTTAATATTTTATGTTAATGACAACACACAACAATATTCTTGGGACAGCCTGCACCATTATAAAATATGTTTTAGTACAACATCTTCTCTCAAATCTATTGTAAAACAGCTTAAATTAAACTCTTTCTTATAATATCTTTCTGCAATGTAAGCCTCTTACCAAAGGTCAAGAATCCTTAGTGAATAGAGCATTTTGCAGCAAACCACTCTAAATGACTTTGTAAGAGGGAGATTAGAAATGGGAAGTGAGAATTATGCTGTAGACAAACACAAATGAGGTACAACTGAAAGATTGCACAAAAAAAACCCTCACATTTGACTGTTGTTCTATACATTGACTTAAGTGTGGTAAATAATCAAGAATCATAATTGCAGTCCTGAAATGAAAAATGCATAGGTTGCAAAACACATGAATTCCTTCATTTTCAGAGGCAAGTTCACCAGACAAAAAACTGTCATTTGTGTTTGTGGTGGTAGGAACTCCAAGCTCACTCAATGTTTGAAAAATGGGTCATAAACAGATGCTGATTAGCAAAAAGCAATGGTTGCATTTGTGTATTTGTGGGTGTGCCAAAGACTATAGCATGAAGGAAGTAGCTGAATTTGCAGGTGTCTTAAAGCAGGTATACCACTACTGGCATAAATCCAGTAGACTTATGCCTTAAAGACAGAACTGATGGATGTTTCATGGATGGTGAAAGACAATTCAGTCAAGGCAGCATCCTTCATTACCTGTTTCTGAAAGAACACTCCACAGGGAATTGCATAGCATGAACATATGGAACAGAGTGGAATGCAAGAGGCCTTATTTCTGATAGGAATTTCTAGTATGCTGGGATTTTTGACACAGCTGGTAAGAACACCCTTAAGAAAGTATCCTTTGAGGATCCATAACATCTGGTCCTCCACCATAATCCTCAGCACTGGCTCCCTTCAGGGCTGTGTACTGAGCCCCTCCAGTTTACACTGCTCACACATGACTGCTCACCTACCCATCCAGGCTGTCATATTGTAAAGTTTGATGATGACAAAGCATTTGTTGGATGCATCACAAATAGTAAAGGGTCCGGCTATTTGAATCCATCTGCTCACAACTCTGACTCATGTTCACGTTGCTGTTTACTGCACCTTATTTATATTATTTATTGTTGTTTCCATCCCCTTGCTAATATCTGTATATACTGCTTATTCTTTTTACTGTTTATTTTATATATATATATTGCTTTTTTGGGTATAACTGGGATCTTGAGTACATCAATTTGTTCCACCTCATGTACTCCATGTGATGTGAATGACAAAGTCTCCTTGAATCCTTGAAATGCAAACACTCCTTTTTTTTTTTTTGCCAATCTTTAACATCTGTTTTGTGACCTATTTTCCACACATCAAACAAGATATTCACTGCACTGTATCACCCCAATCTATGACTCCTGCTACACACTCTACAGGTATTAATATACCAATTGTCCTTGTTCAACAACATCTGCAAGTGTCTGAAATTACTACCACCTTAAACATTGCAAGGTGACTAGTGTATTGTCTGGTGAGCTCATACGATATTTTAATTGAACTTCATCATTTTTCAGTATTAAGTGATGATTCATATTTCTATTCCAACGGCATCCGCCATAGATGTTACACGTGTTTAATAATTTCCTCATTAAAAAAAAGGTAGTGCAAACATTGTAAATGAAATACAAACTGACAGACTGAATGTACACTACTGCATTATATATAATGTTTTTTTTCAACTGTGGCTCGTGCAACCTCACAATGCCTGATGTAGCGATGTAATTGTATTGTTGTACTAGTTTGAAACTTTATTATTACATTGTGCTGTGTTCTCTATGTGTGCTGTATGAAAATCCCTCCAGCGCTCGGCTCATCTGGGAACAATCTTCTTTTCAAACATAAAAGAAATTAGATTTTCTTCTGCTCTCATGCTTTCATGGTCTGCTGCCTGAAAACCCGTAGATGATCTTTCATGAGTGCCAGTGATTGAAAGGTTGGAAATCCATCTGTTTATTAAAGGTGGATCAGGAGTAAACCATGCATGAAGTATGGCATTTAATATGGTCGTCTTGGTGGCTGAGCAGTCATTCTAAAGCAAGGGGGATGTAGGAGCTGTGATAAGAACTCCCATGGCATCAGACGGCAAAACTACAATATTTTACTAAGAGGACATTTAGCATTAAAGGTATCAGTGAGTCAAGGTACTCTGCAGTAAGTGAACAGCGTCTGTATGTACTTAAAGTCTTTCATAGGTATTGTTTTATATCCAGAGATGCATGTCAATGTGTCTGAGACATAGATAAATGATATAGGGCTCAAAGGGCATACTCTAAATGTCCAAGGAAAGGGCACAGACCCATAAGGGCCAAGTGGACGTCCATCCTAATAGCATTGTAGCAAGTGGAGATGCATTTTAATGAACCAAACATTGGTCAAAGTCAAATCTTGGCAAATATCAACATATACCTCAGTCATGCTGCTTGGCTTCCAATGAGATTTCTCAGTATAAATGCGTTTACCTCTGCTCATCTATTTTCCATTAGTAAACCAGGCCTGGCCCCCATTAAGAATGGAGCCAGTATCTGCTTCAATCTGTCACACCATTGCTTTCACATGCAGATTTTAATTTCTTGATCACAATGAAAAGAGGCACTTTCAACAGGAACATTTGTAGAAGTCATTATTATTGGAACAATGTAATCTCAAATGAGCAAGAAGTCAAAAAATGCTCAATAGATTTATGAGCCTCGGTTACAGTTACAGAATCCTTCAGATCACACGTTTTCAGCCTTTTCAGATGTGTCAGCTACTTTTCAAGGGTGAAACCTTTCATCAGCTTCTCAATAATAAGTCACTGTTGTCACTGCCTCCCACTTTCACCTTGGCGAAATGCCAAAAAAGTATCACCCTATGATACAGTGTAATAAGTCATTTATTATACTAGTATAACACCAGTGTCATGCAAAAAGCATATATCTTCAAAAATGGCAATTGTTCAGGAGAAGTATAATACCTTAACTTTCAGTGGATGTCAATGTAAAAAGATTTTATTTCCACTATTTTTTAAGCCTTTCTATTGGGCCATTCATAATAAAAGTCTGACGAAATGTAAAAAAAAAATAGATTCACATTAGGTCACAAAACAAAAATGAAGCAGCAATGATGTGTACACTGATCAGTCATGACTTTAGAACCACTAACAGGTGAGGTGGAACACTGATTTTCATCATCTTTTTGAAGTGAGTGGCATCACCACGATGAGATCCAAAGAGCTTTTGGATCAACTGCTTTTGTTAAGGGGTAAGCGAGTGAAAAATCAGTTCTTGAAAGAGATTTTAGCAGGAAAAATGGCCAAGCATACAAATTTGAAACTTTTTGACAAGAGCCAAACTGTATTGCTAGACAACTAGACCAGGTCCTGTGAGGTGTTTCTGGTATGCAGTGATCAGTGTTTATTTATCAAAAATAGTGAACTGTTGAAAGGTCATGGGCGCCTAAGGCTTATCAATATGATATGCTGGTAGCATCTTGGTGCAAGCTACAGATAGATGCAGAGGTCTTGTTGGGTCCATGCTTCGAATCAGCCAATATCAATGGGGAGACCTACTCATTAATAGTAATAATACTGTACTAATATTATGGCTGATCAGTGTATATGTGTATAAAACGGAATTAATAAAAATTCCACAACTGACAAAATACTGGAACAACTAATGCTACTGTTTCGAGTTCACGACCATAGTCAGGTTCACCGGTTCATCCTTTTTTTATTACATGGCCATAAAAAATATTGGGCTTCCATACATGTCTATTTCTATCCTAGGCAGTTTATTAAACCTCCACATTGCCCGGTATGGTGAAACTACAAACTGTTCAAAAACAATGCAATCTTACTAACTGTATTACTCTTTTCCACACTACTGCTCTGGTTTGTGCTCAAACAGCTGCCTGTAGAACATACTAATATTTGAACACACTGAGACTCAGCTGAGAGAAGCTCTCGCAGGTAAAATGTGAGCCGAAGGGCATGAATTTCACTCTTCCTAAAATTCTGTTTTATTTATTTTTAAATGTGCTTTCAAGAAATTCTTGGAAAGCTTTCTTACAGGAACACAAACCAACAAAACATACGGCTTTATTGTTAGTTCAGTGCTATGAAGTAGAAATTCAAAAGATGCATTCATTCTCTGTGTCTGCACAATGCTATCACATGAGCAGAATGACTCCAATTAATAATTAGGCACAAAATGGTTTTTATATGGCAAACAAACTGTAATCAAAACATGAGTAAGCTGAGGCTCGAGCTCTGACACATTGCCATTTTGATCCTCAGTGATGCCACAGCCATCCAAATCCAAGAGGCACGGATGGCATAACTGTCTGGGTGGGTGAGAAGGCCCAAAATGTCTTATTTTATACTTGCCATGATAGTACAATTAGGTAGGATATAACATCCTCTGTATGATTTGTTGCACAAAATCTGCACAAAAATAAGTTTTTTACTGAGGTGAAATTCTGACATGTGTTTTTCTTGTGATGCTGCATCCCTTTTTACACATCACAATTTGATGTGAAAGATGTTTCTGTATTTCCAGATAACACATCAGCTCTGTGTGGGCCAGATCTTCAACAACAAAAGCAACATTGGGCAATGGGGGAAAGTCATGATGGAACAGAAACAGAAGGCTTCCCCAAACGGTGTCCACAAACATATTTGTATGAATAAGCATTAAAAAATATTAAATATTTTTTATATATTTTTTAAAATATTAATTAAAATATGGGTCCAAGGCCAACCCCTGAAAAACAAGCCCATAGCATTATCCCTCCTCAACCAATCTTTACAGTTGGCACAATGCAGTCCTCCAGACTTACCTGCCAGATTGCCAGAAAGAGAAGTGTGATTTGTCACTTCACAGGTTTCCACTGCTCCAGAACCCACTGAAGGTGTGCTTTACAGTAGTTTAATCTGCCGACTGGCATTGTGCTTGGTGATCTAAGGGCTGCATGCAGCCACTCCGCCATGCCATGAAGCTCCTGGTGCACAGATTATGTGGTGATACTGGTTTGGAACTTACTGAGTCAGCAGAATTATGGTGCTTTTATGCACTTTGTGCCTCAACGACACCTCTTTGTAACTTTACATGGTCTACCACTTCATACCCAAGTTGCTATGGTTCCCAAAATGCTTCCATTCTAAACAACACTACTCACAGTTGATTGTGAGTAGTAGTATTCACAATTCACTGCATGGTTAGGTGCTTGATTCTAGAGAACCAGTATCTGTGGCCATGGGATTGAATGAATGTGTCCCAATACACAGACCCCATAATATACCGTAGCTGTGTCAGCATTGCTAGACAGCAGATATTTAGATAATGATACAGATTTCCACTCCATCTTCTCAAATTCAAAGACATTACAAATAATTTTTTTCCTAATCAGCACTCTCTTCATCTTTCCCAATCTGCTGTACAGTAACAACTTCTTGGAGCAGCAGAACATCAAGGAAAGGAGAAAATTTGAGTTTCTAATTGGCAACAGCAGCAAGCACTGGGGTTATATTTTAGGCCCATTAGCACCAGAGGTAGTGCAAGCTGTCACTCTGTCAAGGGAATTCGGATATTCTCAGAGCATGGCAAGCCAGGGCAAGTGTGGAATGAATGAAATATAAATGAAAGAAAGCATGTTTAGGATGTGAAAGCCTTAAATAATGCATGATGGTAAGTTTAAGATTTGTGTTTGATGAGTCGCAATTACAGTTTCATCTGTGAACCTCAAACATCCGTTTGAGCCAGAGGTGCTTAGGGCACTTTCATAATCAAGCTTTACTCCAGCTTTACTCCGCAGGTCACGTTCAAACAAAGCTCCGGTTCAATCAGTTCTCATCTGTGATGAGTTCATTCTTTGATAACTGCCCTGAAAATCTTTGAATCATGCAAAGGTGCAGGGTCTTAAAGATAGCGGTGATGATTTGAGCAGCAGGCTCAGGGTTTGAAATATTTGCCCGCATACAACTGTTCAGACCGAGTCAGGTTCTGACATACCTTCTCAAATATTTGTCAGAATCACGTTGGGTCAAATTTCATATTCAGGTTTTTCCTGAATTGTTCTGGCCTGCATTTGCCCCTGCTTTAGGTGTTCTCTCTCATGTACTTTTTCCTCCCTAAGTTTTTAATCTTCATTCTGAAGGCCTCAGGAAGCTCTTTGGATCTCATTGTGGTGATACCATTCACTTCAAAATCACAGCAAACCATTCTTAACATCTGAAGTCCTCCAAAAATCCTCAAATCATGTTCTAATCATTTGCAGCTGATGTACTGCAACTGATTCAAATTTGACAATTTGTAGTTATAAATGCAGGTATCCTAACTTTTCTCACAATAAACATGTATTCATTTATATGACATTTTACAAATCTCTGAATATTGTTAAAATGAAGATAAATTTTGTTAAAACAAAAAAGGTTGTAATCGGGTGTTTGTGGTTTTCTCAGGACTATATGGAGCGCAAGAAAACATCAATATATTGAAGTATTATAGTCTTACAATTGTACTAATGTCCTATATGGAATGATATATAGGACACGGTAACATTAGTGTGCTGCTGGTCAGCGCAGGCATCTGCCAAACATTGCGTCAGAACTGGGGATCCAGCGTTCTCCTCCAAGTGGAGATGGCTGCATGGCAATGATGCAAATGGCAGCAGTTTGAAAAGAGGTGGTAGGCAATTGTCACATGACTCTTGCTGATGTGGACGATCTCTCCCCACTGGTGCCAACTTAGGGGAATTGGTAATTGGCATGTCTACATTTTTTATTTTTTATATATAATTTTTGCCATTTTTTTTTGCCAAAATTTGCCAATTATTTGGGCATTATATATAAAAAATATTAAACGCAAAGCACTTTTGTAAGTTACTCTGAATAAGAGTGTCTGCCAAATGGCCTAAATGTAAAAGTAAGGGTTAAGTTTTGAAATACAGTATTGCTTCTCAAAAACAGAAGAAGAAAATATACCAATATATTCAATTTAACATATGACTCTAATAAAGCTAAACCAGGGGTTAAACCACTAGAGAGCAGTTTTTACAGACATTTTGATTAAATTTGTTTTCCAAAATTTTGATGAAAAATGCAATATATCATCTTGCTTACCATATCGCAATATATTGAATCATAAACCCTGTATTATGGATACATATTGTATTGCAAGGTTCTTGTCAATACACAGCCATAATGACTACCTCCCAAGCAACACTCGGATTCTAAGACTGGTGCTGTGCAGCAGAATGCTGTCAGGCTTTATTTTAGTTCTCTAGACAGACAGAACAGTACCTTGTGCTGGTTGTGGAGGTGAGCCGTATGCCACGTCCTCGCACGCTCCTCCCTCTGCTCGGGTCATCAGAGCCGTTCAAATAGGAGAGCTCACGGAGCTGCTCTTGCCTGATTTCATCATTGTAGTCCTGTGGGGAGAGAAAGCAATGTGCAGAACATTAAATAACCCCACCAGATTAATCCGCCACATCATAACAGCTTCTGTCAGCCACCACATGGGCCTACAGATACACTGCTCTTAAAGTGCTGGAAAAAGAAACAAATGATTCAGTTGGATGCACATTTTCGCACAAATCAATGTCAAAGTGACTGAGCCTTAAATGTATTGCCAGATTAGCAGACTGTAGGCCAGGAGTTTTA
Source organism: Acestrorhynchus altus (assembly GCA_034509495.1). Lineage (NCBI taxonomy): Eukaryota > Metazoa > Chordata > Actinopteri > Characiformes > Acestrorhynchidae > Acestrorhynchus > Acestrorhynchus altus. The sequence continues at coordinate 28,795,667 of CM067506.1, forward strand.
AATGCGCTGCCAGGAAGTTTTTATTTCCCCCCTCTGCAGCACCAAGGCGAGATAAAAAGCCTAAGCAGCATATGCTAGTTCATCCTAAACGGCAAAGCAGGCTTTCACCAACTTTTTCTGCAAAGCATTTTATTGGGTTTTAAACACATTAGTCACACTGGGTGTTCGACTAAGTGTGTTATATCAGAAGTTATATTTGTCCGTGCTTTGTTGCCGTTACTGCTTGCTGCTTTCTAGCAGATGATGAATGGCGATTTTATGAACGCTGCAGCTCTGCGCACTTTAGTATGTTGCCTGCTCTATCACACTTAATTCAGAAAATTATCCAGTCCTATATGGGTTGCAATGATCAAGCCCTGGAGTGAACTCCAATAATAGACTATATAGAGAGACCTACTGACTGCTCCAGCTTTACATTCAGTGGCAAATCTGTGCGCAGCATTCCAGCAGCGTTCCGTAACACCTGCTCAAACACACTGCATAAAATTCAATCAATTTGATGAGAATACAAAATGCCTCTACATCTTTCATTTAGATGGTAAAGAAGGCAACATTATAATGAGAGAAACAGACAGATGACGTATTAACTTTGCTTGACAGCAGCTATCAGCACATTGTTGTGAAAGAATGCCACTACTTCCTGCATTTATAAAGTCCTGCTCTCTCATTTGATTGAACATGACAGGGCCCTGAATCACAAGGCCGATTACAGCGTGGATAGTGCTTATTTTATTATCTTGTCAGTGCCACAGGCAGATAAACGGAGCCTCATTTCCACAAACCACTTATTCCCCTTCCTGTTTGCCGTAACAGCTGGGCACAGGCAAATATTAGAAATGGCAGTTAGATGAGAGTGGCCTTTTCATGGAGATCCAGTCAACAATCAATAACGGCCGTGCTGCTTGGGATTTAGAATTTGAGCAATCCACTTTCCCTCATTTTCCTTTTTTGCTTCAGTTCAATCTAGCTTTTTTCAGTGTTGGTTTGCTTTTTCAGTTGGAAAACCGCTATACGTCCATGTTGAATGTAAACGGAGTTGGCGGTGTATTGATCTGCCATGCATCAAGGTATCGTCCTATAGGCTTAAGCTGCAAATACACACATACAGTCAATAAACAAATAAATAAATAAATGGACAGAGAGTAGCATGGGAATCCTGCATGGTGTGTATTTAGTAACTCACAACATCAAGTATGAGAATACTTTTTGTAGCCAGGTAAGAGTCCTTCTTAGTAATTCTAATTTGGAGATTTTCATTAGGTTCTAATGTCATAAAGACATTCTTCTCTGTTCTGTTAAACCCTTCAGCTGTCTGGCAGCACTGTTCTTTAAAGGTTTATCCAAAGACTCCTGATGATGTTTATAAAATGAATCTCACATTCAATACTGTGATAATCTAACATTCTTTTTAATGAATTGCACTCCCAAGGCGTCTTTCTATTTGCCATTTTCATGGCACTGTTTTAAATCTCATGTTGAATGTTAGGGTCAGATACATTAATATGATGTTTGTTTTTAACACTATGATCATAGATAGAATTTTTTTAGTTAGTACAATGTTATGTGTGAACAACAGTAACTGTAACTGTGAATGTGATGAAAACCATTATTATGTCACATGTTTTCAGAACATTCCTGGAACATTATTTCTGAATTGTTACATGCTAACCTTCTGAAATATTACAGGCTAACCTTCCTGAAGAAAAAAAAAATCAAAAACAGAACAACAACAGAAAACAAAAATCAATCAATCCATCAAAGTTTTTATTTGTATAGCACTATTTACAACAAGGGAGTGGTCACAAAGCAGCCTTACAGAAATCTGGGTCCAAGTCCTTGAGAGGAACCACTGATGAACGTTTCTATTACTAACTTTACTGGACTGTAATATTGTCATACAGTTAAGCATTGCCCCAGCTGTGTAATGTGCTTTCCACGAGGCAGTATACCACACATAGTCCAGCTGCAAATCAGTGATTCCTCATTTTGTCACATATTTCATTTCAAAAGTACTACAGCTAAATGACAGATAATTATACATGATGTATGTTCATTAGATGACAGAAGGTAATAGCCCTCTTCATGTAATGTACCTCATACAGCAGAGAAAGAAAATCCCTTCGTGTATACTATTTAATGATGAAGAACTGTATGGATTGTGTGGTTCTAGTGGAAAAGTGCCAAAATCTGATGAGTTTATTAGTTCAAATGCCAGTGATGCTGCTGGCAATAATGAAAAAAAAAAAGAAGTAGTAATTATCAGCACGTATTTGTGCAGATACTTTATTACTGATCTTGATGGCTGGTATTACTGACCTAGTACTACTGAACTAATTTCTCATTTATTAACTTAGTTAACTACCACAAAACCCACCATACTGAATTTTGTGAACTACTGCTGCTGGTCATCTCATCAAAACAAATATCTCTTAAAGTTATGACTCAATACCAACAGACAGTAATGAAATATAAATAAGTATCTATTGGTAAGAAAAAAAAGGCTGCTTTTGTATTTTTCAAGGACAAACCTCAACCCGTGAAATATTCTGCTTCAAATGCTCGCTTCAATTTTATACTAAATACTGAATTCCGATAATGTTTTCCAGGTTTCTGTAGTAAACAGCTTCTGAAACTGGGGGTGGAAATAAGCCTTGCATGTACAAAGTAAGGAAATATGTATTAATCATAAATATTAATCATGCTGCTCCCTACCATTTAACCTAAAGCATTCTAAAAATGATTTAATTTCCCATGTTTTCCTTTTTATCTCAGACACAGAAGACTCAGGTGATTTGAGGAAGGAAATGCATTTCATGCAAAACAGATGTAATAGATATCCTGATGGATTCATGGTGAAGGGCATCTGATGGCAAAGCTAATTAAGTTCTGCAGCAGATGTGAATGGCAGTAGTAAAGCACAGAATCTGTATATAGTCAGGGAGCCAGAGACGTCCAGGGTCAGCTACTTACAGATTAAAGCCATGTAAAGACTCGCTTATGACAAGTTATTCATTACAGCTGACACCCAAACACCCAGTTGAAAGCATGATCTTGCATATATTATTATGGATGTACTTCTTTATGGCCAAGAAGTCTCTGACCAGCAGACATCTATTGCCATAGCAGTCTGCCTGTAGCAAAATATGTGAACTGAATGCCTAATTTAAGGCTTTCAAACCACCATTTCTGACAAGATGCAATGTACTGGTGCTATCAGATATCATTTTTTTAACTAACATAGCTGACAGTGAAACCAGCTAACAAAGATTTGTTAGATTCTTTTTTGTTAAACTGTAATCCAGTTCTGGTATCCTAAAAACATATTAAAAGGTGTGAATAGAAAAGCATACCTGCAACTAAATACTTATTTAAGTTTATTTTGGGATTATATCCGTTGTGGAGTATGTTATTTTGGAGTAGATTTTACATTCCTTTCCCAGGCCCTTTCGTCTCTGAGCTGCCTGATATCAGATCATTAATAAGTCATGCTTGTTAATCCCTCAGCATTAGATATCTTTTAGTTAATTCCAAAACGAAGGCATATTAAGCACAGACAAGCTTTCGGGTATGATGACCCAAGCTTCCACAACATTCTGTCATAAACCGTAAGCCCGTATAATAGAATGCATGGTTTTTTAAGAAAAAGAAGACTGCCGTATCATTCTGGCTCCCTACACAAGCTACTCAGAAACCCTTGACATTCTTGGAACAGTCACTCTCGCAAAGACACACACGCACACATCTGCCTGAAATTTGCCAGCTCATGGCACTGATCCCAGCTTCAGAATGTCTCCCTCCAACCAGGCAGCAATCTCTAAGAAGAACCACTTGCATACTGCCTAAAACCCATTATTGTGAAGCCAAGGCATACCGTTACCAGAATTATGCTACCCCATTCTTCACAAAAGAAAGGAATATATTTAATGTATAGTCATTTTCTTTTGAGGATTCCACTTTTTTTTCAGAGCATTGTTGCATGTTGCAGAAACATATGCATTGAATTTACTTCATTGAAATGCATACATTTTGACTATATACTGGAGTCTTCATTTTGTTGGATTAGTTTCCAGTGTCCTCCACAAAATGCGTTCTACTAGATTTTGGAGCATGGCTAAGAGAATTTGATTGCATTCAGCAACAAGAGCATTAGTGAGGTCAACATATTAACCCAAAAGTATTGAATGGAACACCATCATTCCAGTTTCACTCAATGCTGGAGGGCATTTATACCCCTCTAGCACTCTCCTGGCATTTGGTATTGTGCCAATAGGGTCATGTTTCTCTGCTCCAGAGAGATTCTGTTGGCAATATGTCTTTGCAGGGACTGGCTTACAAATGTAATGATTATTATTATTATTATTATTATTATTATTATTATTATTATTATTATTATATTTTAACCAATTTAAAGGTTCATCACATTCACACTTTACGCTCACATTTAGAACCAAAAGTGGTTGTTCCAAAAAACCCTATGTAGCACCTTACTTTTAAAAAGTGTACAGTCATCTATTTCTGAAACATGACTAAGACTTATTGCATCAATGTACTGCTGTTGCAGTTCACTGCTAATACCTGGATGTGCCTTTGGCTGTTTCTCTTTAGTGCTTGACCAAATACCAGGAATGGAGCTTGCTACCATTTTAGGTCCACAATTTCACACAAATGAAATTCTTCTCCCTATGTTTGATTTTCATACTTGTTTAATTTGTTGGCTACTCTAACGTAAATTATTTATCCAGCGTTGGCAGACATCGGTTATCAATCATAGCCATCTGGCCTCATTGTTATAATTTAACAATTCTTACTTTTGTTGGACAACAACACATCTGTGGTAACCACATTCACTCACAGTGTATCCTAAATTTACCTGCCTAACCGGATATGTACCAAAGATTCAACTTCTGAAATAAAAGCTTAAAAAAAGGACTCCACAGTCTAATTCTCCACCACTAGGATCACAGGTTTCAATCAGTCATGCTGTTAGCCATCAGCAGGTGTCTGAGAGACCAAATTGGCCATGGTCTCAGGGTGGATAGATGGTGCTCTCCCCACATCACAACTAGAGCAATGCTGGATGTTAGCTGTTGTATTGGAGATGGGGATCTGGCAGTTCAAAAAGAGGCAGTGGTTTCATATGTATCGTAGAAGGCACATTCTACGCCTTGTCTTAACCCTCGCGAGCCTCGAAAATGATAGGGAGAGTGCAGTTCCAAACTGGGGGGAGGGGGAACAGGAATAAAATTAAAAAAAAAAAAAAAAAGGACAAGAAAAATACTTTCTAGTGCCTACACTACCATAGCTTAATCAGATTTCTGGTCTTTAGTAACTGCAGTTGGGCTGATATCCAAAGAGATTTACAGTTAGGACTTAGTGACTTACAAATGGCTATATATATATATATATATATATATATATATATATATATATATATATATATATATATATATATATATATATAAAATTACTACTATATAACTCTTACTATTAATGGCATGTTTACTAAATTCTGGTCAGTCAGTAGCACTGATGAGTGATAGACACTCTTGCCTCATATAAATGCTGTAGACTGCACAGCTGTGACAGTGCACTGCTAATACCTTATGGGTTGACAACTACTGCCTACGGCAAAGTCTGACACTGTCTAACCCGGCATATGTAAACTAATGTGGTAGAAAGGATAAAATGTTCGTGCACACCAAAAGCATTTTAATGCTAAAGATCATAACTATTAAATGCTGTGTTGAAACTAATTCTCTTTCTGTGAAAATAACAGCATTATGGATTTGGTCACCTTGTATGCTCATAAGAATGGAGTATCATTATACACAGCATTATAACAGGAAGAAGGATCATGAATACTATTGTGAAATGCAATGCAGTTCAAAAGTAGCTGGACAACTGTGCATAAGTGGCATATGGTTCAAATACAAAATACCAGTGTGAAATTGGGGGTAGTTATATTTATACTGGGGAGCCAGAACCTTACAGACTTTTATTGGACTTTTAATGTAAACTATTACTTGGCCTTCTATTGTTGAGCCTTGCCAGAAGATTGTGCTCATTTGTGACTAAACCTAAGGCTCCAATCTGCCCCTAAACCATGTTAATATGTAAATTCCCTTAATCTTCTTTTAATATCACCCCATGTTTTTGACCTCAGCTAATCAGAAGCAGTGAAATGGAAATTCAGGTTCAGGTAACAAAAGAACCAGATTGAAAATAGGTCAAAAAGACATCGCAAGTGTTCTGTGTGTCCAGTCTTTGCACCTTAGAGAGTTTCCATTTGAAATGCATGCCTAGCCTATAGATGGGGTGGCAATACAAATACAACACAAAGCCTTCAGTACTGCTGATGAGGCAGAGCCATGTACTCATGATGCTATGCTGTGAAGCCCAGGGCAGGATGGGTAAAGCAGCACAAGAACCTCTCTGAGTGTCTCTCAGCCTGCAGCCAACACCTCACCCAGCAGCACCCATATTTACAGTCTAGACCATGCACTGACATACAGTAGGCACATTAATTATTGGTAAATGCTTCGGGGCCAAGGAAAACACAGCGCCTCGCGGGACTTTCCCCCCTCCTACATTGTTTATTAACGCATGAATACATTAATGCTCTTGTTAGAGCAGTAGATAGAAAAATGCTGAGAGACACTTTTTCAGGCCATTTGAATCTGTGCCTCCTGCAATGTATGGAAACATTAATGAAAACTGCAATCGCAATGGAATGTGAATAATGTCCAGTTATGAACGAACCATGTGCAGTACTGTGCAGTGTAAGGAGATCATTCTTCATTTATTTAATGTCTGGTCATTTCAGCATCAGGCAAAAACAGCAGAAAGTATACATTTAACAGACCATTCCACAGACGTTTCAACAGCTAAACACACTACATGTCCAAATGTTTGTAGACACCCCTTCTAATCAATGCATTCAGCTATTTTACATTATTAGCTATTAAACAGCTAGAGAAGAACTATCAATAGAATAAGACTCTCTGGCACAGATAACCACACCTATTTGGTTAATAATAATTTTCAGGAGACTTGCTCAATTTGTTTTTGCCAAATCTAATTAAATTAAAGCTTTATGTACTGTTTTTCAGATGGGGACAGTTTGGGTGGTCTACCAGGACTTGCACAGTTGTTAGTTTTTTCATAATCGTGTTTCATATTTTCATTTGACAACCTTCCTGTTGTAGATTCTCATATATCTTATTCAATAAATGAATAACTCATGTAAAGCCGATTTTGGCCAGGAATAAAATAAAGGGTGTTTGTTATCATAGTGAAACTATACTATATGAAATTTCATGAACAATAAAATTGAGACCTGTCCATAAACCTACTAAGATGCTCTAGGAAATACTGATACACCTTCTGCAGGGAGGAATGATCCTAAATTCATCGTCAAAATTGAGAAAATCTTATTTGCAGATACTAGAAATGGTGGAGGTGTCATTAAATAAATGGGTTCACTTACTTTTTCTAGCCTGCACTATGGATGTTTGCACAACAAGCTCAGTTGTGTTGCTTCATACTTCTGGCTCAGATAATTATCAGACCAGATTGTATTAGAAAGACTTATTAGTATGCAAAAATTTATGTAATCCAAAAAGGTAATTCCAAGGCCTGTGTCCAATCAATCTGTCTGAAAGCTTTGTCTGTTCAGCACCTCCCTCATGCTGTGCTTAACCACATACTTAACTTTTGAAATCGTCTTTTTAATTTGCATGTAGAAAGCAGTAGCTGAGCTAGAGTTGGAGACTTAATCAGAGAACTGGGGCAAACCCGGGCTCACGCTGAACTCCCAATTACCCTGCAGGTTGGAGTAAATGAAAAAGAGCCTGAATGAACTTACAGGAACCAGGAATTTCTTAATCTCCTCCAAGGCATGGCTCATGCGGGAATAAGCCTCTCCAGGTGGTGCAAAGACTTCAATTAAAACATGGAGATCGTTGCTCAAATGGGCGTATTTCGCCTCCCCACTTTTCCGCAGTTCTTCTTCCTGGAAATTAGAAAATTTGGTCAGCGCAAAAATGAAAAAGTATACTCACTCAAAACATTTGTTACACCGCTGAGATATCTACTATCTCTGGGCTGTGAGCACACGTGGATGCACTGAATTTCGTTATGTAGGCTGATAAAAAGCAGCATCGTTTTTGTGCCCAAGTCAATTTCAGTCATCGTAGTTTAGAAAGTGAGTTTGCTCTCATGCTTCATTACTCCGGGCTGAAATGGTAGACGCCTGGAAACGAACAGCCAACCTTCCATACAAATGCATGATAAAACACTGCGATACGGAGATGGAAGAAGACATGGTGATCATTTTATTCAGTGTAATATACACAAAAAAATTCCAGTGTGGAAAGCTATCCGGCAGCAATAAACCACTGTTGCCTCTTGTGAGATTAAAGGCACCCTGAGGAAGAGGAATACTGAGGATATATCTGTTTCCAGCTTCCAGACTGGCTCTGATTGCTGAAGGTCATCAGTAACTATTCTTCAGAAAGCTCATAATTACTGCAGCCTACATTACCTTCTCAAGTTGATTACCTTTGGCTCTAGCTTGTACTCAACGTCTGGAGAGCTCTGGCGGCGGGGGCATTAACAGATGCTTGATCAGTGATGCACACCCCTTGCGCCTCTTCATTTTTGATTCAACACTAACTGATAACTGATACAATGGCTGTAAAATATGACCCAATCACTTCATTTCCACCACACACTTCTTTCGAGAAAGGTCAGAAGGCACTCCTGCTTTTTTAATTCTTCAAATGTTCTAGTCATGTGTGAGTTGTTAGGCCTAAAGTATGGCCATTTCTACTCTTCACTTTTATAACTACGCCAATCAACAGTGTTCTACAGAGCGGCAAAAACTCTCATGATTTCTCCTTGTTTTTAAATGCAAGCAGCATTCTGATGTAGGAACACCAGCGTGGGAACAGGTTTTGCCCTGAGTAACCCACCACTTCATTATGTGCATCAAAATATGCAGATTTTTTTTTTTTTTTGTTTCAACATTGCTGTTATTTTAAGCCTAAATAACCTGCTGAGTAACACACAGCTATTCAGGCTCATGATTTAGTTAAGAACTAGTTCGTGTTTTGAATCAACACCTTATGGGTAACCTTGAGTCTGTTTACACTTCACATTAACATGAGTTTTTGGTCATCAGACCGGATTAGGATTTCACTTAGAAGTAGTCAGAGATACATCCTGACCACATTTAACACAAGTGTAAATGTAATGTTTTCTGTGCCTGAACACAGGTATTAGGAAACCCCGTGAAAGAATAGAAAGAACTGTATACTTTATTTGGCTGCGACTATTTGGTAGTAATGATATATTTCATAAAAATACATACTTGAAAAATGTTTCTTTATGTTTCTTGATAAAAAAATACTTTTTGGAGGCATCACACCAGATGCAATGAAGCACTACACTGAGAGCACCAATGAAAAATCTACAAATGAGACCCTGTTCAAGTTCAGGTTTTTTAACAGGTATGGACTACTCCTCATGAACTCACTGTTTCTAAGATAAAAAAAAAATACCAGAGGTCAAATGAAACTGAACACCTAAAGACTTTAACCTGCAGTGTAATGCACATTTTCTTTATGAGGAAGAATGGATGAACATCCCTCAAACAAGAACTGACTCAGCTGAAAACAATCATTTACAAGCTGTGATACTTGTGAAAAGGGGTGCTACTATTGTGATGCATGATATACTATATGCGCACATCATGTATATCGTCAGTGCTTAAAGAACACTGGATGTAAGAAGTAGTGTTTGAATTGTAGTTTTTGACAATATGCCACAACTAATGTTTTACAATAAATATTGTACATCAGGACAATGTCTCTAAATATTCTAATATTATATTTTTACCATTTATTTTTACATCCCCCTACTAATGACAAAAATCACATTGGCTGTTTTGTTCTGATAATGACAATAAGCATATAGACATTGTTCTGATAGGCCATATTGTATTGAACCTAATTTGAAAAGTAGTCTGGACTGAAATGGTTCTTCTAACTAGTTAAAGAGTCAAAAGCTGATAGTGACTATATACTATATACAGTATAAAGACACATAATTGGGGCTATTTTTTAGTAAATAAACACATGACTCAAGTGTGGTGAGAAATGTGCAGGAACAAACAAAATTAAAATTAATAAATATAAAATAAAAAAAGTAAATCAATGTTTTATGACTGTTAATATTTAAATAATTATGCTTTAGAAACATGGTGTAAGTCAGCAGTAACGCTGCAGAATATATGTTTTGCAGTTTGCCAGAAAAAAGCTTTGAGACTAAATCTGTCAGCAAATCTTTTGACATAAATGTATTGAAATGTAAATGAGTTCTCAGGCTCTGTGGTTACATATATACTGTACTGTAAATGTACAAAGTGTTACCTCACACACCAACAGATTGGAAGAAACTGTCTTCAGAGACACAAGAAGTGGATCTACTTTATTTACCGTCTTCTTCAAGAAAGAAGAACTTTCAGCTGACTGACGTTTTCCCGTCTCATGTCTCAGCGCTTTAAATTTCCTTTCATGTCAGACTACGAGCAAAGCGCTCTATTGTTTTAAAAGCTGAGTCTGTCTTCCAGGATAAGTTTCAAAAGGTAGTGAAGTAAAACTGTCTACGTGCGATAGAACACTCTACAAATATGACATAACGACAAGTGTTTTCCTCTTTTTATTCTCAATAGGGGAAAAAGAGGTACATGGTGCACTGACAGCTGCAGGATGTTTGTACAGTATTAGTGGGCAGCTCTGATAACCAACGTGCAGAAATCGGCTTTCTGAATGCCAGAACTCGCTCAGTCACTCATCTGTGAGATCACTGACTGAATACCCGACAAAACTATGATGACTCCGTTAGCAAACACGCGCTGTCTTATCATGATTATCAAACACAGATCTCACTTCAGTGTACAATCCTCTGTCTTCAGTAGCCTAGTTTTTTTTCTTAAAACCTTTTATTAAATTTGAATTATAATGTGCTTCTATTTGAAAGTCTCAAATCTGCAACAGACAACAATAAATAACTGATATCAAAATACATTTCCATAAATGCTTTCTAAGGTTTGAGAGCTGAATTTAGGGTCTAAAATTTAAAGGCTAAAATATTTCAAAGGGAGTCATTTTGACTTCCAATTTGATACTTTTAATTAAAATTAACAAAAAATAACTAAATTAACAATAAAAATTCTTTTCAGGGCTCCATTGTGCTTAGTCTATTATTGATTATAAACTGTATCACAGGCTATATATTTTCTGTTTATTGTCAGTTCAATAATTTAAAAATAGGTTTCAAATTTGTCCAAATTAAAATAAACTAACAATACCTTAACTATTTATCAGATGTGCAGGGATATTTCAGTAAAACTTAAAAATAAATGAAATGTTGAAAATCCAAGACCTCAAATATTAATCATGTAATATTGGTTATTTGAACTTCAATAGTTTAAAACACTTAATCCAGAATGTCCTGCAACGTCATCATGATGTAAAGGACACCACATAGTGCTGGAACGCCACAATGACTGATGGGCAAACTATGCTGTCAACTTCCTGTGTAGAGAACCATTACTCACTACTCCCTATGCAACTTGAAGTTCCCTTGGAACCAAACACTTTCACTCCTTATGGTTTGGAATTTCACTCCAAATGTCTGAATTCCCTGTGTAGTCCACTTCACAAGGAACGACTGGGATGACTGGATCCTGGCCCCGGAGTATCACTGCCTTGTGGATTTTAGTTTTCTATAAATCCAGGACTAATAAACTGACTGACGAGCTCGTGCTAAGACGAGCCATTCCTGAAAAATTTGCAGTTCTGAAAAGGGTCATGACAGTGTATTTTGCTCGGCTCTCTTTTCAATTTCCCAATTTAACTCCACTAACAGCTCTTTCTTTTCCTTAAGTTCCCCTTTCTTTTCCTGCTCAATGTGTTCTCCTTTATTAATGGCCAGGTTCTGTCCACTTATGGGTATTTCTGGTGTGCAGATTATTCTGAAGTAGTTTAATATACACAATAACAGTCCAACATCACAAATCTGACCATTTCGTACACCTTACGACCCTGTTTGAAACAATTTTAAGACATCTGTACATTAATAAGATGTCTAAAGGAACAACAGGAACCCTGCATGTGGCGCAAGGGGGGGGAAAGCAGTACACAAGTGACTGTGAATGGTGCTACTGCTCCATGCTCAGGTGCTGCATAGTTAAGCTCAGAAAGAAACACGGGCATGAAAATTGCACTGTTTTGACTTCACACATAAATTATGCATCTTGTTTTGACTGAAATCTGTGTCTATTGCAAATCCGTATCTCAGAAGGAGAGGAGCCAGCTCTGGCTCCTGTGGGTCTGTGTCAGTCCCACTGACAGACAGAAGAGAAGAGCAAGGCAGCAAATCAGGCTTGCAGTAAAGCGTTATGTAAGATGGTTGCATCTCATATTAAAGCCTCAAGCTGGGTGTTTTCATAGCTGCACTATATGTAAACAAATCAATGTTAAACTACTCAGTCTGCTCCACACCAGTGAAACTGAACTAATACAAACACCCCAAAATATCAGAATTACAGTGGAACCTAAGATGAAGCTTATTCAGAAGAAAGAAAAGAAAAAGAGAGAAACTTTCACATTTTCGGCAAATTCCAAATCTCACAACTGATACTAATCAGAGCTGACTGGGGTTTACACAAGGGTGTAGTTTTAGCATGGATGGAGGTTAACGCGTCCCAAGCAATATCCAGCAACAATTGAAATGTCCCCCCCAATAATTTGATTCCTGGTCGTAGAATTAGACAATGTACAGATGGACACGTTCCCACCAATATCCAGCAAAATGTCCCCACAATGTTAAGTGCACAACTACGCCGCTGGGTACCAAACATCTCTATCCAAATCAAATCAAATCAGAATTTATTTGTATAGCGCTCTTCAAAACTGATGTCAGAGCAGCTTTACAGTTATGAATATTTTTGGTGGGTGGATTATTCTGAAGTATTTAATAACTCAGTCCTTTGGGATCAGCTTAGATTTTAAAACATTTAATTCCTCTTTTAATATGACAAATCTGACCATTTCATTCACTGGCTGAATGCAACTTTAATACATTATACATTAAGAAGTTGTTTAATGCAACCGCAGGAGCCCTGCATGAGGCACATGTGGAAGAGGCAGTACAGAAGAGATTGTGAATGGTGCAACTGCTCCATGCTCAGGTTTGAAAATTCAGTCTTGTATGTGGTGACCAGTGGTTTTCTTTAGAATGAACCAATATTTATTCCATCTCAATCAAACTACACTAAAGACTAAGGCGAATGTAAAAAACACCAACTGCAAAAACATTCCATCCTGTCAGCTGTGATGTAGAAATCTTACCTATAGGCTTCTGTTCATGCATGAGGATTGTGTGAACTGTGTGATTTCCTGGGAACTGGACTGGACACCATGCAGGTAAATTAGGATTAGGTTTATTGTGATTTTGACTCCAGCTTGTCAGCTTCCCCTCTAATTAGCTTTGGGTGAAAAGGTCTTAAAAGTCCTGAACCACGTAAAAAAAAGAGCCTGGATATATGAGCCAGGTGTGTTGAAGCTAAACTCCAGAGAAGAAAATCTCCAGGGCCAGAAATTCTTCAGCAATTCTTATATGCAAGTTTTATTACATCCATCTAAAGAAGGACTTTTAGTTCTTCTGGGTTTTTTTGTTTAAAGTGTAATGTAATGCACTAAATCTGGAAACAATGAAGCACTAAAAAGAAGAAAGAAATGAAGCGGTGTGGAAACGTAGAGCACTCCACTTAATTACAACACATTATATGTGCAATTAAGAACTCCTTAAACCTGGAACTCTTAAATCCTTGCCAGGTAAATTTGCTGGAAACCAAGCCAAGATAATATGGCTCGGTACAACACATCGTCAATCACAGGCATGGTACGAATGCCCGTTGTATACTTCTTCATCTGGAAGAAGCGGAAAGCTTCCCCACTGTTACTGTAAATGCTGGTTGGCTTGGCAGGTAACGACTGCAGCAGCACTAAAACAAGAAGCTAGTTGGGTTATTTTGGATCTCTAAGTTAATGTCTGATGCAAAAACTTAAATACATACCTGGAACTGAAACAGGCATAGTGTGAATATGAAGTGATACAATAATAAATAACAACTTTTATTACATTAAGATTGATTCAGGCTGTCAAAACAAAGACATTGCAAGTGCAACATTGCTCCTATTAGCTTTTTATAGCCATGTAGTGGATTCAGGGGGGACTGTGGCTGACCAAATGGACATCCACTGCTATAGTGATGGTGCTTGGATTTATTCTAGAAAATGCTGTTGGTAGTCAGCTAGTTTGGCTCAGCTATTCACCTAAAAGCAACTGGCCACAAGCAAGTTCGTCTACAAAATGTAAACAAAGCTAATACTAAAAATAACAGTCCTCCTATAGACCCCCGGTTTCAGGTAGGCTGCTGCTCCCGAGTGCGGCAGCTGCTGAGGATGTGCTTACATTCACACAGACGAGCTTTCAGGGGACTGAGAGTCAGAAGGATAAATGGTAGTGCTGAAGAAGAAGTGCTGTGTACAAGCATCATGTGCAGGCGTCTACACCCTCAGAGCAGAATTATAAGCAAGAACATTCCAGATTTGGATAAAATGTCAAACTACCTCTGAAAAGTCAGTTATTGAATTGTTCCTCATTCATAGGTCATTAAAACAAGATGGCAAATACTGTTGAAAGAGCAGATACTTTGCGTCCAATCAATACCAATGTTAAATTGCATGAAAAGTATTAAAATATTTGTTCAGAGTCCACTGTTTTGTTTCATGGGTAGAAAACACCCTTTACATTTTTGCCATGTTTTTGTTCTTTTATTTCTTAGTATTTCTTGTTAAAAGAGTTAGATGCAGACTAACCTGTCAGTATAAAATGTGCACTCATGGGGAAAGTCAAAAATCCATCAAGTAAATCACTGCTTAATTACATTCCATTACATTCATTTATAGTGTAAAATCTTTTACTATAGAATATAACATTTAACAACTATAGTGTTAAACATTTCTTTTCTCATGCAGTTCATGCTTCAGAACATTTTTTTATTCTGTATAAAAACAATCATTCACAGCAAATATGATATCAGTTTTGAAAAAAGTATTTCAGCAAAAGTAAGATTCGGTCATCCTACCTTGCCTTTATCCCTCATTGAGCCTTTGCCAAGGATGGACATCTTTGCTCCTGTTTCCTCTTGTAATCTTTTCATGGAATTGCCCCGGGGGCCCAGCAGTTTCCCAACAAAATTAAACTGTAATGGAGAAGAGAAAAGGCAATACCATTGGTCTCTTGTACTGCTTGACAGTTCCCTTACTTCAAAGTCAATCCAGAACATCTGCGTTTTTTTTCTTCTTCCCTCAGACAAAGCCAGATCCACCTTATCCCAAACAAATCAACAGAGAAGAAGAGCTGGTCTCAAAACGAACTGAATATCCGATGTGTCCATCTATCACGTATGTATCACTGATCTCAGACAGGTTTGTGCAGCTTGAAAACCTGCATGTCGGAGTGTGTACCTCTATCTGGAGGGATTGCAGTCAGTCATCTGTCTAATCGATGTTCAGGGTCAGCGGTGGGCCTCTGCTACTCTCAGAGATATTAGAACATGTGCAGATGCCAATAAAGATCCTTGGAGTGATCCCAAGGTCTACGCTTGAATGAGGCATAACATAATGAGTTTATCTCCAATGGGGATTCGAGTAATACTGCAGAGATGATGAGCTATCAAGCAATTTCCTTGGGGCAACATCTACCATTTCAGCCTCATCGTGGTCAAAAAGTCATTCAGACCACTTCCTCAATAATCCCTTTCCCCCCCCCCATATCTGGTTCCTTCAAATGTCTGTCAACTTGTTGCACCTGTTATTGCACTGAAATTCTTAAGTTTACCACATATAATATCAGATCAAACCGCTTCCTCCCATGATTATATCTGCAATGAAACGGATGTAACTGAATAGAAGCACTGGAGCAACATTCACAATACAGAAATGAAATATCTGTTTTCAAGTGATGTTACAAATTACGAAAAGTCAGTTTTCTGTATATATTTACTGTCTCGATTTTTAGATGAACACATTTAGAACACTCACCTAGTAAATAAAAACAAGTTGAAATGACTGGACTGAACAGTCTTGTCAACAGAGGGTAAAAAGCTTGATGCTTTGATGCATTTGGAGGTATGTGACCACAAAAACATAAGTACACTATATGGAGAAGTACTGGGACACTTGCTCATTCATTGGTTCTTCTCAATTCAAGGGTATTAAAACTGTCTATCCTGCTTTTGTTGGAGTAACTGTCTCTAATGTTCAGGGAAATCATTCATTAGAAGAGGTGTCCACAAACATTTGGACATAAAGTCAGTATATTTTGTTATGGTCTAACCCTTCACGAAATTTAGAATCATTGACTTCAACATGGTGCGCACATCATAGGTCAATCTTTGAAATATGCGTCCTTGATTTGAGTGCTTCCTTCTTCTGGTTTTCTTTCATCCACTTCATCCACTCTGTGGATCTTCTCCCTATTTTATATTACACATGTCTTGGAGCCACACAGATGGCAGCAGCTCATCTCCAGTGATGAGTAATTTTTTTCTTGGTGGAGACAACCATCAAATTTGTGTGGAGGCACCGTGATCAGCATCAACGGTTTGTTGTCATGCATCATGTTCAGAAGGCCTGGTGTCATCATGTGGGACGCACTTTTTTACCAGGTTTTTATACATTTTTATACATTACAGGCACTTTAACAACCCAGTGTTATGTTAATAAGGTCCTGTAACCGGCTCTACCTTTTCTGAACACACACTCCTGTCCGCTGTTCCAGCAGGAGAACGCTTGTCCTCATAGTGCTGCTATCTCAAGAGCTGCTATCTCAAGAGCTTATACTATCCCATGGACAGCTGCATCACTAGACCTGTGCCTGATTGAAAATGTGCTGCATGCTTTTGGATGTGCTATAAAACATTCCACCCCTACTGAAAAAATCTGCATGAACTGTGTAAGAATATTCAAGCTGCATGGGATGGATCATCACAGGACACTATTAGAAGCCTCTTCTATTTCATGCCAAGACATCTGCTATTTTGCATTATACCCAAGACCATACTGAGAGACACTACTTGGTATTTGTAGCTCAATTAATATTGCCCATACAGTCTAAATATTTAATCATTTATTGTTCCTGGTAACCTTTATCTTCCTTCCAAATATCACTGCAATCCATTTGCTAACCTTTCTGTTTTCACATTGAATACTATTTTCAAGGACATCTACTTTTAAAAGCACAGGTTTTTGACAGTCCAAAAAAAAAATGAATGATGTTTTCTAAGTCAATGCTAACCAAATATGATTGCAGTTCACAATAATTAAGCAGCTTTTGAATATACAGCCTTCAAACCTTCTTTTGACCATTTGCTTGAGACTTTATTTTAAAATATCAAGGTTAATCAGTACAAAGATCAGCAAAACAAAAAACAAAAAAACAAAAACAAAATGCCAATATAGCTTGAAAAAAACAACATTTTGTTATTACTTCAGAACACTGTTTGTTTACTGTTTATTTATGCTCTGCTGGGCGACAGACTTTGCTAAGAGAGGAGAGCTTGCCCTTCAAATGTTTTCAAAGGTTAGCTGACATGCGGCAGTCAGGATGAAACAGTTGGCCGTAACACATGTTGACATACCCTGCCTAGCACATGGCTGGAAACCATTCGCCATCCGCTCTCTACAACTAGAGCAGCTGCACAAAGGGAGGGAGTTGACTTACAGAACAACTGAGCACTCACCACATCTGCCTAGAGATGTCTGAAAATGAGTACAGCTTCAGACGACTACATTCACTATACAACATTCAAATTGAATTTATTTTGAGTAAAAATGTATTGATCATTGTCTCAATCAAATAAAAAATTAAACAGAAATAAAATATATGATTTAAGAAAACATTTAAAACGTCATTTATTGTCTAGAACACTAGACAGTTACATTTATAAACAGAAATGCCAGAGTAGACTGATAGAATCATTTTAGGTACTTTTGACAGATGAAAGCAAGATTAACATGCTTCATAAATAAACAATATGTAGAACAAAAGAAAGGGTTCCTGAGATAAATTTAATCCATGTCTTCTGTTAAACCCGGTGGAGGCACTGTTACATTCCATGTGTATGTGCCAATGAAACAAAATAATGTGTCACTGCTGTTTACTGATGATTTGACTGCTGATTATTGTATTGTTGATTAATGACTGTAACAGGATTACATCTGACCCAAGATGTGCCACAAAAGTAATCCAAAACTTCTAAAGACAAAGAAATTAAATGTTTAAAAAAAAGGGAAATCAGTCGCCTGACCTCAAGCCAGTTGAGGGCAGTTGCAGTAAATGCCTGGAAGAAATTTAGCATTTGACATTTGAGCAGTCAGTCATTGACTTAAAAAAAAAAAAAAAAAAAAAAAAGTTAGTTTCTCCAAGACATTCAGAGTCAAATGATTATTTGACTATATATATATATATATATATATATATATATATATATATATATATATATATATATATATATATATATATATATAGTCAATCTTCTAAATATATATATATATTGGATTATTACTACAGTATTGTATTCCTTTTGTTTTTGCATTTCACCACCATATACAAATACAATTCTTACTTATGTTTATCATACCTCAGTAATATAAAAGCTAATTACTGCTTATTATATATAGTGTCCAATGGAGTTAAAACGACATTCATTGTTGTTGTTTGATGATAATAAAGATATTCCAGTGTATTATATTCTCATTAATATTTATATTCAAGTGAATCCTCACTGCAGCACTACATTTACTTAGGGATGTTCATTAATTTTTCCAGTCCTGGTGATCTCAAACGTGCTGTTGCAATGCTCTCGTCAACAGGAATGTTGCTTTCTAGTGCTGAATCTGAGCTTTGGGGCTGTCTGCCCATCTTCCTGCGGTGTGGATATAGCAAGGAATTCTCCGCAGTTGGCCAGAAGCCTCGAGAGCAGATATGGCGCCTCGTATGGCTAAGCGCTCACTGGGTAACGCTTTCAGTGGAGTAGCCTGTTTTCATTAAGCTAATGAATGTCTGGAGCCACTCTCCAGCTCCGCGATGGAGCAATTTGGGCTTCAATGGGGGCATGGTTCAGTGTTAAATGAGGTTTGAAGCAGCGTAAGCCGTCCCTACAGTCCCCAGCGGTGGCAGGCTGGCTGGCAGGCTGGAGAATGATGAAGTGTGGGGGCCCAGTGCGCCCAGTTCACTGTGACAGTGATCGAGATGATGGGCTGACATCTCTAAGGTGTGCAGGTAGCATGATGGGAGTAGGATTAGCATATACTGAGAGAGAGAGAGAGAGAGAGAGAGAGAGAGAGAGAGAGAGAGGAGAGAGAGAGAGAGAGAAAGGGAGAGAGAAAGAGAGAGTCAACCATGCGCTACTGATTTATTGATAACCAAGAAGAGGTTTGGCTATACTGTGGCTTATAACAGCCTACTAGACCAAGCTGTGAATGCTTAGGGCTGCCTGAACAAATGAGTTTTCACACTTGAGGTTTTGTGACAGGGACCTTCACCTGTGCAGGTTTCTCTCTGGTGCAGACCGCATTGATTTTTCTCAAAGTGCTCAAAGAATCTTTTCAGGGCACAGGGAAAGGGACCCTGCAGCCCTCCATTTATGCCACATTAGAGTCCAGGTGCAGCAAGGTGAGACTTTGTCTAATAGGGATTTTTCCTAGCAGTTAATTAATTATGACACCTGACCCATCAGAGATTGAACCGGATCACAGCACTACAAATTTGTTTGAGAGTCAAACTGAAAAAGTATAGTTCATTAAGCACTGCTTGCTCTCATTGTCATGTATATTGTGAAACCAGTTGGCTGCCAGTGTTTGGCAGAAAATATTATCAGATTGAATGTAGGTTGTGAGTTCAGGTGACCAAACTTCAGTGTCAGGATAATGCCTACTGATAATGCTCTGATGCCAACATCTATGTGATGCTGAATAGTGATAACAGACATTGACATTTTGTTGGTTTTCTGATGTGATGTTAAGTAACCAAAATCCACCGTCTTCCAAATGTCACATGCCAACGTCATAATGAAGAAAAGTAACAACAGTTCGTTGTGAGTTGTGGTCATCAAAACCCAACGTCTCCTAAACTTCACCTTGTTAACTTCCACATATGTGACACTTGAACACTGATGCTGATATATTGTTGGTTTTAAGTTGTAACCAATGTAACTGAGGTTCATCGTCTGTCTAATGGTGGAGCTTGATGTCAAACCAGTCTTGGTTTTTGATAGATGTGTCCTTGATTTCCAAACAGAAATCCAATGTCTATTCAAATTTAGGTTTTGATTTTTAAGAAAAAAATGTCTAACATTATATTCCAGCTTTATTCTGACATTAAACTGCCTTCAGAGCAGGCCCCTGACCTTTCTTACACAAGAATTCCTGACTGTCAAAATCAATGGCATCCTCATCTAAGAAAGCACCTGTACTTTACTTCTTTCTAATGGATTTTATTTTGGATCGTACCTCTCCTAGGACAGCTGTTCTGTTTCGCTTTTGTGGCCTTCTCCTGACTGACGTAATGCAAATGAGGCTTCTATATTTATGAATATGTCAGGACTACAGCGGGACACATTTTCCATGCAGACAAGAGAAAAATGCGCATATATCTACCATAGAAAAAAATAAAAATACCACCATGGTGATCTATTTTTAGTATACCTGTCCTCACTGCACATCCATACCATCATTGCTTATAATGGAAAAAAACATCAATAAAGAAAGCCTCCACAGTCATCCTTTGTGTTAGCTATTCTGTTTTTCATTCCATTGCTATCACACCTGACACTCCTCGCACCTCTCTGCTACATGGATTTCTTGGTAACAATAATCCAGTGTTACATTCTCAAAAATGAGACCATTTCAAGGTCCAGAGCTGACAGTGTGCTATTAACATTTGGCATGGAGTGCGACCGAGCATTATCCCAAACAGTGGCTAGGTGTTTTTCCTCTGTTTGAGTTTGATGGTAAGATGCTGCACCCTTGCAGGCATCCAGAAAGGATCCACAGATGGGTCGAGTCCGGCCCTGCCAGCTGAAACAGCTGTGCTGCTGCAGAGACCCAGCCACTCCTCAGCGCTGGATTTGAGTGGCGGCCTGGGAGTGCTACAGGACTGGCAGCAGAGAGGAGCTGGCTGTGGAGAGTCAGTGGACACAGGCATTAGCAGTGAGGAGCCGTGACAGTGGCAGGGTACAGTACAGTGGTGCTAAGAGAAGGAGAAAACCCTGCTGAGACTCAGGGGGGAACTAATGAGCTGAAAGAGAGACAGACAGTGAATGTAAAAAAAAAATAAGAAAGAGAACTATAAAAAGACAGACAGAGAGAGAGAGAGAGAGAGAGAGAGAGAGAGAGAGAGAGAGAGAGAGAGAGAGAATATGGATGGATTCATAGGACATTTCTGGCTGATATTTGTTCACACCACAATGTGAACAATTCAGTTTTATGGATCATTCAGTTTATGCATTTTCAGATTCTTTCAAGCATGTTCCTTTTCACCGTTTTCTGTGAAGTGCTATGCTATGCCATGTCAATTTAAAAAAAAATCTGATAGCACTGCAGTGTGAATCAAGCCAAATTCTCCTTAACAGACAATCAAATACTGTCCGTGTGTGAGTTGATGGTATTATCCACTACACTACACAATTAAGAGAGTGAAAACAATTACAATGTGTTTCATATGTGGAGAAACCGTCACATTTTTAAAACCGGTTTTTAAGTTCTTGAAAGATAGTCATGCACTGGGGAAAGACTAGTTTGGCTGTAATTGTATTCATGCTTGTTTTATTGTCACTTCTTATAGAAACATTATCTACACTGTCGATTAGCAGAACAGATGCAAACTACAAAGGGTTTGTCACACTGGTCACCCTGCTTCCTGCTTTCCTTGTTTATATCTTTTTCCTTCGTCTGCTTGTTTTTTCTTGTTACATGTGCTCTTTGGCACATGGTTCTGTTTTGTTTATGTCCTTGTCTCCGCCTTTGCCCCACCTTGTCATTAGTGTTCCCATCTGTGCCTCCTTTGTAGCCCTGCCTTCCCATTATATTCGCCAGGTGTGCCTTGTCTGATTCTAGGTATAACTAGCCGCTTTGGTTCAGTATTTCTTTATCTGTTGTGACAGGAATCTTAGGGGTCCACAGTCACATACTATAGTTTAGAAAATTAAGTTTCTACCAGCATTTAAGAGAAATATAAGAGATTTTTTTTTATTTAGACTAATTGACATTCAGTGTGCGATAAAAAGTGCAGATGATGGTGCTTTAAATAATCAACTTAAAAACGAATCATTAGTGGTACTTACTGGCTGAAATTCCAAGATAATACTGTTTTCCTACCTGTCAAATAACATGCATTACTGGTATCCTGTAATACCTTAAGAAAGAGGGTGAGGGGCGGAGAAAGTAGAAGGGAATGGAAAAAGAGAAACAGACAAACAGAAAAAGTAATAGAAAGAGGAAGCCCTTCAACAACACTTGTCCTACTTTAGAGTGAACTTCAGAAGCCACTGAAGAGCTTTAAGGTAGATGATTACTGCAGGAATTGGGATATGACTATCTATTTCTACACACCTGAGATATGGCCACAAGTAAAGGCTGCTTACAGATTTGTCTCATTAGTGCTCCTCTGTTGAAGACGCCCTCATGCCCTCTATAAATAAACTGCAATGCTTTGAAATCACTGTAGCTTAGCCAGGCAATATGACATCCAAATTTACCAAGATGAAAGGCAGGGGGATTTTTTTCTGAGCAGTGCACCCAACAGAATAGCCTTAACATGGAAACGCTGTTCTGTGTGTTATGTTCACAGAAATGACCTTAATATTTTAGGATATGTAAGGGTCATTAATGCGCCTCCACTGAAATTCATGACTTGAACACCACGAGTTTAAAATCAGACTCTTTACATGAACAAGATTTATAGAAACAAGTTTAGTCCGAGCCCATTTGAGATTTTTCAAGCTCAGATTTGCTTCCATAATTAATACACACCAGTAAACCAAGCTATCAGATTACAATGGCAACATTACGAAACTGACTGGAAGGGGAATAACATTTTATGTTAAAATAAAGTCCACCTCGAGCGGTGTGTTTTAAGGGATATGTTCAGCGTGGCTCTAAAAAAGGCAGCAGTGGTGCACAGAGCCTAAGGAGAATGTGTTGATGGATCTCCTGCATTACTGCACCCACACTGTGCTCTGCACTCGGGGGCCGACAGCACAGATGTTGGGTAAACAAACAGCGCATTAAGACCATCGCAGAGTCAGGAGGCTGACACCTTAAAGAACCCTTATCCATACAGATGAGAGAGCCAGCACACACTTGCTTCACCTTCAGCTTTCCATGTTTCTATGGAGAGTGGGCTTTAGTGCATGAAAGCAGAAGGAGCTATGTAACCCTCCAAACACAGAGCGCTTAGGAAAGGTCATGAGTACTCCGATTCATAAAGTCACCTCTTAAAATATACTTTCTTGATGAATCCGTAATGATTAGCAGGCAATTTGTGTGGTGGTAATGCATATTTTAAGAACATACATATTTAAAAGACTACATGTGCTGTGCCAGTGTGGGCCTCTGGGACATAAACTGGCAGTTAAGAGTTCTCCTTTTAACACACACATTACTCATCATCCAAATCAACAGATTATATACATGTAAAAACATCATTTATAGTCCTAGATTTGTTGATTCACATTCATGTAAGTTTCACCCATAATTATTATATAGTGTCAGCAAATTAGCTGGCATTAGCTACATTAGCCATGTAGTGCACTTTGCAGTCATGGGCATTCAATTTTTTGGCCAGTAAATTTAGTGTGGAAACCAAATGGAAAATGGGTCTGCCCTGGCACAGAACAGTGTGGCGTGGCCTAAGCAAACCATTAGGCCCTCAAGTGAAAATGAGGCATAAGAGAAAAAATGGGCCAAAACAATCCTGATTGGTGAACCAGCAACCACTACATTACTTGGAAGGAATATAATAATCTCTGCAGTTTACTGAAAAGAATAGCAGTGTCACTGCATTGTGCAATGTTGTATTGAACCTGAAAACAAGTAAACATGTTTCAGCTTTGATGTCAGCCTGATGAAGAGGAAATGTGTGAAAAACGTACACAAAAGCAGGCATTCAAGTTGATTTCAACAATGTGGGTTCATTTATAAAAGCATGATCTCAACTTTCAAGTCTTCATAATAAAAAAGCAGCTCATCAACCACACGATGTTAACAGATATGTGCTTGTTAAGCTGTCTACTAGTTCACAACCACATAGACTGCTCTCTCTGAAGACTTTCAGCACCTTCTAAATTCCAATTTTACCTCCAGAAATAGTGACAGAGTTGAACTGCAAAGTCATCAGTTTAACGGCATTGCAGTTAACCTCAAAAAAAGAACAGATGCATTGTCATGAGGTTGGTGCTGCTTCACAGTCTTCTCCTGAACTGAAACACCGTATGCCACAAACGAGAATGAGGCGCATTATCGGAGCATGCATTCCGCACTCAAATAAACAACCTTGTTGAAAACAGTATGGCAGGTTACTCCCTGAGCAGACCACTAATTCATTAAGAAGATACAGCTACTTAAACACTGGTCTCCTCTCTCAGTGTGCTGCTGGGCTCTGCTCACAGGCTTATCTATGTTAAACACCTTTGACTAGGTTGGTCCTCCTTTGAGACCATGGCTTTCTTCAGTGAAGCAACAATAGGATTATTCCGGTGTACAGAGCTTGTAGAAACCTCTGTGTTAAGGTCACAATAACTGAAAACTGATAAGCTTAGAATCTATGAAGACAACATGCACAGACACTCTTGTAGGTTTGATTAGTAATGTTTCTGCAGGAAAAGAGTCACAAAGGAAACTCCATGGAGTCACACTGCAAAATACTTCCAACTTGTTAGAAGGTTTAGAAAAGCCTGTTCAGTTATCACAGAAAATGCAGCTATTCTGTTATTGGGGAAGTCTGAGAAATTCCTGCCAACGTAATCTGGAAGGTTTATTGAAACACGGTTAGATCACTCACTTAAGTGGGACAAGGAATCACAAGAAAATACAGGTAGCACAGTGCTTGAAATGGGATGATGCTGAAAATGATGAGACCAAATGCGTCAAGTACATACAAAACACATCTAAACACTCAAACAGTTGTACTTTTAAAGTCATTCACTGAGCACACTGAGCAAAGAACCCAGTGCTAAAGTAAGTTCATAAAGTTAAAGTAAGTGAACCACTTAATAAAAAAAAAGATTCTCCATTAACACCAAAGGATTCTTGTAGATGCATGAGATTGTGGGTCATTCCTCCCTGCAAACATCTTTCAGTTCATCAGTAATTCAGATCTTGCCATAGCAACCCAAAAGTCAGGCCCATTCCAAACAAAATATTCTCCAGGACCCAAGTCCTCAGACAGGAAATCAGGACCAAACCACAATGCTCCTTCCACTGTGGTCTTCCAGAGTCAGTGCTATTCATTTGAGCTAAGACGGTCCACTTTTGTCTCATACATCCATAAAGCACTGTACTAGAGAGCGTGGGCTCTTTTTCACCTCTCTCAAGATTTCCCATTATGCTCTTGCAGTGATCTTATCAGGACCTCCATGCTTGAATTGATTCCATTTGTATACAATTTGTTTAACCATGAATCGATGTACATCCAGGTCTTTAATAATGCTTTTGTGGCCTTTTTCCAGCTTCATGGGTTTCTATTGCACACATTCTTAAGTCCTATTTAAGTTGTATGCATTGAGGCATGTCTCACACTAATCAATCTTTTTTTTTATGAATAACAGATTTGTATGTGACTTTGCACACATTAAATTTAAATTTAATTATGAAAAGCTGAAAACATGTAAAGTCAATTACAAACTTTCTAAAGATAAAAATTAGGAAGAGTTTCTGAACTAATGGAGCATTTTTACTCCAAATACCCAGTAATAATCTATCCCCTTATACGATACCATCCTATAAGCAGACACACAGCTGTATTACAGCTGATCTGAGGAGTTTTATTATAGCTTATAATGAATACCTGCTACTTTTATCTCCTCCCTGGATTCCGACTCCTGTGGTTCTTTGGCTCACTTGCTGTCGTCTGAATTACCACAACAGCTTTGCTCAATCTCAAGGTTTGAAATCTCTCCTTCCAGGTATCATGTACTTTTATAAGTAGGAGGATCTGTCTGAATAGAGCGAGCAAACTGTGACTAGATAGGAGTCTTAAATTTCTGCAGTGCAGCAACTACCTTCATCCAGCTGCTGATGATGCAAGTTTTTCTTCTCCCCCAGCAATTGTTGCCGGACACCTGTTTGTCAGTTTTATGCCCCATCCCTATGGAGCGCCATGAGTGATGGCATTGTTTTTCTACTCTCCCTAAAGTCTTCTCTGCCTTGGATCGGCAGTGTGCAGCACACTTAACAGTGCTGGCTTGTGCTGTGTGAAAACCATGTTCTATAGACACACAAAGGCATAGTGCCAATTTCCATCCTTCAATACATTCACTCTTAGAAAGTGCCAGAAGGATCCTTTTGAGTGATGCCAAAAAATAACCGGTTTGCCTTCCCTTAGGACAGTTCTTTTAAGAATAATTTGTCTTAATGAGCTGAAGGAGAACATTTCAAGAGGTTAAAAGAACTTCAATGTTATGGAAAGATTCCACATCAATTAATTTCTTTTTCTGGAAATGAACGTCCAAACCTGGAACCATTCAGGAACCTTTATTTTTTTATGAGCATTCAAAGCAATTGGATAGGGAGTCTGGCATCTTTACAAACCCAAAGCATGGGCCGACTGGTAGACCTCGATTTCCACACACGTCCTAGTTATCCTCTTCCTAATGTCTTTGATCAAAGCCACATCATCCTGTATAGGGAAAAGAACACTGCCGGTCATAAAACAATTTTGCAGAAATACTCTGATGTGCAAAAATGTCCCTTTTGATGGATTGTTCAAATCCCTCTTCTAAATCTTAATACAGGGGTTTCCATGGCGACCATATCTCTCACATTACTAGATAGCAACGCGGGCACTCCCATTCATTTGTCCACCCTGCCTTCAGTGTATGTGTGATGCTCTCTCTTGGCTTGAATCTGCTCGCAGGCATGTCCACCGCATGTCAGCAGGAGCCATATTTCTCCAGGACCGCTGCCTGTGCTTACGGCCCATCATACACCCAGCGAGTCATAAGCATACAGATAACTGACAGAACAGAGGAGAATGGCACATGGTTGTGGATGGAACAGGTAAGTTCGGGAACAAAAGAGAAATGGTCTGTGTTTTGCTGCACGTTTCACAAACAACAACAAAATCTGGGTTGTCTGGGTAAAATGATGCACACAAAAGTAAATGATATGAATGGTAACAAATAATGCCACTGTTTTCTAATGATATATGTTGGGTGAGTGTGATGCACACACAAAAGCTCATGCAACCTTAACCAACATCAGTCTCTCCCACAATGTCATTTTTGCTGAGCGCTGTGCATTTGATTCTGTGTAATTTTAAAAAATGACTCTGCATAATAGATTCAGGAAAACTAAAGAGGCATGGAATATGCTGATGCATCGTTATATCAACTCAGGGGGAAAAAAAAAACGTGGCAGACTTTTCTGCATATAGAAAGAGATTTTCAATGCCCCCGTCAGTCTTGTTCTCAGAAGCCTGTGGGCACGGCTGCCATCGCTTTTGTTCATTATAATAAAAACCTCATGCTACTGGCTTGGTAATCACACTTGTATGTCATTTCCTCATGAAAGTAATTAAACTATTCTGTGGGAATATTGTGTGATTTCAAACATTGTTTTTTTGACCGTCTCAGTACCACATCACTGATGAGTACTATACCAAACACTGTCTAAACCAGTAACCACATTTTATCGTTTTGTGATTTGAGATTTATGTTAGAAGTTCTTTATGTTTGAGAGTTGATGCTTAATTAGGAGTGTATATGGGTCAAAATATGCATTTCGCAAAGTGGGGCAGCAAGGTAAGACCTCCTGTTTACAATTTGGAGTAAATTGAGCCCTATTCTGACCAGACAAACAGGTCTGCAACATGGCAAAGTAGGAGAATGGAGAGGAATTAAATAGGCTTGATGCTTTCATGCAAATATGTGAATTTAAGTCAACCTACTTTAATGAGAACATCAAAGAAAGTCAGATCAACTCAAGCCCAGACTGAGTCACAGCACAGATGCTGTTCCTGGGAGACTGCCTCATTTAGCACCAACACACACGCACAAAGAATAGTCCTCCAACTAGGATTAATTACATCCTCCCAGATAAGCCTTTCCACCAGACACTGAGCTGCTCCAACTGGGCACTGCTGCTTCTGTGCTCTGGATGTCATCCTCTGCTCTCATCCACAAATTGACTTTTCCACTGACGACAACCTAGTTAACCCTTAGAAGATGCGGTTATTGTTGGGGGTAATGAAAGCATGGTGTAATTTGGTTTCAATTATTTCTCAGTCCTCTGTAACTGAACCAAGCAGAGAAAATCTGTCAATGTGGAATCTAAAGTTTCACTATGTTCTGCCAAAAGAGTAGAAAAGGAGATATTTTACTAGATTACCAACTTGTTTTGCAAAATGAAAAAAGTAGTCTTTATATTTTGCCATTTCTGACAAGGCTAACCATCTGACTCAAGTCTATTCACAGAGCATGCAGTTAAACATAAATGTAATTCACTAGCTAACTCATAATTCTGACCCATCTAGCATAACTTATCCATCTATGCTCTGCCTACAAGAAGTGTTCTTAGCAACTGTTAGGTTAGAAAAGCTTTAGAGAACACTCGTTCTTATTATTGATAAATTGCAGCAATTATTGTTCAGAATGGCTCTAAAAGTTTGAGGACACCCCTTCTAATGAATGCATTCAGCTACTTTTTTTTTGCACCCATTGCTTACAGTTTGTATAGTCCCTCTAGAGGGGTGCTCCCAATAGAATAGAATGCTCCAGAATAGATAAACATGAACCTATTGGCATTGTGCCTAATACGTGGGCTAGAGGGTAATAAAGCCCCCCATCATTGAGCTGTGAAGCAGCGGAACTATGTTCTGGAATGATTGTTCTCCATCCAATATATATTTTTGGATGAGTTGGGGAGTTGGGGATGAGAGGTGGTGATCATCCAATCCAGCCTGACCTCATTAATGCGCTAGTTGTTGAATGCAAACAAATCCTCACAGCAATGATACAAATCTAGTTTAAAGCTTTTCCAGTGCAGGAACAAAAGCAGGATTAAATCTATTTAATACCCCTAATTTCAGAAGAAACAATGAACATTTTGGTGTCCATGTTGTTTGTAGTGATTATCCACCAAGATAACTCAATTATACCATAAAATCCAAACCCAATCTATCCTAGATGCCATTCTGGGACCTTTCACAAAGGCAAAAAAGAAACATTGTTTAAAGTGTATAATACATTCTAAAAGGTAGGTATTTTGAAAACAAAGTAAGTTATGAGTGACAGTTTCTCATTAGGCTGAATGGAATTTTTGCAAATGCGCTATAAAGTTGTTGAACCTGGCAGCATACGCCATAACAGAACACATTTATGGGCAGAGTACAGGCTTTTCCAAAATCCTCGATAAGTGGGGGTTGGTGATATGGTTAATATATATTATATCATGATATTTAAAGACATTTTCATTATACACAATATGTACCATAATACTTGACAAAGTGTTTATATATATATATATATCCAATTGAAACAATTGTGCTAATTCCACTCTTTGTAATGACACATGCTGTAGAAGACAGTTCTTTAAGTGCTGACGATATACTGAGAGAATCCACAAAATACTGTGGGAAGTAAATCATGTTTCATGATAAAATGTGTCAATAAAATATTATCATTTAACCCACCCCTAAGCTGATGTGGAGCATGTCATTCTAATTTTAGGCATTTTAAGTAGTTAGATTTCCTCAAAAGACAATTGGATTTCTAGTAATTAGGCATATCACAATAATTATCAATTTATTGAACAATAAATGGACATGACCTCAATCAATTCTGCTGATCTCAATATTGCCCGTTATAGATTTTTTTCTTAGCAAGAAGAGCACATTAACATGAATATGCCAGTATGTCAATTATGTTTAAAAGGGTACTGCATTAATATATCACTATAGTATAATTTATATCAGTGGCAAAATAGCATTCAAACAGTTACGACAGACTACTAGTAAATATATTTTACAAATTACTTTTAAAACACATTTTAAAAGTTTGGTTTGCTTAATCATCTCTATCTCTCAACATTGTTAAAACAAAGATCAAATGTCCAAACGTTAATGTATAATAAATGATGTATTACACTATTACTTGATATATTACATTTAAATAAGTAGCAGTAAAAGAGAACTAAGGATTAGAACTTCTACTTATCCACTTGAACTGTTGAGTTGTTCTGGTCACTGGCACCACGAGTCCTTAAAGAACAGTCACCTTGTTTTCTGCACATTCTTCAAACAAGCCTCATTGGTGGTGAAAGCTGCCAGATTTAGACACTCAAGCTGCACTGTGTCAAAAGTGGGAGCACATCAAATAAAGCAGGCAGACGTGGCACATTTTTCAACTTTTTGATTGTCACGATTGTGTCTCCTGTCTGACCCTGCGCACTTCACCTCGACACCTGCCACTGTCTGCTGGCGCCAATTACAGTGGATCCCGTGGCCGTCTTCACCCACCCCCCAACCAAACCTTTAAATCTACCACCTGCACCCTCTGCCAGAAACGCTGCGCAGTCCCAAGTGGAAACAGCACATCTGTACATGCATGAGTGTGTATGGTGAGATATGCCTTAATTATCAGCATTTTAATTGCTTATTCTTATTACATAGTGGATAACAGAAACACACGTCATTAAACATTAATTGCTATTCTGTCTCTCGGAGCACTGGAAAAACTGCAGGAAAATGTGCAGGGATAAGAAATGACCAATTACACTACTTTACAGACTGCTATTTCTGCAAACACAAGCATGTAACTAATTTTACAGTTGTTTTCATGAAGACTGCCATTGAACAACGCATGCAAGCTGCTCTTCGCATTCCAGGAAATAGAGAGCTGTATAGTTCTATTGCCATAACTACACAGCAGCCCTACAAATCCTGTGTTAAAGGGTTTGGTTTGGGAAAAACAAACCCTGGTTTGTTGTTCAGTAACAATTTAAACGAGACCAAGATGTAGCGAACAAAACCTCAGGCATGTACTTTGTATAAAATCTTTTGTTTGTGTGCGTGTGTCTATGTATAAAAGTGCGAGTGCGCACAAATCTACAACACCAACCTGAGTCTTTGCACGTGAGCACACTGCAGTGATTCATTTTCTAGTCATAGTGTAAAAGCAGGCCAGAACCAGAGCATATGCTTACAGAAAGCTGAGGATTCTCACTGTTCACTCAATGTGATAAGTGCTCACAGCTTTTCATTTGCAAGTACACTCCAGTTCCAAAGTATAGCAAGTGTTTAAAGGAGAACTTTCTGCATGATTAAAATGGTTATGATGTAAACAAAGCCATTCAGAGAGGCTTGGTGTGAAACACTGCATTTTTAGATAGTAGATCATATAGTTAGTATTGTTCACAGTGATGGTAAATGGGATGTCATTACATAAAATGGCTATGAAGGTTTTGCCTGATCTTACTTTTGGCCTAAGATGTGTTATTTAAAGCTGAATTTACTTGTTTTTTGTTTTTTTTTAATAATAATACTCTATTATTATAAACATTACATGTAGAAACATTTGGAGGTTCGTGAGTTGTTCTGAATACTAATTAGAGGGTTCCATTACTGTAAAGAAAGCATCAATAATTTCCTCTACAATGAGCCATCTCACACAAAACCTGTCCGAATGGCTATATTTACATCCCATCCAGGGTCGTGTGTAAATGTCAAACAGACCCATGTACCCTCGTACTCATTGATGACATGATCATTTTACTCATTTTTATGAACAGTTTATTAATCAATTTTCTAATTCCAAATTTAAATCAGGTTTCTATTTCCATAGAAATCAGTGTGTTCTTTGTATTCCTGAAACTAGAGAGCTGTATATTTCTGTTGCCATAACTACACAGCCCTACAAATTCTGTGTTAAAGGGTTTGGTTTGGGAAAAACAAACCCTGGTTTGTTGTTCAGTAACAATTTAAACGAGATCAAGATGTAGCGAACAAAACCTCAGGCATGTACTTTGTAAAAAATCTTTTGTTTGAGTGCGTGTCTGTGAAAAGTGAGAGAGGGCACAAATCTGCAACACCAACCCCAGTCTTTACACGTGAGCACACTACAGTGATTCATTTTAGCCACAGAAATCTGTGGGTTCTGTTGTGCCATGTTAAGGCACTGTTATGACACCAGTTGGGACAAGAACCTCCTTAAACTTTGTAGAACAGGGCCTCAATATCTGCGGACACTGGGGTTGCAACGATTTGAGATTAAAGCATCATTTGAATACAGTATTTCTTCTTCTCCTACTCCTTCTCCCCTAAATATTATAACAGTTCCAATAAATCTTTAAATTAATTGTTTAAGTTTGTGGTTAAATAAACACTTATAATACAATTTCAAAAAAAGCTTTTTTTAAATACATAAATGAATAGGAAAGCTGATTGTGAGTGGGAGCTCTTCAGAATTATTTCGAATCCAGCTAATGGTTATTTTCTTAAAGGATTAATTGATTAATCGACTGATGGATTGCTTAAAAATCGACGAATAAATTCTCTATTTGGTTGAAATGAGTTTTCAATGGTATTAAGCATTTGTACAAGATATGACAGCCATCGATTTTCCACTACATCCCTAGCTGACAACAAGGTCCTGCAGATTTTATTGGTACTGGTGAAACTCCAGCTGGCAAACCAATAATCTTTATCAGTTTATATATTACAGACATTAAATTAATATGCATTATCTAATGTCAGAACCTTTTCGTCCTTTAAATCACTGTTAGTATTGGGCACAGAATTATCAGTCCAGTTCTTACACTTGCATTCTCAGGGAACCGCACCACCCACAATATCTGGCACATCTGGAATCTAGATTAGAATCTGAGCAAAAGGGCTCAATGCCAAGCTGCTTTTCCTTGGAGTGTCATGCAGTGTGGAATATTAAGTGCCATGATAAATTGTTGATGAATCAAACAAGGCAGGTTTGCAAATAAATTCTACCACCCCAATCCAGCTATTGGCACAATTATAAAAATGTAATCATGCAGCATCCAAACTGTTATGTCTTACAAGAGCTCAGCTGCTATGTGTGTAAATAAAATATAGACTGAGCCACATGGGGCACTTCCCCCTTTCAATACTGGCCCGGAACACGAACAGGACTCAAAATTGATCATGTTTGTGTTGGTAGAGGAAATGATTTCCTGACTCTTTAGCTCATGGCACAGAAGATTTTACCTACATTCTTAGCCTTCACTGCAAGGGCATGGAGAAACTGTTCGTTTGCAGATGCTTAAAATAGTTCTTTGAATGAAACACAAAAGAACCAGAGATATGTGAAGATAAAGAACCTTTTATATAAAGGTCCCTTACACTTTTAAAAGATGCTTCACATTTATTAATTTCTATCACAAAGAACAATGGAACCAAAAGTGATCCTTTCATGGCAATGGTTCCAAACTCTGGTCCTGGAGAACCCACTGCTCTCCACATTTCAATGTTAACCCTGTTCCCGACAGACCTGGTCCTGCTAATCAGCTAATTCACAAGCTCTTTCCGAGTTGATGGAGGTGTGTTGGAGTGGGAAACGACTAAAATATGCAGGTTTGGAAACCACAGTTCCACGGCACTGCTCAAAGAAGCATCGAAAGCACCTTCATTGTTAAGAGTGTAAAGGCAGCACACTGGCTAAAAGAATTCTAAAATGCATGTTTTCTCTTGTTTGCTTCTGGCTGATACTAAAGTTTTGAGAGATTCCAAACAGAACGAGAGTGACACAGTAATTAGGGATCAGCATAGCTGCAAGGCAAAGCTGCAAAGCCCACCTGTTCAACTCCAGATCATGATGGAAAGTCTACAGTTTTGACAAATCTCTTTGAAAGGGTGGCAGCATCTTGATGTCCTCATGATCATAATGTTGATTTAGGTGTCCTGTCGTCACTTCCCAACCGCTCCCCCTATCATTATCCTGAAAACACAGCAGTGTGAGGCATAAATCTTACCTTCGGGTACTGCTGCACTGGAATAAGCACTCTCTCTGACAGCTTGATGTTTTTGTTGCTGATGACATCCAGGTACTTCTTCACCTCGCCATCCTTCCTCAGCTCGTCCCCCTCGTACTTTTCAATTTCTGCAACAGAATAAACAGCATGCCTTGAAATGTATTCAGAGATTGGGTCAAAGAGTGGGCTTAGCCTTTTCTCCTTGTTTGCCTCTCAGCACACCGAGACTTGCACAAAAACAATGCAAATGGTGCTCAGGAGGGTTCAGCCTTTCTGGGGTATTTGTGCGTTTTTAAGGCAAACAAATTCAAACTTTACTGCAAACAGAATGTAGCTGGCAGCAAACTGGATATCAGAGAAGACTATTTGTTGTATTTTCTACATTTGTTTGCGGAAGCTTTTATGAACTGTGTGGATCTCCGCATGCATGACAAAAGTGCCCAAATGTTGTGATTACATTGTAAATGTCACCTGTCACATTAGGTCCACTGAACGCTTGTTAGCAGGAGACACACGAAATGAAAACCTGCTGCGCAAAACAGTAATATTTCTTGGATGAGGAATTTTATGGTGCTTTAGAGAATTGAGGCAGAGACAGAGCAGACACACAGCATTAAGGAGCCCTGGAATGAAGCTGTCACAGACGCTTCCTCAGGGGATTCCCCTGCTGTCGCAGGTAAATTAATGCTCGGCAGAATTAAGAATTATGAACCCGTGCCACTCTTGTAGAACAATACAGCAGAGACCTCAGCCCTGAAAGGAGGGAGAGAGGGAGAGCGAGAGCGAGAGAGAGCGTCAGCGAGAGGGAAAGAGTGCAGCAGGAGAAGCTCATTATTTCTCACCTATGCCACAACTCTCTCAGCATCCTCTACCTGCAGCACATCGCATTCATCCATTCTCTCTCTTCTCGCTTGCCCATGTGGTGGGGGTATGCAGAACGAGCCTCCTGTTGGTGTGGACCCCACCTGCATGCATTCTCTCAGACTTCAGAAAAGATGGGCTCTCTTGTTGTGCTCGCCTCGCAGATAGATTAGCGGTGTGTTATCCAGCTCTCCTGCGGCTCTAAGGCTGCTCTTTGTCCACACATTTGGTTACCATGAAACACGCTCTCTGTGGGGTTCCTCGATTACAATTATCTGTTCCCCTAGGCAGATCACATTTGTCAGGCAAGAGTTATTCTAACAATGACCTTAACCAAGCTATGCAAATAAAGGCAATGGCAATAAAACAGGCTCAGTGATTCTCATGTCTACGGACCCATGCTGAGCATGTAACTGTCAATATGACTGCCGTCATCATATGGTTATTAGTGGATAAACAAATGGACAAATCAGTGCACAAATGGTTTATTATACAGAAAGGTATCACAGTATTTTAGGGTTTAGAATGAATGACTGCAGATGTCATTTCACTGTCCCTCACCGTCACGATATACACTGAGAACGAAACACACTGACGGTGTGTTTGTGTACAGTCCATTACAAATGTGGCTGTACACCTCTGACCTCATTTTCATTCATTTTAGTTCAAATTCTTTGGGAAATGACTCACATCATCATAATGCTGTACAATTCTACTCATTTCTGAATTCACTAATCTGATATTTTTTCCCTTACACACTATTAAAGCATAAAAGTAGTTAATAATTGAGATATTCCACTTAAAGCTCCATTATGTAGCAATTTTACTATAAAACAACATCTCTAAAGTCATGTTCATGAGCCACTGGCATATAATGGGGAGAGAACACTGTACTGCACTATATAACTTTGGCGGAGCTGCACAACACCTTTTAGAAATGTCCGTGTCAGTCAACAGGGTTCATTTATTTCATTTATTTTAGATCATGCATCACCCAGCTTGTCAAAATGCACCAGATGAGTATGTTCATGGAGTCCTTAAATCACAATTTGTCTTTATGGCAAATAATTCTCACACAATGCCACTTTAATAGTCTACCAAGCACAAGCTACATATGACATTTCAGGCAAGATGAAATACTGGGTCATTCTTTTCTTTTTCCCTTCCAATACCAGTGCCTATTGGTTCCAATATGGTGTGTCCACTTTTTGTTGTTGTTGTTCACATATTAATGCTATTTTTAAACCCCTGATAAAACAAACATAGAAGGAAGTATTTAAACACTAGTGGAATTAAGACAACAACCATATGACTGAACATTATTATTAATGTGATGCAAGGGCAAACATCATTATAGGCTGCATTTCCAGAACAGATCGAAATCCACAAACACTGTCAAAGTGATGTAAATATATTGAAAGGAATGCAGTGTTAGAAAACAAAGAAGTGCTTTTCTGTGATGGGTCTTGATCTGTGCACTCCAGCATGAAGAACAAGTAACTCAACCACGCAGCTAAACTGCCAATTAGAATACACATTGAACACCTCAAAAATAACACTCTTTCACTATGAGACTAAAAAAACATTTGACAAATGTGACAAATATTCTCACTCCCAGAGCTGTGTGCTTAATGTGTGAAGTTATAATGGCTAGTGTCACATGGCTGAATCATCATAGCAGAAAGAGGTTCCAGGAATTATACACATATGAATAGTTTTCTGCACACCTATCTAGAAAATTAAATAAACATCTGCACAGTAAAGGATGGCACAGTGTAGGTAGTGTGTGTGTCATTCAGTTGATCCCCGCTCAGATCATTCAGTTTGGTGCATTCAGTCCAGGTTTTCATCCTGCCTCCCAAAATGCACATGGTAAGTCAACTGACCATGCTAAATTACCCCAAAGGTGTGAGTGTGACCATAGTTGCAACCTGTCGGTTCAGGGATTGAAACCAATGACCTGTCACAAGGCTGATTCTGTTACCTCCAGCCCACAACTGACCCAAGAAAAATGAAACCTGCATTAACAACCCAGCATTCTGCCGCTGGACCACAGTAGGCAATTATTTCAGTAGTTTAGTTTTGCAAAACAGTGAAGAGTGCTTTTGAAATTTCCTTAAATCAGGATGTTAGAAAATGACATTAGTCTGATTGCATTCTGTGCATTCATTCAGGGACACAATTTTAAGAACAATTCTCAAGTTTGTCAAAATGAAAGCCAATACTATCACATTTGGAATTTTATGTCCATGTTGTTGAGCTCTGACAATGAACAAAAACAATACCTTAAGTTTTATTATGATTTCTATACATATTCTTTTGCCTAAACAGGGACACACAGTGTAGCTGTGCTAGATTGTTGGTTTATTTCAGTTATTGATTCATCAAAATTCAGGAAGGTTAATTTATTATTACTTTACTTGTTTTGTGTTGGTTATATATAACTAGAATTTATTACTAGCATCAGTTCTAACCAGCTTCATTCTGACATGCTGCCACATCTGATGGCTTGCATTTTATCAGACTAAAAGAGAAACAATCCATCATCTTTACACTGATACTAAATATAAAATCTTGAAAATGACATACATATATGTTTAACAGTAATGCTGTATGATGCCTCTAAGAGGCAGGTATGTATAAGAATCCCAACAGCAGTGTGGACCCACAATGGGCTCGCTCTTTGAAAAGATTCATTCATGGTGCACGGCAACAATTTCTGTATGCCTTTTTCAAACATGACAGGATCTCTTTTATTCTGTCACTGAAGAATTCTGTGGTGAAGAGGTAGTGTGGATTAGAACACACAACTTACCCTCTCTCCTTCTCCTTCTCACTCCCTCCACTCTCCCTCTCTGGTGAAAGATACAAAAGAACTCAAACTGAGCTGAAAATGAGAGACGCTTGGCGAGGGAGACCGAACAATGAGGGACGTCACGGCTTCGATTTACGAGGGAGTGTGGCGAGTTGTGGTTGAGGAAACCACCACAATAAAACTGTATTTATGCTCCTCATCACTTAAAATGCAGCCATATAGCATTCTAAATTAACATTTTAGTTCTGTATGTTAGATCAAAAACAATAAAGGTGGAGGGAGAGGTGGGTACGTGAGTCATCTGGCTGGTAAATGTACCAATTCACATGGTAGCAATCTCAGCTCTAACAGAGTTCTGTTTCAGGCTGCTAATCAACTCTAACTCAAAACATAGCATTCTGAAGTACGGTGGTTGTGTGGTTGCACTTTAAAATTGAAAATCCTGATGTATTACATCGCACTGGTGAAATTACAGGGCTTAAAACAAATACGTCGCTTATGGCAATTTGGGTTACAATGCTCAAGAGAACATGTGCAGTCAGACCTGCCAGGTGTGTTCTATCATCCATACACTGAAAGACCTTATGATATTCAAATTTCCTAGCTTTTGCCTTGAGAATCAGGCTCCAGAAGTTGAATCTACACCATTATCGACACTAAATTTAAAGGTGCTTCAAAAGGTTATTTAAGCTACTTTTACTCAAGAGCTACTTTTGTCATTTGTATAAGGTTTGTAGAAGGTTGAATATCTCAGTGTGAATAACCTTCAACTTTATCACATATTTTTATTACAAACATAGTTCTTTATGGAACCAAAATAGTTTCTTCAACTGCACTGGTTAAAGAACCATTAAAGCGCCTTTATTTTTATGAGAGTACTCTCTATCCAGGCAGTTAGGTGGGAAATATAGACTCATCTTAGGGCGGTAAGAAGCGCTCTCCTGGTCAAAGAGTCAGTGAACAAGAAAGTATTGGACTTCTCACCCACAGGCAAAGTCTAATTCATCACAACAACTAAACGTGAAGGAATTCTATCACAATAGACTTAAAGACAGCAGTCTCCTGAATGCAACCAAGACGCTTTCAGAGTATTACAATAATCTTTATTATCTCCCAAACTACACCAACTACAGGCTTTTTCTACCGAATCACTTCATACTGTGGTCACCACTTTGAGTTTCGCAAGATTACAGAAGGTAGCACAGCAAATCACGTTAACTGTAATTATATATTTTAATTCTGCATCAACTAAAAACACCTGGTTATGTGCATTCTCATCAGAAATGCAGAAAGTGGAGGTGCTGAGAAAGCTGCCATCACTCCAGATTTGACAATTGTTTAACAGCATATTTTCAAAAGGTTTAGTTTGTATTTTTATTGTATTTTATATTTATTTTCAAAATTCGCAGTACTGCACCACCCACTCAAACTCATTATCATGCTGAATCGTGCCACTATACAACTACCATACAGAAGCACCCATACACACATTCTGCACATATACACAATTATGTTGATTCGATTCCCATTTCCAGACCTCCCTTGCACTTCCACCTCCCTTCAGTGCTCCTTCAGAAGCCCCACCCCCGAAATTCATGCACACACGTTGCCAAGGTAATGACATGGGCTTCCAAACCAAAAAAAAACTTTTTGACTTTGACTGTTTAACTGTACAACTTGTTTTCTTCCACATGGCCCGTCCCTCCATTTCCACCTGTGCACAAGCAGGAACGCACCCTGCTGGAATAATCGGGTTGAGAGACTTTTGTTTTTTGTTTTGCACTGAATTAGTTGCAGTTCCATCATTAAAGGGTATCTCAGTTTTTCAGTTGCCTCCTTTCTGAGCAAAATAAGTCCTTCAAAAATGCTTAGCAGAGGCCAAGTTTACAGTAGCATTGTTCAAACACATATCACCATGGGATTGTATTTTAGCAGACACTAATGAGTCCTGGCTGCAGCTGCATAGCAATGTTCATCCCCAGATGTTTCTAAAGCGAATGAAAACTCCCTGAGTGTTGCTGTTTGACCTTCACACAAAGGAGGACGTCTCATCGCTCTCTCGCCCAATTAGAATAAATCTCTGTCTGCACACCCAGCACAACTCCTCACATCTTCTCTTGAAACCAGTGAAAAAAGCACTGAAGCTTAAAGGCTGTTGGTGGACAGATGTCAGCTCAGCAGGGTCCGGCCTCTTTCGGTGAGCCATAACGAAGTTGCAAAACCAAGTGTCACTAATTAAGTGCAGAGTTTTAAAATGTGATTTTCCATTAACAGCTATGCAGATATGCTAGATGCGCTGCTCACATGTAACCATAATTTTAAAATACAGAGTAATGTGTAAATCTCTCTCTTGCGCCCTCTCTCCCTCTCTCTCTGTCTGTCTCTCTCCGAGAGATAATTCAAAAATACCCACAGATCACATTCCCATGCTTTTCATTAGAGCTCTTTCTTCTCCAAAAGAGTAATAGCTCTCGTGATCGTAATAAGGTTCCTTAATTGAACCTTTGCCTGGGGCCTTTTATTCCCAGTGCAAGACAGAGCTGAGCAGTGTGTGTGTGTGTGTGTGTGTGTGTGTGTGTGTGTGTGTGTGTGTGTGTGTGTGTGTGTGTGTGTGTGTGTGTGTGAGAGATGCACTAGAGGGAGACAGCATTTCAGCATGATTTCTCCTCATGGCTTGTCTGGATTTAGAACTCATATCCGTGCGGATGAGGACAGGAGCGGTAAGGGACTGAGGGGAAGGGGAAGAGCTGGGACAGTTGATTTGAAAACACAAACGCTCCAGTTTCCCCCATTTCCACCGAACTAAAACTAAAAAAGTATGAACAACCCAATCCAAAGACTGGAATGCAAATGCAAAAGCACAAGCTTTGGGTTTCATTAAATATCATCAAACTGGTCTTTGGTTTCTACCCAGCAATGACTTCAGGTTTCTAAACACTAGATTTCCAATAGGATGGAAGGGATAGGAATATAAGATAATATAGATGGATATACAGCACGTGAAAGCATGTGAAAGCCTAAACGTAATCCCAGTTTGTGGAATGGAACACAGATGAAATAGTGTTTTTCACAGAGCTGACATTAAGATACTGGAACAGAATGGAGTCAGTCATACTGCCGTACTTCACGTCACTGAATGTAAACATTGCATTGTTTGGAGACAGTATGTTCTATGTGCATTTATGCTGTTTGGCTGATGCACTAATCCAGAAAGACTTTGGAATTATAATACACAAGAAGGTGAGGCATCCAAAGACTTTAAAGGTCTTCTATGGTGTTCTAGTCTGCTCTGGGGAAGCAGGGTTGTTAACCACTACACTACACCCATCTTAATAAACATTTGGATTTGTAGCAAATCCTTTTAAACACTTGGCTTTAACATGCATTCTGGGTGATCAGATCAAATTATTGCCTAAACGCATAGCCTTTCAGACCTGGCATTTTAAATGCGTATCCTATTACCACATTGGATTTCTACAAATCATTTCTGCTGGAGGAGGGGCATGGCTCATTAAAGCTGTCACTCTCCTGCTACTTTTTTTTGCTCTTATCTATCCATGTTTTTATTGTTGCATGCTCAGCTAACTTTTGCAGACAGTAGACCATGTGTTCTCACGGTTATTAGATATTTTCTAACTGGTGCAGTGACAACACTGATGTAGGGCTGGGCAATGTATTGATATTTATATTTATATTGTTTATATCAAGCTTAACGGTTTTTAAACAAAGCTCTGTTTAAGTATAATGTGCTCCGCCCACTGCTCTCAGCTCCTCCTCTCCTCTGCTCCTGCTCATGTTCTCAAACACTCCATGGAGGAAGCATTAAGACAGAGCTCTGGCATGAAGATTACTTAGTGTTTATAAAGAAGAAATTAAGATCAAATGCTAATATGTTTAAATATAATTTAAAAAAAATTTCATGGGGTGTCCTTGTCATTGTTGTATTTGTCATATTTCATATCATTTGGTATACTGCCATTCAGCTAAAATATACTGCAATATAATTTTTGTCTACATCACCCAGCCCTACATTGATGAGTGCAGTGCTTTACTAAATCAAGATGCACGTGTTCACAATACACTCCGAGTGATCGAATTACAATGCATCTGCAGGAGTGAACAGATTACAGTGATTAGGAGGGGAGTGCAATACAATTTGTGCTCTTGATCTGAAGAACCTATCAAAAATACACGCAATAGGAGAATCTGCAGAAGATACTGCAGTCTGATCACAATTTGTAGTGAAGACGTGATCACTTCAGGATAGTAACGAAAGAGCTCCTGACTGTTGCAACTATGCAAGTACTTGCCCCATCATCAGGAGACGGTGAGATTGATCCCCGACAATGCCACAGCCATCCATCGTCCAAAAGGGCATAATTGGACTCCTCCCCTCTCCCTCATCACTCAGCATGATGCTAGCCAGCAGACGTAGACCTAACAGTACTGTCAGGTAGAATTCTGCCCCAAGTTAGCAGTAGTTTGAGAAGGTATGGACATTACAGGACTCAGAGGATGCATGAGCTAGAACTCACCCACCCAGTCTGTGAGCATTGGATGTGATAGGAGACCTAACCAGGTGGAACTGGCTATGATTAAATAGACTGAATTGATGAAATCTTATCAGATTGCTATTCTCACAGCCAATCAGGTCAAAGCAAGCACAAATAATATAATGGCTATCAGAGAGAGAAATAGAGATGGAGAAAAATTCTCTCATTGTAAAAAAGAAGGGCATAAGGGCAACTACCAATTTCTGCTGCAGAACAACAATCGCCAAAATATTGTGAAAGCTGGCATTAACCTATTAGCCTATGTGTGATTGTTTTATGAATGCGGGAAAAAAAAACGCTTGATGAGTTTTGGAGTGCTGTCAGCAACAGCTGACCTCATAATCACACTCTATTTCAAACTGCTCTCATCCCACACTCTCCAGTGTTTTGTCACTTGTATGGAAAATGGAAACAGCATAGTTTACCGGTCTTAATTTAAGTGTTCAGAGTTTGCGTTGCCACAGAAACAAATGAAGTTACTCGGCTGTTTAATAAAACATCTCTGAAGTAGAACAATATTTCCAGTGAGTATTCAGTCTATCTCCTGGCCTTGTCAATTTGCTTTGTTCTGAGTGAAGCAGAATCCAGAGCAACAAGACCCCACATTTTTCTCAGTCTCTCATTAGCTCTCATCTGAGACGCTGCATACTCGACCATATGTCTACACTCTGGCTGTACTCACAGATGAAACCAGGTACTCTGGCACACTTCCACAGAGTGAGTGCTAGAACTCTACAGAACATGCTCTGCTTTCACAATACATAAAATCAATACGCTCTTAAAGGAAAAAGCTCTAGGCAGACGTTTGTCCCTGTAGCGGAAGTCTTTTTAGTAGAAAGTAGAATCAGAAGGGCAGGCACTGCCATGCAGGTTTAATCCCACTCTCAGTGGGACAATGCAGAGTACCAAAAACATGCTCCCCTTTCCAGTGGCTTTTAAACTACTCAACTGAAACCAGATCCTGCATTTTTTTCTATAAGACTTTTTTGTCCAGACAAATCTTTGAGGGCTCACAGAAACAGAAATGCAAAATTGCTTTTGCATTTAGTTATTTCAATGGCTACCTGGCTCTGCCAGATCATCATTAGGTGAAAGTACCCTATGATGGACCTCTCAGTGGAAGAAAGCAGTGATCAATATTGACTGATTGGTTTCTAGAATCCCTCTATATATACCCCTGGGCCATACAAAGACACAGGGCCTCTAAATAACTTCTTGAAGTTAAACCATTTCATTTCACCCAAATGTCCATTTCACTTATTGATTTCTTACATAAATTGAAACCTGACTTCCTGCTTTAAGCATTGTAGACAGCTGCAATTTCAGTTCTGACCACAGACGTTTGGAACTAATTAGGTATAACTGCTTTATTTTGAATTTTAAATTAGACTGTTCTCTTGCTGCCACAAAGCTAAATTAAACCAACAATTTAGAGCTCCTACAAGAGTTTTGATTATCTTCAGTAATGAAAAGTATGTCCTTTAATATGGAATATTTTCTTCATTTTAAGACTATATTTATAC
Source organism: Acestrorhynchus altus (assembly GCA_034509495.1). Classification (NCBI taxonomy): domain Eukaryota; kingdom Metazoa; phylum Chordata; class Actinopteri; order Characiformes; family Acestrorhynchidae; genus Acestrorhynchus; species Acestrorhynchus altus. The sequence goes on from CM067506.1 coordinate 28,839,768, forward strand.
ACAGAGTCTATGAAGTCTGTCTAGGATGCATACGTCCTCTTAAAACTGAAAGGTTCTACCTGACATTTAGTTATTTACATATACTTAACATTATGAGAGTTGCTTTTTTGGAATTGTATGCTTTTAAGATTGTTTATTAAGTTTCTGTCTACATATATGTCAGTGTCACTAGATTTGTTGTGACTGAAGGACTAGTTTATGTCTGGTTTATCTCAAAACCATCTACAAGATCTGGCTGTGGTGCAGTCCATGGTAGTGGAAAGGGCTCTTAACCTCATCAGGCATCATTAGGATATGCATGAGTCCCACATTATCATCAACTTTGCTGAATAAACCAGTGTCACTATGTTTAATTCTATTTGACACCTAATTCATGTGTATTATAACATCCGTGCTGTGTAAATCAGCAATTGTACGCACAGTTGACTGCTTTGATCGAGTCTGTGTTGGGTGAGTGAAAATCTTTCCTCTCTAAAATGGGTTTCTGAGTTTTATGCTGGTTTTTGTTGGTCTTGTATTTGCCTTCATGTGTGAAGCTACACTATATGAACAAAAGCATTTGGACACTTTTGGCTCATTTATTTGTTTCTTCTGAAATCAAGGGTTTCAAACACTTTATACTGCTTTTGTTAGAGTAACTGTCTCGCCTGTCCAGAGATTTTCTACTAGAGAGAAATACTGGAGAATTGATGAAGATTTGATTGCACTGAATGACGAGAGCATGAAAGAGGTCAGAATGTTGGATGATCACCACTGCACTTCAGCTCAAACTCTTCAAATCATCCCAAACGTATTGGGGAACACAGTTCCACTCCTCCTCAATTCAATGCCGCGGGGCTTTATACCCTTATAGTCCATGAATCGCATTAGTCACATTGCTAATGGGTTAATGTTTGTTAGAGAGTCCAATTCCATTGATGATGCCGACTGACAGCAATAGATGCAACTTAATATAAATGAACGCATTCATTAACATGCATAAGCATTAACATAGTGTGTGTTTGTACTAAAATCCAACAAAAATGCAACAAAAGGTTCAATACAAGGTTGAAGTTCCTAGAACTGTATATCCAAGCTGAGAACCTCTAAGGAACCTTTTTAAGGTGTGCACCACAGGAATAAAAACACAGCATTGTTTATTAATGTTCAGTTATCTCAGCAATGTAGAGTTTTGCAGCAGGTATGGAATACACAGCATCTTACTCTTATACTGCAAAAGCTTTCACACAAAAGTGGGATTTGTCCATTATTGTGTACACTCTAAAAATCACAACTCCAAGCAGAGGTGTGGATTGGAGGCAGCAACCCGTGCTCTTTCAGCTTTTCTGTCAGAGGCTTCTTAAGGGTGTAGAAATATACCATTCTGGGATTACAGAGTAAACAGTTTTGGAGGCAGGGTTTGTATTAGTCACTGAGCATATAAAGAAAGGATATGGTGATAAAATATCAGCGACTGTAAGCTCATTTACTCTCCCATTTAGAACGGAGAATCTTCCTTTGTTGCAGCTTCCTTTGTTACACTGAAACGTGCAGGGGGTGAGGCTTCTCCCTTGTGGTGAATGTGTGTTATTTCAATCACACAGCACTCTCTCTCACAATCCCTCAACCTTTCAGTCATTTTGTACCTGAAATCCCTTTATTGAACTATAATAGCAGTTTTTAATGTGACAGCAAGGGATCTAACAATGTTTACAAGCCCTTAATAATGCTGTAAAAAACAGGGCCTTTGTAAAATCCTCAACTAATCTAGTCAAGGATGGGTGATCCCACAGATTAAGATTGCAAGTATAAGGAGGTTGGTGTTCCGATACCAAAACTCATACTTCTAAGGGTTCACATTTGTGATATGTCATTTGTACAGTGGAAATGGGTAACAGACATTGTTCAATTATTACATTTCCAAGGACGTTTATGCTCTCAGCACTGTATTTATGTTACTGCCATCTGCGGTAGTTATTCAAAAATGGCTTATTATGCAGCGTTTCCCAGGAAAAAGCAATATCACTAGTCATTACTGTACATCTATACTATTACTACTCCACAAATGTATACCAAGTCTGGCTGCACTGACAGATTTTTTGTCAAGTATATGGTGGCGCCTGCATCCTGACAGTTGAACAGATGAATAGATGCTATCTGAAGGAAGAAAACAGACAGGGTTGGAAGCTTTATCAAGTCTGCTAGTCTGTAGAATGTTTTAGCCTACACTGATTTTACACACTTCTTTTAACCAAAAACAGTAAAGCAAAATGACTATATAACAATTATTGTATGACGATCGACTCTATAAAAACCCATTCGGATCAGACTGATACTTCAATCGATCAAGCTACTTTTTTTCTTCTTCTTTCTAGCAATTATAAAACCCCTCTTAACTCACATCTGTTTAACTGGTAATCTGGCAGACTCTGTGCTCTATGCTGAGAACTAAAACAGTGTAGAGTGCCTGAGGGCTGGACTAGGAATGACTAGCATTGGAACACCAAATTGGTACACCAAAACATGTCAGATATAAACTGATCAGCCATAATATTAAAACCCCCTGCCTAATACTGTGTAAGATCCCTTTTGCTGCCATAACAACTCCGACGCATGGGTGCTTGGACTCTACAAAACGTCTGAAGGTTCCCTGTGGTACCTGGCACCAAGATACATTTGTCATTTTAAACAGGTTCTTGTTAAAGTGGCTTAGATCTTTACATCTGAAATTTTTTCTGCTTCCCACATATCAACTTCAAGAACTGACTGTTCACTCACTCCCTAATATTTCCACCCCTTGACAGGTGCCATAGTGATGGGATAATCTTCACCTGTCAGTGGTTTTAATGTTATGGCTGACAATTCAGTATGTAATGAAATTACTTCAATTTGTTTTATATATAATTATATCTCAGTTACAGCAGATTTATCAGGTATCTGACAGACAATCCTTTGCATAACAACTGATTCAGTGTGTGTATATGTATGGGAGCTTCTGGGAGAGTCTCCTTAACATTATTCACTGAACGAAGCAACAAATAAAATGAATGAGCAGTGAGAAAAAGAATTCCTTGATGGGATCAAGAACCTTTCATTATGAAGGTCAAAGTATGTAGGGTAAATTACACTCCAATTAATTTCCACTGTAATCAGTGTGTATCAATCATCGCCCTCTTAAGGAATGACATTGTTTTCTAGCCTGAAATTACAGAATGCTGAACCTGAATTGACCGCTTGATCTCCTGAGAATTCTAAGTGTTGTAATGAGCAAGAGTGATGCTGTCAAACTGTATAATATTTACATCATATTAAACTATGACGTCACTCAGAATTAAGAGGCCTTAAGAGTAGATTGCTAAACTGCTTGCAGATAGACACCAATCAGCCAGAACATTAAAACCACCCCACAAGACCTGATGTTTTAGAGATACTCTGATCCAGTTAGCTAGCCATTTTAAAAGGGTTCTTGTTGAAGTGGCTTAACACTTGCTGATTGGTCCTGCTTTGCACACATCAACTTCAAAAACGGACTGTTTACTTGCTAATATGTATATTCCAACCCTTGACAGGTGCCATTGTAATGAGAATTCATGGTACTCACACTAATTTCAATGGTATGGCTGATTAGTGTATGATCCAAGAAGCACTAATAAAGAGTAATGCTTTAAACTAAAATATTTTTATAGACATTAAAACAACAAACCCTTTAAACTTTCCAATATTTCTTGTTGACCTTTAAGACAGCTATATACTGTAGCTGGGCCATGTGTTCCATGTTGGAAAATTCGGACAATTCCATGTTGGGACTATTACAGTTACCGATAATGGATGTATCAGGAACAAGCACATCAAGTAGTCGGTCTTGAAATGAGAGGATATTTAGGTGAGCCAAAATGCAGTGAGAAAGAACTGGAGTCACTTAGCGTGGGTCCAGGTGCTGGTCACGGTACATGCCCTACTAACAGGCTTGTCTATCACGAAGGTATTCTGAGGGAATAAATAAAGCATGCCTGGATAACATGCTTGGGTAAATAAAAGCTGGCAGGGAGCCAGTGTCTCAGACTGAAAAACCTCCAAGGCTTTGCTTAAATGTTAGCTTCAATAGTAACAGCTGTTTTACTTCTGGGATGTTTTTCTATTTCTCAAGTATAAATGACATTTCTGCATTACACTTTTCAACCACTACCAAAGGCTGTCCAAATTACTCAATATGTATGTCTCTTTATCCAATCTGGGTTCAATTTAAACCAGTGATTTTGAGTCTTGCCCTGCCCTGCATTTTTCCAATTTCTGAAACATCCACTGTAAAAAGGATAAACTACATTAGAGCAAACCAACAGCAAAAAGAAAAACACCAAATTCTTTATTTACCTCTATAATGATTCTTTGTCTTAACATTGTGGTGCATTAATGATAATTGTGTGAACCCAATCAATGTATTTCCATGATTTCCATGAAGTTTCAAATGTACATTTCAGAACTGGAGCTATCTAATCCACTATGTTTTTGTTTTTATGTAATATTATTTTGATTTAGTTCAATTAGTCTAGTGTAGCTATCTAAACAACTTAGATTTAATTTAGTGTCATTTAATTTGGAATAGCTCTATATTTAAACCACTAGTTTAGAGTGTAATGTAACTCCTCTGCTGTGTTACCTTCACTGGCTTCCTGTAGCTCAGATTCAAAAGCTTGACGCTGACCTACAAAGAAAAAAATTGGACCAGCCTCTCTGTACTTGATGGCAATAGTCAAAACTCAATCTGTACCATCAAGTCCAGCTCAGCTTGACCCACCATCATTCGAATTGCAAGAAAGAAGGATGGAAGCATCCAGACTCTATTCTGTGCTGGCACCAGAATGGTGCAATAAACTTCCCCTGGGAGTCTGAACAGCTGAGACACTCGCTGTCTTCAAACACAGAAGACCATCTCTTTCAAGAGTATTTAACTCATTAAAGGTTTACAATTATACTAAATCTTGTTAGTGCCCAATCTGACATTTGTTTCTGGCAGCATCTAAGCTTGTGGACTCTCCGGATTCTTCTAACTAGCTAAGGATTTCTGAGTGAACAGTAAAGCACTTTTGTAAGTCACTCTAGAAAAGGGCATCTACTAAATGCAGCAAATGTGAATGTAAATAGCTTAGTCTAGCTATCTACCCCAATAGTTTATACTGTAATATAATTTAGACTAGTTCATTTGGTCCAATACATTTTTGGAATAGTTTATTCTAGCTGTCTAAACAACTAGTTTAGACTACTATGTGATTTAGTCTAATTTATCTGCATCTAATTTAATTTAGAATAGATTAGTCTAGCTATCTAAATCACTAGTTTAGGCTATTATGTAATTTAGTTTAGTTTTTCTGAGTCTAATGTAATTTAAAATGGTTTAATCTAGCTATCTCCAACTTTAGACTGTAATGTAATCGAGTTTAATACTAGTTTAGACTGATAAAAAAAAGAGTATGGGTACCTGACAACATAATTTTGCATAGATATACAGTAATTATTTGTTGTGCCACATGAATACAGAATTCTGTTCGTTTCATTGATCACTGGTGTATTTTAAAGGAAAAATAGCCTTTTTTTAAACCATCAAATGCACCTGCACTCGGAATCCTCTACCAGTACAACTGGCCACTTGGAAAGAATTAATCTTTCATGAGTGAATAAAGCAAACCTATGTGCCCTAACCTAATACAGCTTCCTTATAACTATAGATATACACTTACCTTCACATGGTCTCTCAAGCATTTCCTTACAGGCCCTTGTTGAAAGCGCACAAAAAAAGGAGTTTGGTTTTCTTCTTTGGCTGTAAGCTCACTGGTCAAGCAGAATTCTCCCGGCTCAAGACAGACAAGAAACAGCAAGGCTGTACAATCTTTTTTTCTATCTAAATGCACTATAGAGACTCACATCTGATGTGAATATAAAAATGTGAAAAATGATTTCAAGAAAAATTAAAGTTGGTTGGATTGTTTGTTACATGTGGCATCAGCCATTCAAAAGTTCTGCCATGGTCTACAATTGAACACATTTTAACATTATTATAAAAAGTGGCTTAATGATAGGCTCTTTAAAAACCACAAGTGAACACTGAACACAATTTCAGGAACCAAATCACTGGATCTGTAAAACAAGTGCAATTTAACACCCTTTCAAAGTGTTAGACTCTCTTAACTTCAGCTGAACAGCACTAGCAAACTCATTCATCATCCCTGTCTGAGACAGAGAAGCAGAAACCTCCAGCTGTCGTGTATGTCATGGCACTGAGGTTGTACGTCATGCCGGGGATAAGACAGGCACACTGAGATTTCCCTTTTAGCCTGATGAAGTAAACCAAGCATAGACTAACACACAGAGGCTACTGAGACCACAGTCTCCGACTGTTCTAATGGAACTGGTTCTAGACCAGCCTAAATTTGATCACACCTCAATGACAATGACAAATCTACACTTTCTGACTCATCAAATACCAACTTGTGCTCTATCACTAACCCTAGTGACATCTCTACAAATTTAATGAGCTTTTATGTATGAACAATCAAGATCACAAGCAAACACTGTCTTACTTTTCCAAAGATATAAAAGTTGTCATCATTTCTTAACATCACATTCTGAAAGGTTACATGATCATTTATAGCAATACTTAATTACTCTAGTTTGTCAAGTGCTGTGTACATCATACATTAATTCATCCTGTCTTCTATACATAGCATAATTACAATTATACATTTAGTTAAGATAAACGTTCTACAACAGACTCTTAGTTAATCCATAGAACCAGATGTGTGTGTGAAGAACCTTTATAAGGTTTCAAGATGTGCTTGTAAAGGTTCTTTATTAATTTAAAGGCTCACATTTCTTTTATGAAAATGATACTTAATGAAGAAAAAAAAAAGTTCTTCCATAACACCTCTCAAAGAACCTTTGTAGCACCTTTATTTTAAGAGTGCACACTGTAAGAACATACCCAACATTGTTTTCCACACTGTGTTTCATCTGAGACAGCCAGACTTGGATCATATTCTGATGTTCCCTCCATTGTCCATTTGCAGGGAATTTCAGTCTGCCCTCTTAGATGCTATCGAAATCTGAATCTTACGTTTAAGCATGCAATTATTCATTACTGCCATTGTCAAATTCTTATTTCTCACAGACTGAACTTCCTTTAAGAGATCATTTCAGGTGCTTCTCGGGTGATGACAAACATCTGGGACTTTAATCTGAAGTTTAAACCACTAATTAGTGCAAATGAAAACGGAACCACATACACCAGTGAACGAGCCGAGCTAAGCGATCACAGGCTGCCTCTGAACAGACTTGTAAGTTGCCTAATCCAGGGGTTCTCAACCTTCTCCACCTCATGACCCACCTGTTTAAAACTAAAAAGCACAACGGCCCAGAAACCGAAACTGTGAAACTTGTCTTTCATTTCCCGAATGCAGAGAGTGAAACTAATTTGCCGTGCAATATTCTGCCATGTGTTATTCATTCGTTTTAATTTGTTATAGTTTGAACGCAATCAAGCTCTTGATTTATACTTAAACTTAATTTTTATTGCACATACAGCTTTTTTTAAAGTGGCATTACCAGCCCATTATGGATTACTGCTCCTCGTGAGGAAGCCTAGCTCGCTTCATGGCCCACAGCTCTGCCCTAAACAACTTCAGAGAACAAAACCCAACACACCTGAGGAAGGGCTTGTTGACCCCCTAACTGCATACTGGGGAGAAAGCTGCTGCACTCACGCACGCCTCTATACCTCCCTCTGTTCCCCCTTCCATCACACCTCCCTTCCATCTTCATCCTTCCTTCCTTACTTACTTACTTTACTCCCTCATTCACCCCCCCTCCCCCAGGCACTCCCTCCTTCCATCCCTCCCTTCCTCCATCCTTCAGTCACTCCCTCTTTCCATCCCTGCCTACCCACCCACACACACTCCCCCCCCACGCCACCATCCCTACCCCTAGGCAATCCCTCCTTCCATCCCTCCATCCTTCACTCCCTCCCCCAGCTCACCCTCCTCCTCATTCTTCCTTCACTCACTCCCTCCATCCCTCAGTCACTCCCTCCTTCCATCCCTCCCTCCCTCCCTCCCTCCTCCATCCTTCCTTCCCTCACTCACTCCCTCCATCCATCCTTCACTCACTCACTCCATCCCTCAGTCACTCCCTCCTTCCATCCTCCATCCTTCCTTCACTCACTCCCTCCATCCATCCTTAACTCCCTCCCTCCAGCACTCCCTCCATCCCTCAGTCACTCCCTCACCCCGGGCTCCGAAACGCAGGAACATTAAAACAATCTCACACACACACACACACACACTCGCCACAGGGTTCTGAAACAGCTGTAGTAAGGGTCTGAGGGACACAGCACAGGTCTGTAGAGGAAACAGAAAAGAAAGGGGGGAAAGAGGAGGAATAAACGGGTTACCTTCAGCCAGGAGCCGCAGAGCGTGGACGAAAGAGGGGTCCAGGCTTTCCTTCTCAGCCAGCAGCTCCGGTAAGTACCTGTCCTGCTCCATCCTCTGCTCTGCTCGGCTCTGCGCGGCTCGGCTGTGCTGCAGGTGAGGTGCTGAAGTGTACAGAGACGGCTCTGTGGTCTCACACAGCTGAGAGAGCGGTTACGGTTCTAACGGCTGTTTAATTAACGGCAGCACGGAACCAAACAAACCCGAACACGCTCATGTCCTCCTCGCGCTCGGTTTAAACGCAGGGCTCTCGTGCGGAAGCTCCCGCCTATAGCCACAGCGGAACGCGCCCTGGCCCCGCCCCGCTGCGCGCTGATTGGCTGCACTGGAGAAACGAATTCTGGAAAATGTCAATCGGCATCAACAGTAAGGATGTGGATCAGTGACTCTGGACCTGCCCTGCATCAGGTTAAACACTGACCCGAGATGATCCCTCCTGATCAGAGCTCCTAATATACGGAACAATTCACTGTTAATGGAGTTTTAGGGGTCTGACTCCGCCCCCCAGACCCCGCCCCCAACCACAGCCAGCATGCTCTTGTAGGAAACCTGGGCTAGGTAGGTTTCAGGTGAGATCCAGGTGGGTTCCAGGTGAGTTCCAGATGGGTTCCTGGTAGGTTCCAATTGAGATCAGCTAGGTTCCAGGTAGGTTCCAGGTATGTTCTAGGTGAGATCCAGTTGGGTTCCAGGTAGGTTCCAGGTGAGTTCCATGTAGGTTAAAGGTCAGTCCAACTGAGTTCCAGGTAAGTTACAGATGAGTCCAGCTGAGTTCCAGGTATGTTCCATCTGGGTTCCAGATGGGCATAAGCTCTAATTGGGTTTGTAAATGTCCAACTTAATACCACCATCATGTTTCACCCTATCCTGGTCCCATCACTGACACTGGCATCCATATGTGTGGCCAGCACAGACGAAAGGACAGGACAAAACTTTCTGCTGCCCAGTTGGGTCACTCTTATTGGCCCCACATGCACACATTATCAAGTGTTTCACAAACACCCAAATATCATGCCTTAACGTATAAAGTTTTGTCCACAGCTTCCATGTTGGCCCCACATATGGATGATCTCCAGGTTCCCTGGTGGGATCATGAAGTATTAAATATGGTCCTCATCTGTGTTGAACACTGACATGGGGCCTATAAGGGACTGATGTGGAATTAAGACGAGCTGTAATGACTTGGGAAGCCCAATTAGATTCAACAACTCATGTACAAACCCACTCAGAGCCAGTGCCACCTGGAACCCACTAGTCCACGTTCCACTATTACTAATAGTATATTGGAAAGAGAAAAAAAGTGTCTGTTCAAGGGTTCTTTGATGGATCAAATTTTGGAACTGTTTTTTGCCAAGCCAAACCTTCAGGCACTGAAAATGTTCACAGCTTCCATTTAAAAGGGAGACTAAAATGTGGGACTGAATACTAAATTGTGGGTTTACCTTCTCAGATTTTAAAGAGTGGTCATGTCTAGCCTGTAGAGTCAATACCAGAGTGTTTACAACCCGAACAGTAATTCATACTGGAGTTGGCATGAGTAGACTTGGGTAGAACATAAAGTAATTGTCATATTTAACTACATGTATTAATGCAACATGAATTATGACTTGCTGCTTAATTTCTAGATCTTCTTGTTTGCGGGTCCAAAATGCGAGTTGTAAAGTGGTTTAAGACTAATGGTGCTTGCGTGGGAAAGGTAAGCTAACAAATGAACCAAGGTGAAATCTGTCTTAAGGAAGACACTTGTTCCATATTTATAGTGGGGCACAAAGTCAGCTCAATTTGTCGTGTCCGTGAATACTAATCAATGGTGTTCCTGTATGCCTCAGTTTGCCAAGATGGATTAGGCATTTGTGACAGGCAGTCTATAGAGGGAAAACATGCACAACAAACACAACCACACACACAAACACACACACACACACACACACACACATACACACAGAGGTGGGGAAGTGGGGAAAGACAGAAGGAGGAAGAAGAAGGCCCGCTTGCCTAATTAATGACTGAATGGATTACTGTGCTGTTGGCAAACATCTGTACACCCAATGTCACATTCAGCGACTGTCTTTTGAGAATGTTCATAGATCTTCAGTCCACTGGTACTAGAAAGTGGAACCTATACTCATGCACTGACAATGCAAGTAACAGTAACCATCAGTATCTATCCGTTGGTTTGTTAAAGTGGTCATAGAGTGTAATAGATCTGAGCAATTCAGTTCAGAATTGCCCTCTTCTGAATTGTGACCTGATTTAGGGGTGAGTGGGACACTCTTCAAAAAATGTACACATCTCTGCTGCAAATAAAAATGTAAGCTTTGCTTCCAGCACTTTCTATTTGTGAATGATGCAATGCAGCACGCGTACTCCACAGGAAAGGTTAATTGTGGCTGGCAGAGGGGCTAGCTAGAACAGTCTGTAAAGTTGATGCAAACAAAATTAATTAGTCGTAATGGGGCAATTATTATTATTATTATTATTATTATTATTATTATTATTATTATTATTATTATTATTATTATTATTATTATTATGGGGGGTAGCCATAGCCTGGTGGTTTGTGAGCCACCCTTGTGACAGGAAGGTTGCTGGTTCGAATCCCTGAACTGTCAGGCATGACTGAAGTGCCCTTGAGCAAAGCACTTAACTCCCCAGCTGCTCCCCAGTCAACACCAATGGAATCCAAGCAGAGTATGTGACAGAAGTGTAGAGATGCAAGCAAAAACATTTTTTTTACCATCCAGATATACAAATCCGATCTGACCATTCACAAATAACAGTGTGGTCATGTCAGCAGATCTGATTTGAGAAACAAACCAGATTTGTGTACAGTCTGAATTGTTTATTTGGGAAAGCTTGGTTGTAACCCCACAATGTGAAGGTTTGTGGCTCTTATTGAGATATTTGCATGTTTCCAAATGATGCTATATAACAGACACCATAAGGAACATAAAAACTATAGGAGAGAATTGTGTATCACTCAGTAAACCAGTATAAAAAACTGTCATGCTACCAAAAGGGTCTACAGGGTCAATCCTAAGAAACATCTGACTGACTGCTGTCATATTTTCCAGATGACGTTGCTATGGAAACACAAGAAGATGACCAAAAGCAGGATTCTACTGAATACATACATCTAAATACACACATTTTTTTTGGGTCCTGCTCTCCCTTAGTCCTCAAACAGCTGCCATTAAATAATCAGGACAAATAATCATAGTCAGGACAGACCATAAGTGGATGAATCCTCAAAACCACAGGAGAGCAGTGTTGTTGTACCGTTGCTGTTGTGCAAAGTCCTTCGCATTGGCATATTTCAAGGCTCTTTCAAATGAATTGTCCTCATTCTACTGTTAGTCATACTGTATTGATTCTGCTCTCTTCTCTGTGGATTCATTTTTTCAATTACAAACACTGTCTTTAAGTGCTGTAAATGCAGTAGACAGGCCTTAACCTTCAACAAACCATAGTCATCTACTGTAGCAGTAGCTTTAATTTATATGCTAACCCGCATAACTTTAGTCTCCTCAGCAGAACGTCTCTCTTTTTGTCGAAAAAAAACAGCTGTTCAGGTAGCTGACAAGTCCATGCAGACTAATAGGATTATGATTCTGGTTGGAATGAGTGAGTGGCAAATGGAATAATCAAGCAGGTTTAGAGCTCATGCAGCAGTGATTTATGCAGGCATTGAATAAATAGGGATTGTGGGAAGAAAGGAAAGATGTTGCGGAGAATATCAAGCTTGTGGCATGCATTGTTCTACTACAGTGTGATGTTTTTTAGGCTTGAAAGCAAATGTCTATCAATTGTTAATATCTATTTTCTTACATTATTTGTTGCATTTGATCAGACTGTTAGCAGTTGTTATCATTTTTTAGAATCTTTCTCTTCAATCAAAGTGTATTTGTATAGCGCTTTTTACAACAAAGGAGTTGTCACAAAGCAGCTTTACAGAAATCTGGGTCCAAGCCCCAAGTGGGCAGCCAGCAAGGAAAAACTCCCTCAGACTAGGAGGAAGAAACCTTGAGAGGAGCCAAGCTCAAAGAGAGGAACCCATCCACCTTTGGTCATTATCTTATCCACTTCTGACCCAATAGCAAATAGGGTCCAACCTGGAGTAATTGGCACAAGGCAGGAATACCCTCTGGACAGGGCAGCAGTTCATCACACACATCTTGAGTCTATATGTTGGTTTGAGGCCTTAATATCAAAGCTGCACTCCTCCATTGACGGCTTATTTGGTCAGCCACTTCCGGTCAGTTGCTGATCTCTGTTTTTAGCTGATGATGGTGGATGTTAGGGAAGATTCAATTGCTTGATAAATATTGACGGTTAAGAATGCCTAAGCTCCACTCAAGGTCTCCTTTAATGAAGGGGGACAATGACCTTGGGCATTAATCAACTTGAGCTCCTAATGTTCCATTTCTAAGAAGCACATTTGAGGCACTCAGAATGGTGCGTTACATTTACAGAGCATTTTGTCCATCATCTCATTATCTCCAAAAGTTTGCCCGCAGCTGGAGATGTCCCATTACATGCTGCCAGAGATGTGGCTTCACTGCCTTTGGCTGTGATAGTGGTGATGGTACATGATGATGTGTTGTTAAGATATGGAATTAAAAGAAATGTCACAACCTTGACATTATTTACTGATTGCTTTGATTAATTTGCACTTTGCATGAAGTATTTGAATGGATTTTTACAGCTCTCTAGTGGTCATAATAAGAAGTGCAGGCTGCACGTGGCATCAAATACACTAGATTTCCAAATGTTTGTAGACACCCTTTTTAATGAATGCGTTCAGTTACTTTAAATTGCACCCATTACTGACACAGATGTGCAAATGCACACACACAGCTTGTCTAGTCACTGTAGAGAAGTACTGCCAACAGAAAAGGACTCTGGAGCAGATAAACATGAACCTATTGGCACCATGCCTCACTAACAGGTGTTCTTGTCTGTTCTGAGACAGTGCTGTCCACACCTCAAAGTACAGACTGTTATTTTTAGCGACTGTTCTCTGATTGGTCTGGAAGTACCTTTTGAAGCAAAGACTTTGATCTTTTATAAAGAAGGTTGATGGATTAGAAAAAATGTAATACAATAAAATGCAATCAAATCCTCATAGCAGTTCTTTAAAACGGGGGTCACCAACCATGCTCCTGGAGTCTTGGGCTAATTTAACCCAATTTAACCCTAATCCAGCCCACTTGATCAAACTAATCACTGCCTACAGAAGATTGGCTGAATGGGGTGCGTTAGATATGGATCAAAGTTGAAACCTGTAGTTATGTAACTCTCCAGGAGAGCCCTGATCTAAAATATTTCCCTGGACAGTAGAAATCAACAAACTCATAATGTAATCAAATAAACTAATTTATAATGTGCGTTTTAAGTTCAAAAGAAACAATGAATGAGCAGGTGAATGAATGAGTGAATAAATCCTTTTGTGTACCGTATTTTTCGGACTATAAGCCGCTACTTTTTTTCCACACTTTAAACCAGGGGTGCCCAATACATCAATCGCAATCTACTGGTCGATCGAGAAGGAAGTGTGGGTAGATCGCATGGCAGGGTAGCCAATCTGAACTTTTGACACCCTGTGCATGTGCGTTAAACCGCGCTAACTTGTTCAGTTACCTTGCAGCATAGCAATACAGCCAACTAAAAGATGAGCAGTGGCTGCAACACTTGGCTTTTTTAGCCGATCTGACCAATATGTTGAATGACCTTAATTTAGAGCTGCAAGGAAATGACAAAACTGTGATCAATATGATCAGCTCAGTTAATGATTTCAAACGAAAGATGCGACATCTGTCCTCAAAGTTGCAGCGTCAGGCAAACTTCCAGAATGTCACGTCGGAGCTGGAGATGCAGGAGAAGACGCATGAGCAACTTGACAGTGCACGGTACACAGAGCAGATTGAGAACTGTATGTCAGAGTTTGACAGACGCTTTCAAGACTTTGCTTTACTGGAGCCAATTGCTTCATTCATGTGCTACCCTTTTCGGGAAGATGCCGAGGTGGATTCACTTGCATCAAAAATTGCAACGCTGTTTCACCTGAACTCATCTGGTGTGGAGAATGAAATTTTGACTCTACAAGATGACTTTGAGCTAAAGTCCATGGCTCATGGACAGTTCTGGAACTTACTAACAGAGGGGAAACACCCCAACATGAGGAAATGTGTCACCTCCCTGACTGTGTTATTCGGTTCCACCTATTTCCTATTTGTGCGAATCAGCCTTTTCCCACATGAAGATTATTAAGCCTAAATACCGTTCTACCATGACTGATGATCATCTGGAAGCATGCTTGAAGCTGGCTACCAGCAGCTACTGTCCGGACTATGCTGCCTTGGCTGATGCCATTCAGTGCAAGTCATCAGAGTGAAGTAAGGGCAAACAATGTACAGAGTTGTATTGTGCAATGTGGGTTGATGCAGTTATGCAAGACACACCAATATGTATTGTAGATGAAATTCAAATTCAATTAAAAAAATACTTTATTTATCCTAAAAGGGGAAAGAAAGAATACACAGTATTAAACAGTAATGATGATAACTTATGTAATGATAATATAGAAGAAATAAATGTATGTTTTGCATTTTTATTGTAGGTACATCATTTTGACTTGGTCATCTTATAAGTAGCTCGCAAGCTGAAAAGGTGTGGGCACCCCTGCTTTATACCATGTGGCTTATAAAGAGGTGCAGCTTTTTCTTCTTATATATGTTATTTTTCAGGTTTTTTTAAACTTTGCGGGTGTGGTTTATAGTCTGGAAAATATGGTATTTAGTGTACAATACAGCCTCAGTAATTTAATTTAATTTTACAACTCTAGGCCAAAGTGTGGGATATTTTCATATTTCGACATACTTTAATTTTATAGAATACAGTCACTCAAGCCAGATGGTATTTGTTCCTACAATTGTTTGAGGACTAAACACACTTTATTCTCAGAAATCCAGTTAGGAATTGATCAACCAGAGTGTTTTTGAGCTGAAATGCTATCATTTTTATGATTTGTTAATAATAATTAGATTGACAGTGATATTTACAATACGTTGTTCAAAATACGTGAGTGGATCAAATAAAATACAAAAACAACCTGAATGTTCTTTATTATATTTGTTATTTAAGCATGAATACATGGACAGGACTGTAAACATGCACTGAAAGGCTGCTTTGGCATTTAAAATGGGATTGAATTCAGTTGGAAGTTGAGTGAAATTTACTGTATATAGGGTAAGTCTTGTAGTTCGTTATGATATGTGTATCATGTGAGTAAGTTACTCTAATCCTGAGATATGAAGCCTATAATATGTTACTGCCCGCAAAGTGCGGCTCCCGGGTTCTAAGAATAAAGTTTATAGGTTCATAATGTGCAGGATATCCTGTGCATATTCATAATAGAAAACATTTTTGAGATGTAGTAAACGTGCCGACTTTGAATCCTGTGGTAGAAGGAAGAAGAATTTGAGATGTAGAAGCCTGGCATCTTAAATGGCTCCTGGAAGAAGAGATCTACAATTCATTCCAGATTGATCACACATCCCACACTGAAGGGTAATTAGATTTTTTTTTAATGTTGGGGAAAAATAATTGTTCTCTGTTGAGATTTCATAAAGGTGATGAATTATATACCATAGGTCTGACTGGGCTACTCAATCATTATCTAACGGTGGAAATATCTAGTGCTAGTCATTGACTTTGTGCCTCAGAGCAAGCTTCCTAACAAAATGCATGATTACAGCCACTGTTAAATGATGCTAGTTGGTGTGTGATTGTGTGTTTGTGTGCAGAGAGAGAGAGAGAGAGAGAGAGAGCGAGAGAGAGAGAGCGAGAGAGAGAGAGAGAGAGAGAGAGAGAGAGAGAGAGAGAGAGAAGATAAGCCCTGATCTTTTGATGGATTCGCCACATTTCATCCCTAAATGTAGTCATACAAAGGGAGAGAACTCCTAAATCTTTCTCGTATCTTCAGCTGGTTTTCATCTCTCACACAGTAGGCCTGGGATTCTTCTGTGTGTTTCAAAAAGTCATGTGAATGTGTCAGTGGTGCACATGATGGATTTGTTATTTTAGCCGAAACCCAGGATGTGGAACGCAATAGCCCTGTGTGTGAATTATTAAGCAGTGTGAGTGTGGGGCAGAGCAGGGGCTGGAAAGGGGGTAAGAGGATATTAAGGCTTGCTCAGTTAGAGAACTAATAGCCCTCATGAAGTCTAAAACCCCAAAGTCTCATTAACCTTCTGTTTTTTACTCTGCGGGGGTTTGCTTTCTGCCAGCTCTTTCTTTCTGACTAAAATGGCTTCATATTTCGCCCCTAACAGGTGCTCAAGCCTCTTCTGAGACAGTGCTGTCCACACCTCAAAGTGCAGGCTGTGTAGTAACACGTCTCTGATTAGTCTTAAAATACGTTCACATGCTTGTAGCTAATGCCATTATGAATGACTCCATGACAGTCTGGCATGCACCCCCGCCATTATGCATTGCAATCAGTTCCTTTTGGGTGCAACTATTTTTTGACAATGAGTCAACTAGACAGTTAAACTGGGTGTTCCAACGGGACAATGAAACCAAACACAAAAAAGATGTCTAGCAATGGATAAATTGAGCTAATATGAGATTTTGGAAGGGTATTCCCAAAGTCCTGACATTAACCCTATCAAAGTTTGTGGATTTGGGGATATGCCAGGAAATTAACATATTTAATCAAACTCCACCAATTCTGCTAAGATGAGTGGGCAATTATCCAACCAGAATTATACCAGAAGCTTGCTGATGATTACTGAAAGCATCTGGTCAATGTGCTACTTGCCAATGAACATTTAACACATTTTTAGGGGTACTGCACATTTATTTTTGACTCTGTGGATCATGTGGATTTTAGATTTTTTTTTAATTAATGAAAAAATATATAATATTGCCATGACGTTCATGTCCATATAAATGTGCAAACACTGGTGTATATTCATTTTGCTGCTCAGTGCCCAGTTATTCTCGCTTGTTTTGATTTGTTTAACATGAAGCCAAAGTATTTTATTACTGTTTATTTGATCAATCAGGCAGAATTGATGATGCTGCAGTAAGATGGATCCCCCGAGGAGAGGCAATGATCTCCAATGTGTCATCAATCTAAGGTAGTAAGCAGGAGAAAAAAAGGTGAGATGATCACTCATTGCATCAGACATCACAGTTGCCCTGCTTGAAGAGAAACTGGTGGGAGGGCGCTCTAAAAACAAGGTCATGTTGACTGCTGTTCCGGCACTGCATGTGTAAGGATCTGCAAATAGCCTCATTTAAAAATGTAGAGGATAAATTATGTGAACAAGTTTGAAAATAGCACGCTTCACGGAAAACAATCTCTGCCCACTCTCTGAAACCTTCAGAAGGGTTTGAACTCCTCCTCCTCCACTGCAGAAACAGCAGGCCTCAATGGTGGCTATTAGATAAATCTGCTGTATAGATCAGAACATTAAACCTTTATGCTCTGAGTTCTTTAGAATGCATTTGTTCATCCCTCATTGTGAATACAGACTGTAGCTCATAAAGGTCAGGCTGGATAACAGCGTGAGCTGAGCGTAATGTATCTCCTATCATGAATGTGAGGAGGCTGGATGTAATACATGTACAGTAAATATAAATGCTTCATTTAACAAACAAACCTAAAACCTAGGCAGGTAGATACTAAACCACACCTAAGACGACTATATACATGAACAAAAAGCACAGCACGAAACACAGGACTGCATGTACTGAACTAAAGAGAAAGCACCTGCCAACAAGGGGCCTATGAACAATGACCAGTTGGAGACACAGGTAGGATTAGGGCCTCATGTGCAAAACAGTCCTGGAAGCACAACTGGTTTAGAGAATAGCCAATTAAAATAACCCATAGGCTGAGCCTTGGAAACGTGCATCCTCAGAACTTTATATGCGGATAAACGTAACACTACCTGTAAAACTAGCAGGTTAGTTTTCATCTAAACCAACACAATAAAAGAATTTCATAAAAACAAACAACAAAAATTTAAACAGAATTTTTGAGTAGTGAGGAAAAAATATTTTTATAAAAACTTTCAAAAGTTAATGTAAACTAGATTTTATTCAAAGCCATTTTGGTTCATTTCTATTGGCATAAATATCCAAGATAATAAATATACATATACATGTGTGCAGGTAATGCTTTTTTGGAACTATTTTACTCTGCACAAATATTACACCATGAGAAATTGCATTTTAGGTGAGGTACATTTTTTTAAACACCAAAATCAAGAGAAACTTTTCGAATCAGGACCCACTGCCTCCTCAACAAAGGTTAAATATCAATGCAGAAAACTTGGCTGAACTGCTTTACATTTATGTTTATGGCATTTGACAGACAGTCTTATCCAGAGCAACTTTCAAAAGTGCTGTTCAAAATATCTTTATCTAGCTAGTAAAGGCTAGAGTCCAGAGATACCTCAAGCTCAGATGCTACCAATGCCAATGCCAATGCTCAGTACCAAAAAGAATTCAATATAATTATAATCCTTTAATATGTTAAGCGCTCATGAAACAGATGGGTCTTCAGTGGGAATTTGAAGACAGCAACTGACTCAGCTGTTTGGACCCCCAGGACAAGTTTGTTCCACCATTTTGGTGCCAGAACATGTTTCCCTTGCATTTTGAGTGATGGTGGGTCAAGCTGAGCTGGACTTGCTCGAAGGGCTCTTGGTATATATCAAGTTTTGACCATTGCCATTAAGTATGGAGGGATTGGTCCGTATTTTGTCTTTGTAGGCCAGCATCAAGGTTTTGATGTTCAGCTACAGGAAGCCAATGAAGGGAATGCAGCAGAGTTACATGACTGAACTTGGGAACATTGAAGACGAGTATTGCCACTGCATTTTGGATGAGTTACAAGGGCCTGATGGTCCGCATATGAAGGCCAGCTAGAAGGGAGTTGCAGTAGTCTAGTCTTGAAATGGCAAGAGACTGAACAAGCACCTGAGTGACCTCTCTGGACAGAAAAGTTTGAATTCTCCTGATGTTGTAAAGGAGAAATCTGCATGACCGAGTCAGGTTTGCAACATGAGCTGAGAACAATAACTGGTCATCCACAACAGCACCAAGACTCTGTGCTTCGGCCGATGGAGTGACCAGTAAGTTCTCAAAGGAAATTGTAAGACCACACAAAACACAGCCAGCTGTCAATTACAACTTCTGTTTGAAGTATAGATCTAATATACAATCTATTACAATCTATTACAATCAATATACAAAGTCTTTTAAATGTGCATTTACATCACCACGAATCACTGCAATAAAATGAATGTAAAAAATCTTTTGATTTACATTGAGATTGAGATATTATTTTACATTAAACATTTATCACAAATATCAAATATAAATCCTTTTAATTTCTTAATGCCAATGTTTATTTAATAATATTTATTATTATTAAATAAACATTGGCATTAAGAAATTAAAATAATATTATTTAATTAATAATATTATTTAATTGATGTACAGTAATTCTTTGTCCTTGTGATCAGTGTAATATTTAAGCCCTTTTTTTGAGCTCAGATGTTTCTGCTGAGGTCAGTGTGGATTTTTCCAGGCCACAAAAGACCATTTCCCTTTATTACATCAAAAAATTACATTTAGGCATAATAGCTCACTTTAACCAAACAACCAAGGTGGTATTTTATAGAACATCTGGGAAGAAGAACTGCCTGCCCCCACATAAATCATCAAAGTCATTTGCCTGTGTGATCTGTGTATTATTTAATGTGCATCTATGAGTACAAACATTTCTGCTGAGGTAAAAATAGAGGATAAATATGCTGTGGCAATGTTGGGACACTGGATCTAAATGAAAGCTGCTATGATGAAGGCCTGGGCAGATATAGCTTGCCATTGCTCCTGGCCAAAATTGTCCATGCAACCCGCACAGTTCGAGCGTATTCCGACAAGCCAATACCCTTTGTCACCCATAATAATTTCCACAGTGAGCACCGCAGTAGCAGAAAGTTTAATAACTGCCTCTGGTAAGGGAGAAAAATATGAATATAATAGACACTACATTGCAAATCGAAAATGGCTATTTTTAGAACCATTGGGGCTTTGAATATTGGCAATTATTACAGTCCGGCCCATTCTAGTGAGAGAGCCTTCTCATGCCAAATTACTGAGGGCATTTAATTTTTTAAATGCCCTCAGGGTACTTTTATGTTATGTTGATGGTGGCTTGTCTTTTAAGGACAGACTCAGCTGAGGCAGGAAGAGCAAACTGTTTTGTTCAGAGGACAGAATGAAGAATTTGCTTTGCATATTGGCATAATCAAAATGTGGATTAACCTGGGGCCAGGGGTCAGAAAGATGCATAAACATAGTGGTCTGTTTCTCTGGATAGTGGTGAAACCTCCCCTGGGACCAAAAGTAACACCTGCCAATGGACAGACCACATTAACATCAAATACTGTATGCAGAATGTTTAATAAAATACAGCCAGTGTTTTTTTTAAAAGCATAACTGTACCGTTTCTGAATTTGAGGACAAGTACACTAAAATGAATGTCTGGACATCTAAAGTTATGTGCATAACAAACTGTAAATTGAATTATGCTAACCCATTCTATTTCTCCTTCAGAGAAATACTTGTGTGAGATAAGGCATTTCAAAGCAATATTACAAATTAAATGTCATAATTCAGTAGTTTATCCATAATTTTATTTAAATGGAGAGAGGCATATTGCCCCAGGCACTTGTCCCACACTAATAAAAAGTGATAACATCTATCGGCAAAGAAATACATTGCACTGTTTTATTTCCTGTAATTTATGATCAGCTTGGAGTTTCTCACAATAGCATCATAATGAAAGAAATGCAGTGGTTTATCAACCCCCACTACAGACTGTGGAAAGTAGGGCATCAATATCATTTTCTTTCGCAAGCATTCAGACTATGCTCCATCGCTCACATCAGGTTCAGTTTTTTTTGTTTTTTTCTCACCTGATAGGATTTATGCAACTAGACAAGCTATTTGTATGTCACCGTTTGCTGAAATGACTGTAAAACAGCTGCACTGATACGTCTGACTGAGAGGAGGAACCTGCACGGAACCTGTGTACCACTGTTGTTAAGGGACTTTCAAATGGAACACAATGTTTCTTAGCGGACGTAACACGGCCAAGATTTCCATCTGTCTTACCTGCATAAATGCTGTAGATTTTTTTTAGAATGACATTTGGAATTTTTCAGTATGAGATAAGGGAGTGTGGGTATATTAGTATGCAGGGCAGCTCCTGAACACAGCAATGTTGTATATAAATGGACAGTACATTGCATAGAACTTCAATTCTGTTCTTTAAGCAAGTCAGTGCCAAAAACGTAGCCAGTAGGAAGGATGGAAAAGAGTAATCCTAAGATTATGTGATGGATATGATGGCACTACCCAGCTAACATGTTAATGTGGGGCCCACACGGGTAGCCAAACTGGGTAGCTGAAAGTTTTTGTCCATGAATGCCCACCATGGTCCCTAATGTGAACAGGAAGGGTTAAACATGATTGATAGCACCAAACCACTAAAACGTGTTGGGTATGGACCAGGGATGAAAAGCCATAGAGACACTTTTGGTTCTACAAAGAATCTTTAACTTGATAAAGAACCTTTACATTGGGATCACCAACCCTGAACCTGGAGGAGCTACCTTCCTACTGGTCTCAACTCTGACCCATGTCTAGCACATTCTATTCATCCAATCAAGAACTGAAAGCAGTAATTAGCTGGGTCATGTGGGGTGCATTAGGATTGAATCTACAGTATGCAGGACGATCTCCAAGAGTAAGGTTGGTGACCCCAGCTTTACATTTAAATTGTGATTTTCTATAGCATTGCTCGTTTGAGCCATTTTGAAGCACCTTTATTTTTAAGAAGGTAATGCATATTGGGTACCAACACTAGGACCCTCTTGGCAGACTAGGTTTAAATTCCTGAACCAGGCCAGACAAGCACAGCACACTACCCTAATAAGAGGCTTTAGGCAAGACTCCTACCTGTTCTCTGTGATTCAAATCTAAGTCACTCTGGGAAAGAGCATCAGCTAAAAATACCATAAATGGAAATGGAATGCCCACATTTTTATTGAGTGTGTGAACCCAAATTGTAAGATATTTATTAAATCAGTGTTTTAACCAATCAGTGGTTTTTAGCTCAAATCAATGAAAATTATAAGTGATCAAAAGTCAAATGGGTACAATAAGATGCTTATCTGAGTAACAACTCAAAATAATGGATCACATTACATTTTTCATCATACTAAACAGCTGCTGGATTTAAATGGATTAAAAATCTTTAGAAAAGCTCCTGTCATATTTATTTAAGATGCGACACACATCATGGATGTATCCTATGTCCCATAATTTTCCCTCTCGCTGGCTTTGTATCCATGTACTGCAAGGGTTTATTTGAAACCATTCAGCTATTGTGATTAATGCAGAGGCTGAAAAATGATAGATGGCCATGATCAATATGATGGCAATAAGAGAATACCCTCTGCTTAAATCAATGCTATGACTGAACCCTATTCACCATTATAGCTGGCCATTTTTCTGCGTTCCATCGAGGAGAAGGAAGGGGCCCAATAAATTTAATTGCCACAAATGCGCAACATACACGATGTTTGTTGGAATATGTGCCATTGATCCTGTGGAACAAATGATTCCAGAGTGCAAATGAGTCGGTTAGAGCAGAGCAATACATCACACCATATATACCTCCCCATACATCACTGGCTATACCTCTCCATACATCACTTGGTGTTGGGATACAGCGGGTGATTGGGAGGGTCCAGCATTAGTTCTGCAGCACTGCAGAGGAAATGAGTTCACCGTCACTTTCAGGGACAAACAGCAGCTTGTGTTACCCAACTCATTAGTCGCAAACCACATCTAAATAAAGAATCCATAGCTTAAGTGTTTGATCCCCTGATTGCCCTCTTAAATGCACAAGGAATATGCAGATCAATGAATAAGGCCCACCAAGAGAAATGCGATGCTTTAATTCATCATTAGTCCACAGAGATTGGGTTAGTGAGTATCCTCTGGACACTTGACTCCTAAAAGTACCTTTGCTTGCACTTTCCCTTTGCTCCAAGCACCTCGTTTATAGGCCTTTCTGGATCATAAAGTAAAGACCCAACTTTTTGAAGATGTCTGTACATAAAAAGGTTGTGGCATAATAAGAGATACGAATGTATGATACACCTTAACCACTCGAAGACTCAAATGTCATGAATATCATGTCATGAATAAACAAATCAAGATCAATATTTGTCTGTTCTTGTGCATAAATGGGCTGCTATGGCTTCAGTTATTCACTTTAAACTGTTTGGTGTCACCAAGATATACTTTCACTCTTACTTGAGGCTTTATTCCCCCAAAGTAAGATTGCTCTTTCCAGAAATTAACAGTACAATCATTCAAAAATTCAAGTTCAAATGTTCAAAAATTACTTTTAGAAACCACAGTGGAACTTTTTTTAGTACATCTGTATCTAACATAGTCTGAAATATGTTGGGTTATTTTGTCTTTTTTTGGGATCCTGCAGGGGTGGTGCCAGAAATGTTTAGAAGCTGGGGCTTAACCCATTTGTCCAGAACCTGCTCACCTCTGAAGATTCTGAGACAGAAATCCTAAACAAATCAGCACATTATACATGCAAAACATAATAGCTGCTGTCTAATTTTAATTTCTGTCCCCTATAAAGAGGAAAACATTGTCTAGGGTTCAATTTAAATAATATTGATAAAGTACAAATTTGGCAGAAAACTAACCTTACTAAACTAATCTTTAACTAAAACTAATCTAAAACTAATTTTACTGCTACCCTTAATACCTCCTTCGGTCATAGTTTGTTGGAGCAGAATTGTCAGAATGAACTGAAGGATCTCAAATAATGCTAAATAAATAGGTCTAAAAGACTGAAAAAGAAATAAAATTCTTGCAGAACAATTGATCTTTACATTTTTAAATTAAATTTCTGTATAGAACAAAAAACAAACCCATTACAAAAAAGTTACTAGCTGGGCTGTGCAAAACCACATTACAAAAATAAAGATTATTTAATTTTAGTTACAATTTTTGTCTCAAAATTTACAAAACATTGGCAAAATGCTTAACTTTGTATGATTTAGCACAATAATTGTGCCATCTTTAACTTATTAATTTTAAAATATGTTACAATAAAAATTTTTAGAACTTGGTGTTTAAAATATTAATTCATCTTGGTATGTTCTAATAAATTTAAGATGAAACTTACTCTAAATCTCCTCTTACTTTATCCCAAACCCAATAGAATACGCTTTACTACACTAAATTGTGTTAGTGGTGGATATTAACCAGCCAAATAAAAGAATCACTGTTGAACCCAACGCTTTGGGAAATGCGCCACAAGCTACTGTCCATGTCCTGCATTTACATTGTTATATTCAGCTACACTGTCCTTCATTCAGCTTTCAGGATAAACAGAGCTCATACAGGCTGTTTCAGCTTTACTCTCAACAGTAGGGTTTAAAAGTTTACAACAGGGTGACAAAACAAAGATACACACACAAAACAGTTCCAAAACCCCGCCCACTGCCAGTGCATTTGACTAACCGGTGATAGAGCCAAGAATATCATCTAACAGTGAGTACGTTAGGGTGTGTGAGTGTGCATAAACTACTGTATATCTCAAATGAACTTGTCAGATCTTCCACTTAAGTTCTGTTCATTCATTAATTCATTCATTCATTCAATCATTCATTCATTTATTTATTTATTTGTTTGTTTGTTTGTTTGTTTATCACTGGAAAATTCAACCATGCTACACTTAATTTTTAATATACTTTATTAGTACTTGAAAAGGTTTTGGGAGGGCTTTTGGCAAATCTACTGGGGATTAAGCTTCTTCAACCACCTCCTCGCTCTGCCCCTGGGATGCTGTTGGCCTTACAACCCAAGACGTCATAGCTGTACAAAGCAGTACAGGCGCTGTCACCAACATAACGTAATTAAACCTAATGAAAGAGCTACTAAAGAAGTACTAAGGGACTAAAATATAATTGATTAAAATATTTCCCTCAGAAATATAGTTGAGTACAATTAAAAGTGTAACTCAGTAAATCTAACTAATGTTTACACAGCCAAATCATTTACTGTATTCACTGATAAAACTGTCCCTGAGACAACCAGCCTACCTTTGACTGCTGAAATACTCTACAGCATGGGCTTAAGTGAATTAGCCTTGGCCCAGATTCAGTAATAAATGTAGCAGTCAAAAAAGCATTAACTGATTAGTGGTACATGTCAAATAATCCAACAAATTCAGTCCTGGTTCTTACAATGAATGAATCCCTTTAGAAAGCAGGAAGGAATCCAGTGAAGAATAAGTCTGCTTCACAGAAATCCATTAGACCTATGTTGTAAGCTTTGTACTGCTTCTTCTTTTCAATTTTGGAACTGGCACCTGACATGGGCGGTTTAAAATATGCAGGGATGGCTACTGGCTGGGTCGATGATGCCACTTCTATGTGAAGGGTCTCTTCAGGGCTTTCAGAGAGCCAAGCTTGTAGCATCGTACTCAAAGAGACTTGAGTCTGTAACTGCTGCCAAAGATGCTTCAACAAAGTATCCAGCAAAGGCTGTGAATACGTATGTACATGTTATATTTTAGTGTTTTATTTTTAATAAATTTGAAAAGAAAAAAAATGAATAGAATCCATTTTGGCTGTAATAAAATAAAATGTGGAAGCACTGTGAATACTTTCTGGATGCAGTGTATATGTGTGTTTTCATATCATCAGTAAATCACTATTCACATCGTCTAATTCCCAGTGTAGTTTAACATACACTGTAA
The DNA here is from genome assembly GCA_034509495.1 of Acestrorhynchus altus. Classification (NCBI taxonomy): domain Eukaryota; kingdom Metazoa; phylum Chordata; class Actinopteri; order Characiformes; family Acestrorhynchidae; genus Acestrorhynchus; species Acestrorhynchus altus. The sequence continues at coordinate 28,866,105 of CM067506.1, forward strand.
CATTCTTGACCTGGCAGCTGTACAGAAGACCAACATCAACACTCCACATAAAGGATAATTCCAAAATGATCATCGTTGAAAATACTGGCTGTTCTTGGAGTGCTGTATCAAAGTGTATAATGGAGGGTTCCCTGAAAGGGTGGAATTTGGTGGGAAGGGGTGCACAGGCATGATGACAGCCTTCAGAGGATTTTCAAGAAAAGTCAATCCAAGAACTTGGGAGAGCTTCACAAGTAATGGACTGAGGCTGTCAAGAGCCAAGAGCCACAACACACAGACATCTCCAGGAAAGGAGCTCCAACTGCAGGATTACTAATATTAAGTCCCTCCTGAAGCAGAGACAATGTCAGAAACATCTTACCTGGGCTAAGGAGAAAAGGAGCAGGACTGTTGGTCAATGCACCAAAGTCCTCTTTTCAGATGAAAGGTCATATTCAAGAGTCCTAGAAATTCATCTAAGGTGACTAAATAGTTATAATATTCAAATTAAACAATATACAGTATATACGGAATATAGAAATACAACTGCAGATTAACCAACTTTTGTTTTGTTAAAAAAGGAATCCTGGGAATCTACAGTTTATGCCCATCCCTGTCTTTAATAAAATAAAAAAGGAGTGCATTGAGTCAGGTCACCCCAGGTATCAAATTGGCCAGTTCAGTTCACACCGCTGCCTCTCTGCCTCTTCCTCTCCCTCCGTTATGAAATAATCTCAGTGGTCATGCAGGGAACGGGTGAAGCATTCATACTCCTATTTCCACTTCCAATCGATCTGACAACTGAGACACAGCTGTGGTTGGTGGAGATGGTGGAACTGGGTGGTCAAAGGCGCTGTGTTTACAAACATGAGAAGGGCTTTATTAGGGCTCTAATAGGCCCATGTACATATCGCTGATATTTATAGTCCTATTTGCATCTGTCGGATCCTTTTATCAGTCAACTGGTTCAAGCTTACTCTTCCCAAATGCACCAAATGCAGTTCACAAATTATTTTCCACTGGGGGGTCAGGTGACCTCCCTGACACCAACCTGGCAAGCTGGTCAAACTGGGTGGTCTGCTTATCTCTTGAGCAGTGAAAGGTATGTTTTGAAGTTTGATGCTTTATCTGGTCCACAGGCATGATCAACCTGACCAGGCTAAACAACCTGTATGATCAACCTAATCCCTTTTGGTTGAGCAGTATGACCAGTAAGACCAAGCTGGTCAACCGGCATGACCAGAAAGACCAAGCTGGTCAACCAGCATGACCAAAATCAAATGCAGCATACACTATGCTGGTCAAGACCTGGTGACCCAGCTTGCTTACCAGAATAAGGTCATGTTTTCCCCTGGAGGACCAAATTTCCTACCACCTTGACCATCTGAATGCAGTTTAGACTATCTGAAATCAGCTTAGACCATCTGAATCCAGCTTAGACCATCTGAATATATTTTAGACTATCTGAACCCAGTTTAGACCACCTGAAACCAGCTTAGACCATCTGAATCCAGTTTAAATTATCTGAATCCAGTTTAGACTATCTGAAACCAGTTTAGACCATCTGAAACCAGTTTAGTCCATCTGAAATCAATACAGACTATGTGAAATCAGCTTAGACCATCTGAATCCAGTTTAGAACATCTGAATGCAGTTTAGACTATCTGAAATCAGCTTAGACCATCTGAATCCAGCTTAGACCATCTGAATACAGTTTAGACTATCTGAACCCAGTTTAGACCACCTGAAACCAGCTTAGACCGTCTGAATCCAGTTTAAATTATCTGAAACCAGTTTAGACTATCTGAAACCAGTTTAGACTATGTGTAATCAGCTTAGACCATCTGAATCCAGTTTAGACAATCTGAAATGAGTTTAGACCACCTGAAACCAACTACCAGCAATATCTGGTCTTGAGCTGGATATTCCAGCAGATTCATGAAGTTTAGATGATCTAGAATTCAGGACTAAAAGCTTACAGCAGGTGTTGATTAAGGACAATTCATAAAGCTGTGACGAACACTGGCATTGGTCTGTGTTCAAAGGAACGTATTCTATTGGCTAAAGAAGGATTTACATAATGAGCTCAGCGACAGCTGATTGGTGGTTGAAGAAATGCCTGCAGTGAGGAGTAAGAGTGCTGACTGAAGGTGTGCACTACTCTGACGTCATCGTGAGTGTGACGCACAGACTGGAGGACAGGTGGAGGTGAAGAAGTGGAGGTACGTTGATCCAGAACGGAGTGTCCGAGCAGTGAGAGCAGAATGAGAATGAGAATGCTCCTCCTCAGAGGAGACGGAAGATATCAATAATGTGCCTCTCGTATAAAGTTGGTAGAACAGACTGTTAGTTGTCGTGTCAAAGTCCACTCTGAATACATGTCCTTATGAGGACCAAACAGGTAACCCAGCTGGGGTCCTTGGGTTCCATGTTGACCCATATGGACGTCTACTAGGGTCAGTGATGGGACCAGGAGGAGTTCAACATTTAAAAAATATTTTTAATATACATTTATATTATTATGATTATTATGGTTCTTTTTCTCCTTTATCTTCTTCTTCTTCTTCTTCTTCTTCTTCTTCTTATTATTATTATTATTATTATTGTTGTTGTTGTTGTTGTTGTTATTGTTATTATATACATATTAATATTATAACTTTTTATTTTTGTTGTTATTGCTATATATTATTAGTATTATTACTATATATATATATTTTTGTGTGTGTGTGTGTTATTATTGCCATATATTATTAATAATCATTATGATTATGATTATGATTATGATTATTATACATGTGAATATCTATCTATCTATCTATCTATCTATCTATCTATCTATCTATCTATCTATCTATCTATCTATCTATCTATCTATCTATCTATATATATATATATGATCGTTGCTGTCCAATTAAAACCATGTATCTCCTCCATTTTTGGTTGCTTATCTGTGTATTGTATAAATAATTCTAGATTATATTTTACATGAACTTCCATTTAAAGCATTTTGCCTTCTTCTGTAAAGTTGCCAATTTGGAGATATTTGTTTTTCACTGGGCAGTGACAATATATTCCTTGTAAAATTGATTTTACATTTTGCTCTTGCACTCAGTTCTGTTATTGCACAATGCTACTTTTTGCACTTCTTTTGGAAGATAACTGCATTTGCCGTGTGCTTATACTGAACAGTGACAAAGTTAAATCTATGTGACTTAAGGTACAGATTTTAGAGGAATATTTTGGATGAGCAGACTTTTGTAAGCTGAAGAAGCCTGCATAGCTTGTGCTGAACAGATAGATCTTATTAGGTCTGGAAAAAGAAGAGAGGAGGAAGGTAATTTTGCAGAATATGAGTGTGAATGGAGCGTAGTCCAGGCAGGGCCAATGGAACAGGCCCTCACCTTAATGGAGCAGGCATAAACATGACAGCAGGCTGACAGCCAGCGTCCTGTAAACAGCGCTCTCCGCTGAGATGAGCTGTGAGAGTTACATTAACCTGTTCTGTCAGTGCTCATCTGAATAATATATTACATAGCATGGTACAGTCCAAGGACAGTGCATAGGAAAGTCTAACCTAGCAGTAATTTCTCTTCCCCTGACAGTGAGGGTTGTTTGTTTATCTGCTTCCTGCTGAAGCCTGAGGATGAAGCCCGTGATCGTGGTGCACGGTGGAGCCTGGGCCATACCAGACACACATGCTGAGGCATCTGTGGCTGGGGTAAAGGCTGCTGCTCAGGCGGGGAGTTTGGTTCTGATAAGAGGGGGCAGTGCACTGGACGCTGTTGAGGAGGCTGTGAGGATAATGGAGGACGATCCAGTCTTTGATGCTGGTCAGTGTCACAATTTTGATGTCCAATTTTTGCAAATGTCTGATGATCATAGACCATAGAATGATGGGGTAGCATCTGGATCAAAGACCTTTTACTAAGATGGCACTGTATAAAATCCAAATCTGTTCTGGACATATACACATATGAGCCCAAGCATTGTGAAAATAATGCTTATTGTTCAGACTTATTACTTTAATTCTATAAATCTGCACACCTGTATCTTTATCAAATTTGAAAAGGTAAAATAGGATTAAGTCACATACTTAGTGTGAGATTGTCCTACCCATTCTGTTACTTAAAGGCCAAATTGGTCTATGTGCCTAAGAAGGAACTTGGACACCCGATTTAACCAATGAGGGATTCCAATGTAGGTTTCCATAAAGCATAACTACACAAAGGAAATTCTTATGTGGTCACACAAGCATTAAATAGAGGAATAGGCTCAGATGTTCTTGAAAGAATATGTAAATGAGCAGCTCCACAAAATGTAAAGGTTGTAGATAAGGGTGCATGATATGACATAAATCACAGCATAAGATTAAGAATAAAATGATGGAACTTAACCCATCCATGGCAGTGAACATACACTCGCACTATTATTTTATTCTCGCTATTAAAGCAATGAGAGCACACCTTGGTGCCTTGCTCAAGGGCACCTCAGCAGGCACATAACCACCATTTACTCCCCAGTTGCTGTATAAATATATCACAAGGTTTCTCAGCATATATCAAGATATACATTTTTCTAACATCTGATAAATTACAACAGACAGAAAAAATGATCAGGATTGTGTTTAAACTAAGGGCTTCACATGGCTTGGGCTTCCTTTTAACATCAATCCATCACTGATGGTAATGATTAATTTTGCCTTATTGGCCAACTCTAGGCCTCCACAGAGTTTATCAATTCAAGCCGAGAACCTTTAAGTAACCTCTCTCCATTTAAAAGTACATAGTCCTGAATGAACTCCACTAGGGCTGGGCGATATAGACAAAAATAAATCATATCCAGATATATGTTAGCTGAATTGCAGTATTTAATATGTGATGTGATAAATACAATGTGAAAAAAAAATCACAATATTTTACAATATTTAAACATATTGAAATTCCTATCAATATAAATGATATAGCCTCAGCCTGTATCTTGCTCTGTTAATATCCTGATATCAATATATATATATATATATATATTATACCACTTAGCTTTTGCTTTCTGCTGCCTGTTTTTAAGTTTACCTTCTAAAGTACAATAGTAACCTTTTAAAGTGTTAAGCACAGTGTGTTGTCAGGTACTTCCTCCCGAGCTGGAACTTGGACTGTGTTTCACTGTACACCCCTGACACTTTGTTGTTAATGATTATCCCGAGAGCAAGGTGAGAGGTTCTTGAGTATTCATCAGATTACAGCGAGCCAGCAGGGACCAAACGAGACACTTCATTAACACAAGCTGCCTGTCAGGGTTGATCTCATTTGTGATGGCTAACTGCCACAGGTGAAATGGCAGATCGTCTTCATAGAAGAGCAGCAGAATCAGCACTTCATCAGGGGGGATCATTTTATACACTGGAGTAGCCAGAAGCTCAGACTGATCAATACACGACTAATGCAGTGCTACTTAGAGAGGAGACAGGCATGGCTAGGTGTGAAAGAATGGGGAATGTGTTGGGGGCAGTGAGATGGTTCTCACTCGTTCAGCAGAAGAGAAGAATATGAGAGTGATTTTGAATATGAATGAATATGTCGACTGTGGTGTGCCAGCTGCATTAGGAGCCATGGGGAAGCATGTATTGCACATTAGAGACGCTGTTTGCAGTGTTCAAAATATGACCACATGTCACATGTTAATTGTTCACACAATACTGGCCTGTGCAGAGGCCAAGGCACCTTCCATCTTAAAGAATGTTTTTTTTGTGTGCTATGAGCATCCTGGACAATTCTACATATCCCAGATGAGCTTCTGTGAATGCTTCAGTGCACCTAGGCATTCATATCATCAAATACACTCATGGCCAAACTGTTAAACTATTAAGCTCAATGCAATATTTGGTTGCACACACTTTGGGAAAAATTACTGAAATCAGGTGCTTCCTATAATGATCAACAAGCTTCTTACACCTCTCAGATGAAATTTTGCAATCTTCTTTTGCAAACTGCTGCTTTTGAAGGGTGAGTTCTCCCAACATCAATTTTAAGACCTCAGCACAGGATTTGAATGGGATTTAGATCCGGACTCATTGCTGGCCACTTCAGAACTCTCCAGCACGTTGTTTCCATTTATTCCTGGGTGCTTTTTGAAGTTTGGGGTCATTGTCCTGCTGGAAGACCCATGACCTAGGACGCAAACCCAGCTTTCTGAAAGATTTTGGCAAACTGCAGTCCACCTTTTTATGTCTCTGTCAGCAGTGTTTCATTTCATTCCAATGTTGATGGATAGCTTGAGCTGACACTGATGCACTCTGAGCCTGCAGGACAGCTTGAATTTCTTTGGAACTTGATTGGAGCTGCTTATCCACCATCCAGACTATCCTGCGCTGCAACCTTTCATCAGTTTTTCTTTTCTGGCCACATCCAGGGAGATTAGTTACAGTGCCATGGGTTGTAAACTTCTTGATCATATTGTGCACCGTGGACAAAGGAACATCAAGATCTCTGGAGATGGACTTGTAACCTTGAGATTGTTGATATTTTTCTACAATTTTGGTTTTCTTTTTGAAAATGATTACTGTCCTCAGACAGTTCTCTTTCTGTTCTCCATGCACACACAGACACACAATTCAACGATTGAGTCAACTTCATTTCATCTGGTTTCAGGTGTGATTTTTATAATGCCCACAAGTTATTTACCCACAATTTTGAAAAGGTGCCAATAAATTTGTCTGGCCCGTTTCTGGAGTTTCGTGTGGAATATCACATTATGTGTTTTCTCTCTGCCGTTTTGTGTTATTCTAATACACAGAGAGGAATAAAATGTGTATAACAAAAGATGTAATTGCAATACTTTTCTGGGAGAAATGGTGCATTTTCTGAAAAAAAAAATCCACTATTGGCTTCAATTTTAATGATGCAGGCTGGTCTTTAACCCTGTCCAAACTGAGTGCCTTGTGGGCATTTTTCATTTTTTCTCTTTTAAAGGGTCTGTATCCTTCATTTTCTTTAAACTCATAAATCACTTTAAAATCAGCAAACAGATTTCATGTACCATTAGAAAGCTAATCAATCTTGAGGCTGACTGTTGTGTTAAGTTCAAAGCTGTACATCCTTTGCCAAACATTCAAATCTCATGGGTGGGATTTTACTAGGCAGTCTACATTCACAAGTATCCAGACAAAAGTTTATGCATGCGCATACTAGCCTTGTATGTGGCAATAGTACCTCATGAAGACAGATGTCAAAACACTGGGGCGAAGGAATAAAATAAAAAATCCCAAATTACACACCACTCCCTATGTAGTTTATTATACACATTAAAAAATATAATATCTAAATACAGATACATATAAATTTACATTTATACATTCATATTTAGTGCTATAGACTATGCTAGACCGTGTAATTTATGCCTTATGTTGTTCACTACTGTATATAGTAAGGAGGTATTTGGCACAGAAACAGCTTTATGTTATGAGCATTTTCATAGACCTCAGATTTCCCAACGCTGAAACCAAGTTTTCAAAAATCTCCATCACCTCCACCAAAAACAATATTTTTACATGGCTAGGATGCAGACACAAACATAAATGTTCATAATCCATGTGTACATGTTAACAGGGGTTATGGAGCTGGAGCTAAACTGCAGTAGTTTGAATGAGTGCATTGGTGACATCAGAAAAAGCAGATCATTCAAAACTGGTATTTTTGTCCATATCATGCAGCCCAAGTGCAGCTCTCGTTTGAGGCCTTCAGTGAGTTTATAGTACAGCAGTGTTCCTGAAACATCTTCTTCACGCTTCTTCACACACATCACTCCTTTCACACACACCACTTTTCCACCTTAATAATTTCTCTAAGAATTTTCTTGGCCATTCTTTGTTGGCCAAGCTCCTAACACGGCGTCCGTGAATCCAGTGAGACCCTGTCTGGATGATAGTAGTTAGACTTGTCCTCCCAGCATGCTTCAATTGACTGAGTATGTCCATTCTCCACACCAAGTGTAATGAAGTTTCAGAGTAGAGTTCGTCACAATGCAAGGCCAAAGGTCAAACTTAATTTTCCCTTTTCTCCCCCCCTGAGAGAAAATGTGTGTGGAGAATGGGATGTGAGATGGAGCCTGCTGGAAGATTGGAGGGGGTGGGGGGGTCAGGGGAGAGAAGGAGTGAACGGTTATTCTCTTCAGAGTGATACTGTAAGAGGTTCCTGCGGTGCCGCTGCTGTCTTGCTGCAGGTCACGGAGCTGTGCTGAATACTGATGGGGAAGTGGAGCTGGACGCCATCATCATGGAGGGAAAAACACTGGCCACCGGAGCTGTTTCCTCAGTTCGAAACATTGCCAACCCCGTTAGCCTTGCCCGTGCTGTGATGGAAAAGGTACACTTTCAACTGTTTTTACCTTTTACCACTTTCATGATTTCTCCTGTTTCTTTGATGGATTAGATGTTGCTTGATGCAGCTGAGCTATTGATCAAGCAGCAATGTTCATTTCACTTTCTCATAACTGTAGTCACTCTCGATTTTGGATGTAGGACTGCACGTGTAGGATTGTTTGGTAATCTGTCTTGGACTTTCCAGTTCTGAGACTTGAATGAATAAAGGAGTCTGCATTGTGAACAATGAAGATCCTGACCAATTACAGACCTCCCTGATGAGTTTCTTTGATTTATTTTAATATGCTGATTCAAATCAAGTGATCTGACAAATTAAAATAATCCATTTTAATTTTTTTATCCCAATTTTCCATCCAATTTGGAAGTGCCAATTACCTAATACCATTAGGACTCTCCTACCATTATATAGAATGTTCCCAACACTAGGAAGGTGAAGACAAGCACCTTTCTCCTCTAAGACATGTGAAGTCAGCCACCACCACTTTTCAAACTACTATCATTGCATCATTGTCATGCAGCCAACACGTACATAGGAAAATGCTGGGTCCCCAGCTCTGATACAACAGACACCTGTGCCGACCAGCATTGTAGTGGGTGTGATTTGGGATGAGAATACCGTGTACCTACCCAGAGAAAGCATGGTCAGCCTTGTTCTCTCAGACCCTGGATGTATAATAATTCAGGCTATTCTTTATTTTTCATGTCAGATTTCCAGCATGTTTAATATCCTGGAATTTGTGTTTGAAGTGATCTATCCCACACTTTTTCCAGGCCCACAGGTTTAGAAGCCCGACAGGACATCAAAAAAATGTGTGAAATGTTCTAAAAGTCATTTTTGTTCATAATTTAATTGAAATGCGATGTCACGAATGGCGGGAGAGCAGGAGACGAACTAATTTAACATGAACAGACTAGAAAATCCATACAGAATTAGAATGTATAAATAAACCTAAAAACGAAACGGACCAGGATACAGAGACAAAGATGGTCCAAATGAGCCGGCTGCAAACAAAAAAACACGTGCGCGCAGACAACAAGAGAAAAAGACACACTGGAATAAAGGGCTACGTATCACATGACCGGACAAAGGTGTGACAGTCAAACTCAATCATTTATTTGATTTTCTTCATATTTAAAGTGATATTCCCACCCTTTCTGTTTCACTGTACTTGAAATTAAATGTTCTAATGTGAGATATTGGATTTCAGATTGTCATTAGCAATAAGCAGGTCCAGCAGGTCAAAATCTTGATCTGACTGCTTGAGCAGCTGATCATAAGCTACTCTGATCAAATGTTAAACAAAGGCTTGATATGTCAGTTTACATATAATGAATATAAAATGACAATTTACATCTTTGAATGAAATTATGTTTGATGAACATTTTGGTGTGTATGTCGGTGCCCATTATAGAAATGTTTATTAATGGAATAAAACATCTGATCATTTCTTGAAGCACAATGCCTTTAGTCATTTAGACATTAGTCAACATTGTGAAGCCCTAATTGGATGTACTTTTTAGATGTGTAAAAGTTCAGTGATAATACATCAACTCCCCACCAGTTCTGTAGTATTTATAAAGACTGATTTCCCACTGAATTTGCTCACAGAAATGGGAAATTGTCATAGCTAGAACTCAGTGTGCTTACCAGTCACCTTTTCTGAATTGACTCTCCTTGAAAGCCTCTTTTTGAACACACACATATTAGTGAAGAAAGATGCTGTCTTTTTGTGCAGAGTTTGATAAGCCAAGTTATTCGGCTCATGAATGAAAGCTGTGGTACATAAGAACTAAAACCTACACTTTTTGATAGCATGTGAATGTTTCTCAAAAATATGTGGCATTTACATCAGGAGCTGAGACCATATCCAAAGTCTGAGCTGTAAGTTCTCCCTGGCTGCTTTTACTTTGAGATGTTATTTCATCTGCAGCTTTGAGATTACTGAGTCAAAGGGAGATCAATGCAGGCTGATTTTCAGATTGATTTCAATCAGCACTCTTTTTATGGCAAAAATGGAAGGCTTATAATATGAGTTTGCCCAAAAGGAAGCCTTAAGAGTCAAGTCATGCGTGTAGCCATGTCGTGAGGCACTCATTTCATCCTCTCTTTTGTAACACCACTTGTCTTCAGCATTTATATCCAAACTGATTTCTGCCATCTGAGACAATGAAGGGAAGAATATGTAAAGATCTCCCAACCCCTGGCCTTAATATCAGAGAAAATTTGTGAATAGACTTTAAACTACCTGTTGAGTCCTTCTTCAAAGAAGAGTAGTACAACTGCAAGAACTGAAAGACTTTTAGCTGCCCAAAAAGATTTCTGCAAAAGGGGGTTACAAACTTTGACACTGTAAGATGTTCAAGTATTTGCCTCAAATTTAAGTTTTGTTTTATTATTATTTATGTTATGGAAGACAGAAGCTGCATTTCAAAGCCTACACTGCAGCTGAGGTAGGACAAGTCCTCAGTAGGACTGTACTCCTCTGACTCCTTCTAAGGCAAACGATTCGCCACATAAATGGATCCACCTGGAACAGTCTATCTAGCCTGTGTGGTGACATTGACTCCACAGCTGCTTCCCACTCCGGGCACATGTGCTCACTGCCCATAGTGTGTAAATTCACTGGTGTGTATGTGTGTGTTTTACTATGCGGATGGTTAAACATGGAGGACAAATCCCCCTGTGTGCAAGCACAGTATGTCTAGTTGCATGTTTATTTCTATTTATTGTGAGTGTGAAGGGACTCGCATTCAAAACTTGAATTTAAGTACATGAGAAACTAATATTTAAAATTGATTCTGCTGCTGAGGCTTAACTTTCTTTATATATATATATATATATATATAGTGTCATTAATTTGCAAGCCAAGTTAAATTTTTTTGGGGTGCATTTTGCGATTAGACTGTTTGGTTGCAGTTTACTGTGCTTCTAATCCAAGACAAAAATTGAAATCATAAAGCTTTAAAGCTCTGATAAAACAGCGGCGAGCTCATTATAGGGGACTAACAGCATGTCATCTTGCAATAGCATTTGCCTTGATTTATTCATCTGACTAACATGTTCAATGTATCTGACAGAGTTTATAATTACTTATTACAAATAGCAGATTTATCTTAGAGCAGAAAATGGATACATTAATCTTTGTTCATAAAAGTCAATACCAGAAGAATTAGTCAAAAGATGTGGTATTAGGATCATTAATTTTTAGCCTTCGTCTCAGGAATATTCAACCTGTTTTAGTGATTTTTTCCTATGATGTCTTTTTATCTGCTTAGAATTTAGCTATTCCAATATTTGTCAACAGGATTGTATGACAGGCTTCTATGAATTCGTTTTCACACCTCTAAAGCGCCAGTTTCACCTTCCAAGGCAGACACAGACACAGGGGACACAAAAAAAGCCTCGATTACATGAGAATTGATTTGGTACAGCACCTGTCTGGACTGCCCCAAAAGACCTTGGCCTTAGCAGGGATTGGCAGGTCTGTTTAATAGGCATTATTAAAAATTCATCAGGCCGTGATCAATGCAGCGATCGAGCTTCACTGACCTCATGCTCTTGCCTATGATCTAAAATGCACTACATCTGACAGAGAAAAATGACATTAATAACCACTTTAATATTTAAAAGTTTCCCAAGCTGGACTTATGGCCTGTCTCAGAATTATTTGAAAATGGAAGCCAAGTAGGACCATGGAAATCATATTATTTGGGATCATGTCAGTGATGGTGTTACTGCAGTGTGGTAACATGGCAACGACAGAAATAAAGAATGAGGAGGAATATAAAGGCTTATTTTAATGTTATTATTTAAAAGTGTTGGAGCGTTTAGAGAGCGTTTAGAGAAGCCTGTGGAATAACAAGCACGTGTTCAAATTAAAATAAGCATATTTACAAGAAACAGACTCTAAAATGATCTCTGTTATTTATTAGGTTAATGTTGCCCTGAGCATGTAAGAAAAACATTCAGGAAAAAAATCTAGATTTTAATTTGTGTAACTAATGCACCTCATGCCTCATGATTTCTCCTATTTTCCGCTTATAAAATGAACTGATAAATAATGAAATCATATATATATATACTTATAGCTTATATTCTGTCCATTATATTATAGCTTATATTCTGTCCATTATATTATAGCTTATATTCCATCAACGGTGGAAATGAAAATGGATAGAAAGTAAATCATGCTGTTCAGAAGGACTTCTTTTCTACTTTTTGAATAGTGACCTTCAGCTCAGCTCAGAGCTGCTGCAATAGTAATGATACAGCTGTGAAATTACCAGTGCAGTTGACCGTAAGTTCAAGTGCACATGATCGGGTTTTGGGGGGTCATTTGAAGAGTTCTGATCTGCAGCTCATTATCCAAGTGCTGCCTGAAAGTGCTGTGTTCTTCAATTGGTTGTATCAGCAAGAATGCTGGCAATTGCTTCATTTGATGTGGTTTAATAGCTCCCTCCAAGTCATAGAGTAGCCACTAAAACCCACAGCCTGGGAATCTACAGACGAGGTAGATTTAACCGCAGCTGTGGCTCAAAACCTAATTGGTATTGTTAGCATGCTGAGTGTGCAGGTCAGGGTGGTATATCAGTCTTGTTTGCTTGTTCAGGTGATCTTGTTTGAAGGTGCTGACTTTTACAGAACCTAATCTAGCAGTGTGGGTAATTACATTATACCCAACAACCTGGAGAAGGAAGAGGGCATGTTTTGAGGAATGTCATTATTCACTTATAACACCTGCTTTCTGAAACAGTTAAGTAGAGTGTTCAGAACATTGTATGTAAATGCCAGTATGATTAAATATACATTCACTGTCAAACATAGTTGCACATTTAGTTGCACCCAGAAGATGATGTCAGATTGCTGGGCTGTTTAAGGTTAAGTTTATCAGGAACAGTGAATGATTAAAAACTTTGACTGATGTGGGCCATATTTATTGAGCTACACATACAGAAGTAGTGTCTCTCAGTTTAGTATTGGGTAAAACACAGCATGACATATGTCTCAGAATTGAAATGTAGAGGTTCCTAATGATGTCCTGTGATAATCCATCTCATCCATCAGATTTTGTTAGCAGGGGTGGAGTGTTGATTGCATGTCCAATAGAATCCCACACATTTTCAATCAGGGATCGGTCAGTCACAGGAACGTGACTGTCCTTGGCATAGCATCTGTGATTTCAAGGCCAACTCATGAGATGGCAGCAGTATGTGGACAAGCATTGTCCTGTAGAAATAGTGCATCAGAGTATGTGTGCTGTGATCTTGACGCTGACCATTGTGTACACACAATTTTGATGGTCGTCTCCACCAAGATAAAAGTGTGACTCGTCTAAGTGACTCCATGACAGTCTGGCACAACACCATTGGAGTTGTGCATTGTAATCAGTTGATTTCTTCATGGTGCAAACATTTTTTTTACTCTTATTATTTGTCTATTTTTTTTATTCAGACTAACCACGTCATGTTGACAGGGCCAGGTGCGAACCTGTTTGCAGAAAGCATTGGGGTCCCTATGCTGCCCACAGATGCTCTGGTGACGGAGGAAGAGAGGAAAGAGTGGGAACACTACAAGAACTACATTGTTGGTGTCCAGGAGCTCTTTAACTCACAATGGTAAGCAACTTTAAAAAGGATAGTAGGACTGTTTGGGTTTTATTAAAAAATCATAAGAATCATATACGGGTTGCCTATCACTGAGAAGACGCTGTCACACCCTGTTACTGCCTTTACTGATTTATTGAGTCCCTTCATAAGAATATAGCTTTCATATAAATGAATGCAATTCAGTAGGTGAATTAACCCTTTACTTTTTGTGGTATGGTAAAAATACAAAACTGCAGGTGAAACAGTGGGAGTGAAGCAAAACACCGCTGCAAACTTCATGCAGGCCAGAAAAAATGTCTGCACAATAAAAAATGAAACAGATTTTCAAGATTGTTTCAGATTTTTAACCACTTGGATGAGCACAAACTAGATTTGGAACAGCAAAATCCTAATTCATTGTGGCAGTTGTGGGGAGTTGTGGGGAACCATGGGCCAGTCAGCACATGGCCCTAATGGGCCACACCTGGGACCAATAAGGACAACAAGCAAGTCAGGTAGCATAATTGGACTCAATATGGCCTTCACCGGGGAGGAGAGGAGTACTGCATTCAAGGGCATGGAACACTAAAAAGCCCCAACTGGAGACAGACATTACAGACACTGCCCAGTATGGCTTCTAGCAGCCTGGTTGGGCAATAGACGTGTTTGTTGAAGACAATTGGGGTATATCAATAAAGACCACTTTGAGTACACATTATTAATAATTATATATTTATTATTGACTATCTATTCTTTTTATTCTATATTCTGAAACACATTTTGGTGAGATTTGGTCAACTAAGCATATTGGGTCAGCTCACTGGCAGGACCGTTGCTCACACTGTACAACATCTTAACTTATTTCTGCTCCTAGTTTGACATATTTGAATTAGCCCTACTTGCATCTCTTGTCCCATTTAGACACTTCCATGTATAGTTCCTCCTTTATCATTTGGAGTTGCTATAGGCCCTTGTATAGCTCTGTGGTCCAGAGGCCTGCAGCGTTTAAGCTTGTTCTGAAGTGAATTGCCTGAGAGAGGCTCAGTGGCCCTTGTGCAGCCTCACAGCAGCCTGCTGCACCTGTGTTGGGGCTCAAGGCTTTCCCAGAGGCTTTAAAGCACTGTAGCCACTGCAACAGAATCGCTCCAGCCTGTCACCTCTACTTCCCGGGGCCAGGAGCTCAGGAGTGGGGGAGGCCAGGCCAGGGCAACATGTAACCCCAGCCCCACTGGGAACTGGTAAAAATAGTGTCGTGGGGGTGCTAAGTGACAGCTGGCTGAGCTACGGCCTTTCATCCTGCCCTGGCGCCGCACCTTCATTATTGATGGCCTCCCTGCGCACAGCCGCACCACTGTCAGTGAGCTCTTTTATACGCAGCCCTTGGAACGCAATTACCCTCCACCCTTCATTTAGGATGATTATACAGTGACTCCCGCTGGCCAGTCCACTACACCCTGCTCATATATAACACCAGCCCCAGTTCGACAGCGCTCACTGAGGGCACCGAGCCGAATTAAAACACACACTGACTTAAATGTAGTCATAATTAAAGTCACTGCCCTTATTCTCAGGTCAAACAGTGGTGTCAAATACAGTGTACTGTGTTTGCCCATTGTTCATTGCACTAAAGAACATTCTCAATATAGTTCATGTAAGTAAATATTTGCATAATTTGAATGGCTGGATAAATTGCTGGATGGAAGGATGACTGGGTGCCTGGATGGCTAGATGGATGAGTAGTAATGCTACAGCTTTAGCATCCGTAAAAATGAATGATTTTAGAAATAGTTGATTTTTTTTACACAAATTGCAACTAGATTCACCCATAAACTGGAAACTGTACATTAGAAGACCTTTTGCCAGTGATTCTAAACAGAATCAGCCCACCTGTTGGTCTGGGCAGATGAGGAACAGCTTTCTAATCTTAAAGTCAAGCATGCTCCATTAGATTGTTTATGGATATCAAAAGATTTACTGCATAATTGTATGATTACTTTGAAGTGTGCAAAACAGTTCATCATCAGGAACCTTTTAAATTCAGTTTTTATCTGAGCCACTGAGCTAGATCCAGACATCACTGGTGATTTAAAAGAGCAATCAAGCACCTGTCAAAAGTGATTGATGCTCCACTTCAGGAGCTTGACAAGTGATTCCTCGCCACCTGGTTCAGACAAGTATTCTTACTAAGGAGACTGTTTGCTCTCCTGTTTTTCTCAGAGAACATTCTGCTTTATACTTTCACATTGAGTTGGCCCTTTTATGCATGTAAACTGTAAAGTGATTTCAATATTGGGATGTAACAGAATATCCGTATTGAGAATTTGTATTTAAAATGCAGTAGCCAATGTTACATTTTGAAAAGGCAAACACATTTCATTTATTTATTTTATTTTCTGCCACCCCACTTTAGAAGTACCAGTTACTCAGTTCACATTAGGACTTTCCCTAATATGCTTTCTCCAACACATGTAAAGCCAGCCACTGCCACCATTGCATCACACACTTGGAGAAAAAGTTAAAGTTAATCTTTATTAACACATGAGAGTAGACTGCTTTGCTCATCAGTTATGATCATTGTTACTGAGTCCTGCTAAAGCATGAGTAGACTGATCAATTCTTTAGACAAGGACTGCATTACAGGCCTTGCACAACTTCACCACGGCAGATACTCAGCAACTACTGATATATAGACTTTGATTGCAAAATATATGACCAATTTTTTTTGCTGTTCTATCAGAACAGCCTCTGGAATTCTGTAGATGCAGTCGAACATTAAATAAACATAAAACTTAACATAAACATGAAAAACCATTTGAGTTGCCTTTGTCCACCATTTCTGGCCCATAAAGACTGTGTATAAGACTTGATGTGACAAATAGAAAACAAATTCCTTTTATAGTCCACTATAGTGCATAAAGTGTGCATATCAGACTAAAAACTAATAAAAAGACAGGGATGGGCATAAAGAACTACATTACATTACCTCAAAAGGTTCTCATTGTACACAATATGTGACAGTTGTATTATTACTGTATGGACATTGTGGCAGGCATATAATATTCTAATGCTAGTTTTTCAGATATTCCAGTCAAATGGAAAACGCACTACAGCAAATCCAGTTAATCATTAGATCATTTATATATAGCCATTCTCAGAGTTGCCTTTTCACACCTATAATGTACAACCAGAAATATACCATGCAACACATTCACGGTACAGGAAATATTCCATGTGGTTTAGGTAAGGGAGGCCATCTGTGTAGTACATGCAGAAAACCCACTGTGAATTCTCCAGAAATTACATGTTCTCTTCTCTTCATGGGCTCACTTGCACATTTCCTGTACTGGGGGCTGGCAGGATAAAGTTCTGGTAACATCTTGTACAACTGTATCAGGTATGGGTGTTCACAAATATAGCTCCTTCAGGTAATGTCTGGAAAAGGCCTGGGTTACCATTTATGTCTGAGAATGGCTTATGTTCAGTATAAGACCTTATCTATATTGGTCACCACTATATACCCCTATCCATTGGCTTTTCATAAGCATTTTACAGAGTTTGTTCTGTTTATGCATGTTTATTCTGCTTAATTGTTATATTACTCTGTTTATTATTTATTATTATTATTTTTATTATTTTATTTATTATTATATTAATTTGCAAAAGTAATTCTGATTCTGATTCTGATATGATGATGTATGTAAGTGACTTGCATAGCTTAGTGGGTAACACCGCTGTCCTCTATGGTCCAGTTCCTGGCCTGGACAAACAGTCACTATATGCTACTATATACAGTACATGCGCCTCCCTGTGAAACTAGGCCTGGACAAAATGATAAACGCAATCTATCCTGTAGAAGGAGATGGACCTGCTTGCTACTGTTTTTGCCTGTTGGGTATTTCTGTTCTTGTGACTTTCCTTGGTTTGCCTTCTGCTGCCATGTTCTTTACTTTGTGCATGCAGCGAGTTGTGAAATCTCTGTGATGATATTCCTTCTTTGTCCCCCTCACCCACACGCCATCATCAGATTTTGCATGACCGTGCTGTATTAACATAAGTGGCGTGTGGAACTGACACTGCTGTTGCCAATCATTTTAATTGGGGCATTGGAGGAGAGAGGGTGGGCCATGCTGCTGCTGTTTGGCAGAGGATAATGAGGCAGGGTGTGTGTGGAGGGGTCAGTGGGCTATTGTTTGCTTGCAACTTCTGCGGTAATGACTGCAGCTTTTTGTCGCGTTTGCTCGTGGTTATCCTTTTAAGCACCAGCCTCCCCACAGCAGCTCAGCCATTCTGCCTCACTTTGAGCACAGGCGAGTCTTTTGTTTCAAGAGAAACGGCACCTTTCTGATTAAAACACGCATTCTCTGCATCCCTGCCATGCACAGCAGTGTGGTTGTGGCAGAGTCAAACCCTTTCCTGTTAGATTTTTCTAGCAGAAGAAACCTTTAAGACAGAGGGTTTACCATTTATCTTTTTTTCCCTGACACTCCTTTGCTCCACAGCAGCAGCAGTGAATGAATGCACACAGCAGCCATGTGAGCAGCCTGCCTTATCCTGTTCCCTGAGTGACCTATGCTGCGCCCAAGGACTGTAGCAGGCCACGCTGCTTTATCACACAGCACGAGGAAATAGAAATCCTCACACTCTATTTCTGTTCCATAGCCTTCCACGGGGAACTGGCACAGTAAAAGTAACAAGGAGTCCAACATTCAGGCCTTTGAAATTTGAATTTCTGCAAAAGTGGAACAAGTGAGAGGGAACATAACAATCTATCCTCTCATCCAAACTGCACTTTTATATTGTTGAGCTGAGCTACTCAATTTTATGATGTCAAGTTGTGTTATAACGATGGGCTATTTTGCCCACTGGCGTCAACTGTGACCTGATCAGTTTTATTTACTTATCCATTTTCTTTGATGTTTCTGTATCTAATCATTGCCATATGAACTGCTTTGCTCTGGATATATACAATACAGAGCAAATGTCAGAGATTTTTATTTAATTCCCAGTCAAACATCACTCTTTCTCAGGAGATTGTCTTTTTTCTTTTTTTTTTTACACTTTTCTCCACAATTTGGAAGTGTCAATTACCCAACCACGTTAGGACTCTCCCCCTATCACATACGATGCTCCCAACACTTGGAAGGTGAAGACAAGCACATGCCTCCTCTGATACATGTGAAGGCAGCCATCGTCTCGTTTTTCGAACTGCCGCCATTACATCATTGTAAGGCAGTCAATGCCCTCAGAGGAAAGCGCAGGGTCCCAAACTTAATGGTTAGTAGATGCCCATGCCAACCAGCATCACACTAGGTGTGATGTGAGGAGAGAGCACCATCTACCCACCAAGAGAGAGTATGGCCAATTTTGCTCTCTCTGTCTCATGGATCATAGTGCTAGTGCAACAGACTGCTGAGCCACTTGGAGCAGAGCAGGAAATTATTTCTGAAGACATTAGATACGACAAAGCAAAAACACAGTTGTTGGGACCCCCTAACAACTGTGCGTGACCTGATTGATGCCCTAAACTGCATCTTCATATATACAACAATTTAAGCTTCCTTCTTTGACAGAGAGGACACATGTCCTGACCACAGTACAGCCACACATTAATTCTTTGGCCATCTTCACCAAGACAAACCTGGACTTGTCAGTGAAGATCACCATTCTGAATGATAGTTTGGCATGCCACCATTGCAGTCTATGGTGACACTGACATGGTGTTAAGAGCAGTCACCATAACGGTCCACATGCATGTAGTCCTGCATCTTTAAACCATCTGCCAAAAGTTTTGCCTCAAACCGGATCACTTATTTAGGCCATAACTGTTTGCTGAAAGGCTGCATTCATGGTTTCTGGATCACCAGTATAGTATGTAATACATTGATAAGACCATCCCACTTCCCAGGGCCCTTTGAGGAGATCCCTCTGAAATTCTTCCAATGGCTCAAATTGCTTTTGAACTCTTCTCCAAAGTATACTTGACACATTAGCACAAGCACACAATATGGCAACCTTATATAGTCAGTCAGGAACAACGATAAGGCCCTTCCTTATGTCATGTGCAGCTGATCATGAAACTTTCACATATCTAACATCATACCTACCCACCAAGTTTCATTCATGAATTAATTGTTGAAGCTTCTTTTATAAATGATTTTCTTTTTATAAAAGCTTCTTTTATAAATGTAGTTTTTCCTGATGCTGAAAAATTTGTATGTACATGAGTGCAAGACTATTTATTTAATAATAATAAAGGGTGGCGTTCTGACTGCCAGTGCAGCTCTGCTGCTGAAGATATTAATTATTTTACTAATACTGTATTTACCCCAGCTTTTCAATTATAATTTTCGTCTCGTTTATCTCCTGTAGAACTGACTGTACAACTGTTTCTGATACTAACACTGGCTGTTTTACACCGAATAAGGGGAGCGCTGCTTAAAATTGGTGGTTGGTTTATTTTGCATAATAGGAAAATGTGCTGATTGAGCTGGTGCTGAATTAATTAATACTTGAACAGACTGTAAGATGTTCCTGTGTGTGTGTGTGTGTGTGTGTGTGTGTGTGTGTGTGTGTGTGTGTGTGTGTGTGTGTGTGTGTGTGTGTGTGATAGGACAGACAGCCTCTGAAGCAGCCAAATGCTCTCTGCAGTACATGGCTGAGCGTGTGCAGGGTAGCGGTGGGGTTATAGTCGTGTCCCCCACCAGAGACTGGACCGCTACATTCACCACAGAGCGCATGGCCTGGGCAGCCGTGGATGGGGATGTTCTGCACTATGGTTTGAATCCTAAAGAAGAATTTAAGGAAATATTAAAATAATGCATTCATTATTGTATCCATCATGTCTTTTCTAAATGATGGAGTGAGAGTGACATTCATTTATGAAGTGCTTCCCAGATAATAAAGTTCATGGACAGAATTCGCTGTTTTACAGCTTTTCTTATTATTTAAACTAAATTGCCATTTATCTTTTGATAGTACCCAACCAAATGAACTCCTGTAGTCTCTTTTTTAAGAATACTAATGATGCATTTATCTGAAGGACATGGCACATTCACTACATGCACAAACTACAGTACATATGGCACCATTCATTCATTATGCAGTACTGAGATTTTATACTGAACAACTCAGGATAAAGCCTGGATTCCTCTCAGAATTCAGTTCTTTTATTGGACTAAATCAGTTCCTTTAGTACTACTGAGTATTGAACAATTCAGTCATTCAGGACTGAATTTCTGTACCCTGGGTTCCCTTGTGTCCTTGAATATCTGGAGAGTTAACATTACCATCTAACATGGCTAAGGCTTTTTTTTTTAAAGCAGATTCAAACAAATTACATCAAAATTAGTCTCCCCCTATAGGCACAACGTGTGACTCACTGTAATTCACAGTAAAGAAGCTAATCACATTGTCGGCTACTTACGAAGGACAAACTTTACACAGGCATTTGTTGACAAGCTGAGTGGTACAGAAGCAGCATCCGAAGTGAAAGAAGTATATGGACTGAGGCTGTAGAGCAATTTAACACTAATTAATTAATCTGCAGTCCAGTGTGGTCAGTTAATATACCCACTTTCAGCACCTCACACACACAGTCAGTTTTAAATGTATCAAAAAATATTATTTAGGTGTCTGTAATGGTATCAGTAGCCTACCTAAAAATGTTCAATATCCAGCCCTTAAATGGATCAAATTTAATTCATTTGAAAGTATATTTATTTATTTATTTATTAACTCATATGTATAACTTGAAATATGTTATGCTTTATTTCTGCCAACAGCCAACATTGAATTCAGTACATAAATATAAAGTCTGTTTAAAATGTGCAGACAAAATTATCTAATTTTTTTTTGTTTCATATAAAAGATTCTCACTCTGTGTATTTGCAGAATGGTAGCACATGTGATTTTGCATTTTCATTGGATGCATTCTGTCAGTCATACCAAAAGCAGTGTAGAAGGATATTTCTACATGTCTCATTTATATAAAATAAAAACACTGCCATTGAATCAATATCAGCAATAATAATCATAATATGGGGATTTAAATAGTAAAAACAAGAAATAAAACCCCATAATAAGTCATAAATGAAAACTGTCACTAATGGTATTCTTTAACAACTCACTTAAGAGCTTAAATCTTACATTCAGTCTTATGTTGAATCTTATTCAGCCTTATGAATCATTGAATCTTCATGAACTTGAATAAAGTTTATAAATGTTAGCTGCAGCCTTTAGCTACTTTCTTCACTTTCCATCCATCCTCAGTGAAAGGGTGCTGCTGCTGTATTGAAATAATGAGTGCTGAAGGCATGATGGTCCCTGGAGCTAGACACAGCAGATCACTTATCCAGTAAAGGGGCTGTTCACTGCAGATTGTATCGTCAGAGTCTGTCTGCTCTTTCCTGAATGCAGTTGTTGTCCCAAAGCCAGTGAACTTTGTTAAAACTAAAAAGTGAATGTGCTCTGACAGCCAGGGCCATCAAACAACACTTTGAGATGATTTTCAGTTGTTCTACTTTGTGTTACTTGATTGGAAACAGCTAAAATAATGTGAAAAGGAAACAAAGACAGACTGATAAACTATTCCAGCTTGGGAATTGGAGGAGGAATAATTATAATCTTCAGTTTCCAGAAAGTCTGGTTTTGTATTGCTAGAAAATAATAAGAAACTGTTCTGATTCCCCTGAGGCCGTTCTCTCATCTTCTGTTCTTCTCAGAATCGAGATAGAACTGTAAAATCGTGCATGCTGACATTTTCCACAGTGTTGTGCCACAAATTAATGTTTAAAATGTTTATGTTGATAGGATTTACATAGATGCTCAGAATATATTCAGGTTTTAATCATAATGGAATGATTTATTTACCCCAAAAATGCTTAAAACCTTCTCTTTTTCAGAGAAATCTTGCTCAAATACCAAATCTATTCTGAATGCAATACTTTTTTGTACAACAATAAACATTTCCGGCGTTTGACCAATTGTTAGTCCAGTAGGAAAGGAAATCAATCAATCATTAGCCGTCGTGCTTCAGCAAATTCAGATCAGTGCTGTGATCAAAGCTCAGCACTCCACCATCTCGCCTGCATAAACAATATCTGCTGAGCAGCAGCTTACGACTAAAGGGTATGATCTGAAGTCAAAGGGAGTAAACAACATGCAAAATTAATAGTACCATGGCGGGAGAAAATAAACAATTCTAACATTAGAATAAACACATGAAGTAGGTCAGGAGTTTGCTTCTCCTCTAGGACATTATGGTGAGCAAACAGGCTGATATGTGATGAGGACACAGAAAGCGTTCCAGGCTGTTACATAGCTCATGGCTTTGGTTAAAAAGGCTTTCTAAGTGAAAGGCCTGTCAGAAATATCAAGGATGTGAGCTTAGTGATGCACACTTATCGTGTCATGTGTCCCTCCGTCCTTGTCAGTGCTCTTCCTCTTTCTCCTTATTTTCACCCACTGGTTTGATTTCATATGATACGTGTTTTAGTGTCTGACACTGATGGACTGGAAAAAGAAACATTTGATCTATACACTCCATCCAGAAAGTACTCACAGTGCTTCATTTTTGCACATTTTGTTATGTTACAGCCTTATTTCAAAATGGATAAAATTCCCTCAAGGTTCTACACGCAGTAGCCCACAGTGACAAAGTGAGGAAAGTTTGTTTGGATGTATTAAAAATAAAAAACAAAATGTAACATGTACATCAGTATTCACAGCCTTTGCCATGGCACTCAAAATTGAGCTCAGGTGCATCTTGTTTCCATCCTTCAGATGTTTCTACAGCTTGATTGGACATCTGCGGTAAATACGGCAAAGGCACATATTTGTTTATGTAAGGTCCCATAGTAGATTTCTACAACACTCCACCACTCATATGTAAAAATGAATGTACACAGACGCTTCCCATCCCAGCTTGAGAGGTTCTGCTAAGAAGAGTGGGATAATCTTCCCAAAAACAGGTGTGCCAAGCTTGGAGTATCATACTTAAAAAGGCTTGAGGCTGTAATTGCTGCCAAAGGTGCTTATAAGCTTGCAAAGATTTCAAACAAACTTTTCTCACTTTGTCATTGTGGGGTTATTGTGTGGACATTTGAGGGGGAAAATGAACTAAATCAATTTTAAAAAGCTGTAAAATAACACAATGTGCAAAAAGGCCCAAAACCTAATCACTTAATTAAGATTTTCACACAACAGTGTAAACAAGGAGAACAAAATCAAACAAATAAGGCCCAAATATTACAGGGTAATGATCCAATATTACATATCTGTGAGTGGCAAACTTATGTGAACATTTAGGATTTGCAGATCATTTGAAGCTGAAATGAGAATCAATTGTTTTCAATCAATAAGAAGTAATCAGGTATGAGTGGTTTGTTTTATAGAACAGAGATCTACCAAAGTCTGATCTTGGCAGAAACAAATGAGATTATTGATGCTTATCAGGCTGGAAAAGATTATAAGACCATCTCTAAAGAGTTTGGATTTCACTAATCCACAGTCAGACACACAGTGTACAAATGGAGGACATTCAAGACCATTATTACCCCCCTCAGGAGTAATTGACCAACAAAGATGGCAATATGCCATCTCAAAATGTTGACCATGTCAAAATTTCTCCATGAATGGACCAGCAGAGTTGCTTGTAATTTGGATCACCTTGGAATTAAATCTTTTTACACTGACTTCCATTTAATAAAATTAAATGTTTCCTACAACTAATTACAAAACCTGTAAATCCTATTAGAATCTATTTGAACATTTAAACATCTAAATGGGATTGAAAAAAAAAAAAGACATTCCAAACTTCTGAACGGCACTTGTGCAAATCCTCACAGTTCAGTTGAGGGTTTCTAATTACTGAATCACTGACTTTTCTATTCTTTATGACACAGAAAGTGGTATCAAATAGATTTTCAGAGAGTCTGCGCCTCATTTATGCCATCATCAGAGTCCTCTTTAACTATTAAGCCATGCTTTCAGTCTCTCAGTGCTGAACGAGGCTCAGTTAAGTATTCCAGCGTCCATTAGAGTAGTGTCCTTTTTAGGATAATGAGGGACATCTATTTAATTATATTAGCTTTTCTCATAAAGGGCTTGGTTTCTCTTTTGTGCATGAAATGTAGAATATTGTCCTCATCTGTGAATGACTGACTGTTCAGTGAACCTATTTTCTGATCTATGCTGTCCCCGTGTGGACAGAGAGTGTTATTGCAATATATAATTTTAACTGGCCTTATTAATTGTGTACCGAGAGACTGCACTCCCTGCAAATGCATGCTTGAAGCATCAGTTATAGTGTTTCTTATGTGTTGTATAGTTGATGGAAAACAATATTGAATAGGCCTGAAATGTTAATAATGTGAATAATCTGAACTGAGCCCCGTTCAGGAGGTACCAGAAAAGCAGCAGCAGCAGCACCATGACCTCAGGACAGACTTTAAATCTGATAAACTCATAGACTCTGTACGGGATGTGTATTTCAAAGCCTACAGTGCTGAGTTTTTGTCATTGCAATTGTTCATTTAGAGGACGCACTTCATCTAAATCTTATGAAAATGAGTGTTTATGTTCATAAGAGAGCGGGAATGAGTTTGGCAGCTGTTATGCATAATGATTTTACAGCAATGAGACTAAAGCTGAAGGGTGGATGTGTCAGCCTTTTTAAATTGAAGGTGGTGCAGAGCTTTAAATCTAAACTCTTATTAGATATTTTTGGCAAATCTCACTCAGATATCATCAGGAATTGTTTTGATCAAACCAGATGAGAAAATAATGAGGGTAGAGAAATCAGTGCTCAGTGCCGTGTCCATTTCCTAAAGTAGGACAGTTCTGTTCAGTATATGAGACACTGAAAATTCAGTGTTAAAGGGTTTTAATCTCATTGATTCATGCAATAAAATTTCTGGTCAGTAAATGTGCAATTTAGTCCCATCAAAATTAGAATATCATGGAAAAAGTTAATTTGTGTTGATAATTTAATTCACAAAGATACAGTGTCATATTTTAAAAATGATTCAAGACTTTTTTGTTGTACTTTTGATCAGTATGGCAATATGGCACAAAACTAGAATCTTAAATCCACTAGTCCAGTCAGGCTCTGCACAAATGGAGGAAAGTCAAGACCATTATTGCCCTCCCCAGGAGTGGTTGACTTATAGACATCTCCAATGTAGATCACACACAGAAATCAGTGCTCTTAGTCCACAGTTGCCTCAGACAATCTCCACTGCTAATGTAGGACAGTTCCGTTCAGTATATGAGACACTGAAAAGTCAGTGTTAAAGAGCTTAAATCACATTCATTCATGTAATAAAATGTCTCTTACAGGCTAAATGTGCAATCCTGTGTTCAAAAATGTACTTACTTACTAGTGCATCTAATTTGAATATCATCAAAAAGTTGGTGTTAATTTCTTTTTTTGCTGTACTTTTGATCAGTATGGCAGAAATCCAGATTCTTAAATTATTAGAATATTTGATTTTGAGTTGGAATTATCAAACAGTATCAACATTAAAACAAAAAAGCTAGAAATGTTACTGAATGTGATAAACCTCATTTATAAGTTACGGATCTTACAGCCTCCATCTGGCAGATGGTATCAAATCTCATCATGAATGGACCAATAAAAGTGCTCCAAAATCTTTTTACATTGACTTCCATTAAATGTGAAGGTATGGTGTATGTATGTACTACTGCATCTCAAAAAAAAAGTTTATTTGTACATCATTTAATTAAAAAAAATGTCATCTGGACCAAACCCTACAAAACAATTCACAAACCCTCAGTGTAGATTTGCAAAGGTGTGAAAGCACGAGAAGACAGTGAGAACCTGCATCAGGGAAAGTCAGTCCATGGGTGAGTCAAAAGCTGTAATATAGTTTATTAAATATTGCATAATAATGAAATCACAGCAGTAAATAGTGCGTTTTTAAACCCAATATTGTACTGTAACAGCACCGCAAAAAAAGGAAAACAACAACAACTGCAAGGTGAGCCTCTGCATGTGGAAGATCACATCATCGTCTTTATGCACTACAGGCATTATGTCACACGCTTCAGTTTTAAACTCTGGTGATTGCAGTCTCTGGATCTCTGTAATTGTCTCCCGTGACACTTGTGTGCTAAAACAATCATCGTAGCCTTCAAAGTAAGGTTGATTTACTTCGGAAACGAATCAAGGCAAAATGAAAAATGAGGCACAGTTAAAAATGAAGCCATGAGTCAAAAAGGCATCTCAGTCCTAACACAGTGTCAGATATCCTCGTATTCATTCACTCATTCTTGTCAGACCACCTGTGTCAAGCAGCTCTTCTCAAAACTCTTCTCATGTAATATAAACATCTATGTTCATAGAGGTTGTTGTAACTTCAAACACTTTCATTCATTCATTCTATACATATTTACAATTACGAAAGGAGAAAACCGATTCGCTTCCTTTTGCTCACATCCAAAGCACAGGTTTCTCAAGACACTATATTCCGATGCTTATGCTGTATATTGCAGGACATTTCATAGGGAAATCAGTGAAATGGCAAATTTTCATGTGTGATACAGCTTCATACTTGTAGGTCAGATCATGATCTTACATAAAAACATTTGGTGAGGTCATATACTTTTAAAAATAAAGCTGCTTCAGAAGGTTCTTTGAGCAATACTGTACAAGAACCACATTTGCAATGATGTGTGAGTGTGAAGAACGTTTAAATCCCGGGAAGGTTCTATAAACCTTTCAAAGATTCTTCTATGGCATCTCTCAAAGATTCTTTTAAAGCACCTTGATTTTTAAGAGTGTCCAATCTAAACAATAATATATACTGTTGAGGCCTAAAATGTGCCTGCTTGTCAACGGGCTGTCCGGTGTGTTTGTACAAGACAGGACAGTTAACATCCCTCTGATGTCATGCCCTGTGTCTCACACTCTCACTAGCTACAGACTCTGGCATGACTGCACACAACTACAGGGAGCAGAGCTTGAGCACTCCATGGTTGTCAGAGGACATTTCCAACCCATGCATGATATGTCTTCACCACAGTTCTACTAAGTAAATTGATGATTTTACCCTCTTTTCCACTGAAACCACACCAGAAAATACAGCTATAGCAGAGAAAACTAATCTTGCGTGAACACTATAAATAGTTGGTTGAGTATCCTGCATCCAGGACTGGAGCAAAATGTAGCTTACTCATATAAATGGCACTTCAAGATTGGAAGGAGGTACGGCATTTCATTATGGATCACACATTCTCAACACTACCGAGTGTCACACACCATGGTCTGATGTAGCTGGCAATGATTATCTAGATTCAACTAGTAATTCAACATTTGTTAATACATGCTGTCCTTCATACTCACAACATTCTTCAAAGAAAACAAATACTACTATACCACGTTGACCTACAGCGCAATAGTATTTTGGGGCCACCTTCACTGTCATTTTGCCTCCCTATTTCCAGGATAATATATATTTATAAATCTGTATATTGCATGAGAACAGGATTTATTTCCCCCAAAACCTTTTAAACTCCACGTGAATCCTGAGTGAAACACAGGAAGGGCCATTTTCCTTTTAGCTAGCTTAAAAGTTCCACTCCCCTTTACATGATATTACTGTTTAATAGGGGTGTGTGTTCATGTATTCATCCCCAACCATCATGGCACAAGGTTGTGTGGTTTGGTGCATGCAGTTGCACGGTGAATACACAGTCACTGAGTTCAAAATTAAATGAAAACCTTGGTTAGTCTAAAGTTTTTTTCTTTGTTTGGTTGTAAACTCAGACACTGACCCAGATAAGGATCAAAACCACAACTCCAGGCCCCTGGAGCTGTGTGACAAATGCACTACCTGCAGCGTCACTGCCCACGGAGGAATATAAACAAAACTCCTGTATGACAAGGGGGAAAAAGTAAACAGTGCTTTCAAGACAATTTTAGTTGAATAAAGCTCAACATTTCTTGAATCTTGAATTTTTGAGCGTGAAGATCTGATATTCTTCATCAATAGAAAAAGAAATGGATAACATAGAAATCTGGATGCAAAATGAACCCTGCTTCACGTCTGGCCCCAATACACTGCCGTTACGTGCAAGCCAACAAAATAAACAGTATTTGGTTGCAATACTTACATTTTGTAACTGCAAGTTTAATATGCAATGTTAGTCACACTACTAAGTGCTAAGTGTTTCAAATTTTATCAGCTGATTGACACCAAAACAAACAGATAATGTCTTCCCTTAATGTGACTTAGATGTCAACAAAAAGCTTATTTCATTTGTATGTGTTTCAAAACACAGCCATCATGATAATCAAAATGTGGGACATATGAAAAATAATGAACATGCTCTTTTTTCCACTCTATATAAAAGTAAAGCCAGGTTGGACGGTTTTTAAGCCAATCAAGATGTTTTCAGGGCCATAATTTTGAGCAGAACTGGTCCATTTGGTCTAAATATCAATAAAACTGTCATCAAAAATTCTTCAAAATGTGAAAATCCTTCTGAACCATGTTAGGCATTTTGTAATCACCTCTGTTTAGGATTTTGTGAAGCCAAGTTCAAAACATGCAGAAAATTATTTGATGAAAACATCCTGATTGGTGCTCCACATAATTCTCATAGACATCAGAGCCAGTGTTCCAATGCTTTCAGTGCATTTGGAGGCCACGTCTGTACCAAACAAACCTCAAACCACGTGAATGTTTAAAAAGCCCCATAAATCTGTATGTCTCAGCAGCAGGGACACAGCGTGCCCAAACTCATCATTCAATACTGAAGACTGCATGTTTTGCTGACCTTTGTCCGGTCCTTTAACCTTCAACTATGCCAAACCCCTAAGTGCCTTCAACCACACTCTGAACCCCCATAACACTGCAAAGCCCCTATACATTCAAAGCAGAGAAACCATGAATCTTCCACATTGGTTTAGTCTTGGTAGAGTTATTTGTCTCTACCGTGTTAATGTCAGGTATGTGATGCAGTAAAAATCTTGTGCGCCCCAGCTTAGTACTTTCAGCATAAATAAAAAAAAAATTAAATAACAAATTTAAATAGTTTTAAAAAATAAACTCTAATTAACATCTGATAATTTTACTGTTAACACCTGTTAAAAGAGCTTTTAACATTTCTATGGTAAAAATAAAACAAAGCATTAAAAAAGAAAATGATGAAACATGATGGTATGGTTAAAGGGTTGTTTTTCTGCAGTT
This sequence comes from Acestrorhynchus altus, assembly GCA_034509495.1. NCBI lineage: Eukaryota > Metazoa > Chordata > Actinopteri > Characiformes > Acestrorhynchidae > Acestrorhynchus > Acestrorhynchus altus. The sequence goes on from CM067506.1 coordinate 28,896,255, forward strand.
GCAGTTCATCTTCTCTACATAACCCTCGCCAACATGCCACAAACCTTACTGATCACATACCTGGACATTCACCTGGGCGTGATACAATACTGAAAGGGGGTGGGCAAAAAAACAAACAAACAAAAAAATCCTTCAGTTCATTGGTAATGGTGTCCAAAATAGGCTGTTATAAGAATAGTGTTAAATCTCTACATACACAACATTCACTTTCACGTGTTACAAATTAACGGCTTTTACGTAGTTCCCTGGGAAAGTGCCAAACTGCTTTGTCCTCTTGGATGTACCTGAAACAAACAAACACACAACAGAGTAATGAGTCCCAGTCACGCAAAAAGGAAGGTAGGGAAATGTGTTGCTGGGCTGTGGTTGCTGTGCTAAGGGCTCTGCAGACAGACTGATTTAGTAGCAGTGTAACTCTATAAGGCCCAGGCATCCAACACTGTGACTAATGACATACCGACAAACCAGCCGTCATCACATTTCTCCATGACGTTCACAAGGTCTCCCTCCTGCAGCTCCAGCTCGTCGTCATTCTGTGGCACGTAGCTGTACAGGGCCTGGAATCTGCATGGCAGCACAACATGTCACAAACATGAGACACGTGGAGGCTTTGAGTTATAGCATCAGTGTTGGGTTCAGCAAACATGCAGGCAGATGTTTCTGAATCTGCTTCAGTGGTTTTATGTTCTGTCCAAGCATATGTGAGGGTGTATCTGTAAAAAGGTGTGCAGTTTAGTTTTATACACTTCATATTGTTTAGATTCTGCACTACAAAGGCTTAAGGAACTAATATCTGCAAAAACAGAAGATTGATGTAGTTCTGTCGGCTGACTGGTGTGAGCTCTGCATCAAAAGCCATGATACATAGTTGGACGAAAGCTAGCACACATAGTTGGACAGGGAGGTGTTTGGACAGTAAACTCCATGGTGAGATCAGTGCAGCTCAAAGTCTTCAACAATGAAGTTTGAAAACCTGTGGTTTGAATTACCTGTTCTGTAGGGGTTGGATGTGAAGTTTACAGGCTAATTTCGAAGGAGCGTTACTCAATGTATTAATTTACAACTGTCAAATACATGAGCATGATAAAATAATAATTTTTATAAACAATGATTTGAGTAATGGCATATGTGCATTAGGGGCCTGAGAAAACCTGTTTGACAGCATTCCCAGCTCAACATTATTACATCCCATTTCTGCCTGACTAACAAACATGCCAGTGAAGTGCAGTATTGCTGCGGGCAAACACTGAGCTGCCAGAAGACTTCACAACAAAGAGCCCTATCATTTATGTGATGAATTTTTGATGATGCATATTTCCTTAAAGGAAACTCACAAAAATCTGAATCAAAACAAGAAAGTGAAAAAATAAAAGTGCTCTCATTGGGACCTACTGTAGACACGAGCTAAGATGAGAAGTGATTTTGTTTATTATTACTCATCAAGGGGATGAAGTTGAATGCAGAATTAGTGATGTTACAGGTACACGTGAACACTGTAAACCTGTATAATAACGTCAACTGTATAATAACTCGTCACCTTGGGAACACAGTGAGCAGCTGGGGTGACGAGCAGCAAGTTAAAGGGAAGAACTGAAGCTACTTCTCAACAGAGAAGGCGGGGATAACGTAAACTGCCTCGTTTGGAGGGAGGACTAGAAGACAAAACCACTCCTGCTGTTTGCAAGGAGGAAAAACAAAAGCCTTTTTTTTCCCCAAAGAAACCAAAAATAGGGTTCAGGCTCATCTCTTTTAGAGGAGGGAAGGAAGGACAGATCTCTCCCAACTGTGGAATGAGAGAGAGAGAGGAAAGGGAGGGAAGCACTCCTCTTTTGGAGGAGGGAGAGCAGCAAGAAATACCAGATAATACCGGCAGCATTCAGCTTAGATTCATCAAGCAACCGCATGAACGGTAAGATGCTGGTTGCTTATATAACCACTGCGCACCTGATCTCAATTGCGCTGATTACAGGTCGCCGTGGTGGCTGGACGGTGGCATTGCGGACGGCTCCTTACAGATTAGATATGTTTCTCTGAAACCCATGTTTTCATGGATGGGAATGAAAGGTGGATCTAAAGGGGAAAATGATTCAGTGTTGTGTTGACTGCCTCTTAATTGCTAGAGGCCATGTTTCTTTAATCTTGACTAATACCCCTTTAAGATGCATTTATGGCATAAAATTGAGAATCAGTGACATTTATTATCACATGTTTTGAGTTTCAGTGTAAAATCATAGAGGTCAGGATGTATTTTTTGGCAAAACCACTGCCAGATTAAACTATTTTGAATTACAGGATGGACTCTCCTCAGAATTGTATTGCTAAAGTCATAAGACTGTCCTTGCGTGATCAGTGTAAAGGAATTGTGATACATTGCTATTGCTTATGAAGTCCCCTGGTGGCTCATGAGCAGGGTCTTAGTAACTACTTATCATTGCTGTCAGGCAAAAGCCTTGTTTTGAGATTTTCTGTTTTCCACTTTTTAACTTATTTGAATTGGACAGGCATGCTTCACAGACAGATTTAATTGATTAGTGAATCAGTAGAAATCCCCCAAAATACTATGAATACATTTTTCACACTGACTTCCACTGAACAATAAGTATCTTCATTCTTCATTTTTAAGATAGAAGGTTTATGTGTGACAGTGATGCTGTTTATACCATGTGATGATAAGATTATATAATAAACAGATAGATTTACATTCTCCATTGATAAATTCTGCCCTTCTGTCCCTTTTCCTTTCCAGAAAACCTGATTCATACACATACTTTTAATACAAGCACTGATGATCTTAATAAGCCCTGAGCAAGAAATATTTATTTATGGGGTGGGATTATGGTTCTAATCTGTCCTAATCTGTTGGGCCACACAACGTCAATCTCATTCATCTTTATCGAGTGTGTACGCAGTACAACCATTGCACACATGGAGCATACATGCACAAGTGCTGATGAAAGCAGGCGATACTCACATGCCACAGCTCAGGCGTCCAGGTTCGGGGCTGCTGCTTTGGGACTGGGGTTGCTGGGAAATGATGAGAGAGTGTTTACTGAGGTGGGGCATCAGTCTGTGGGCGGAGTCTAAGGGACGGGACAAAGTACTGCAGTACCTCACTGAGGTCTCTGCTATATTCATGATCTCATTGCACACTGCCTCCTTATTGAAGATGGAAGAGTCAGCAGGAAGAAGGTCCACACAGGAAAGGTCAGGAATGGTCAGTCAGATGAAGATTGAGATTGAGAGGAAGGGGCAGGCAGGTTAGAGAAGGGTAATGGAAGTCCGGTGAGTAACAAGGCAGAAAAGAAGGGTTGTCCATTAATACCACGAAAGCCAGGTGTGGTGTGAGGATCCAGGGAACAGGCATGGAAGAGTAAGACAGGAGAGTGAGTCCATACAGGCAGAATGAAGGATTAGACAGAATCACAAATGCAAGGAATAATACAGAACTTTGGCAGGCATTAAAAGAGTGAGTTATAAATCTTAGAAAACTTTAGGGAAAAGGAGATGAAATATAGGTTCAGATGACTGCGGGAGGGATTTGATTTAGATTGTGAGTTTATACTGTTTTATTCAAGAGTTTTGAAGCATCGACACCTGGCATTTTTAAAAGGGTCTGTTGAAATGCATCTATGGAAATTAAAATATTGTGGAAAAAGTCAAATCATTATCAAAATTTAATTCAAAGAGGAGAGCTGCTATTTTCTCAAATTCATTACATGCAAAGTTGACATTTGAAACCTTTTTTGTTTCATTTTTAGTCATGTATAACTTACAGTTCATGAAAATCAGAAATCTCAAATTACTAGAACATTTAAATTTGCATTTGAATACATTTCTATTCAAACTGTGTCAACATTAAAACAATGAAAGGTTTGATATATGTGACTTTGAGGCCATTTTCACATCTGCATATTTTAGTCTGGTTAAATGGAGCTGTTCATTTTTGTCCATGGTGGGATTCACTGGAGCAGGTATGAAAACAGATGGGTAATCACATTCAGATGTGGACCCTTTAGAGGAGGTGGTCTCAGTCCAGTCCCACAGTTTGTTTGAGGTGAGAACATAATCTGACCTTGATTCAAGCCAAATATCAGATTTAATCTGCAAGTTTGGGCTGAACAGCTCTGTAGTTTAAGATGGTTTATTGGCCAGATAATCACTACAGCTACAAATAAATGCCATTTCTGCCACTGCTCCACAGAACTCTGCACTGACCCAGAACACAGCACCTTCTTTCTGTATTTACTTTCTGGCTCCCATCCCAGACAGGTCTGACCAATAAGCAGAGAGAATGTTTTGGAGCATTTGGTCTTTTGCTTGAATAAAAATAAACTGAACCACCTGGGAAAGCGGTGCAAGTTCACTAAATCATTAATTCAGGCCAAAGCAAACAAACTGCAGGTGTGCAAATACCCAAAATGTAATGAATATAAAATATATGACAGTTTAACCTTTTAGTGACCATTTCCATGATATTCTAATTCCCTGAGATGTGCTAGAACAGAGGTTCTTAACCTTTTTCACTGTGCGACCCCCTTTTAGGCTCCAGTAAATTTCGTAACCCCACTACCCCTGGGAAAAAACGGTTTCAATAACTCGTAAAGTATTCCAAGTACTTTTCATCATATTTTCTCACTTTCTTTGTTTTTTTTCTATTGACGATACCCTTGAATCTGAAGGTTCGAGGCATGTGTCCAAAAAACGATACGCACTGGTTCGAATCACTATGCCGATGCTTGATTCGTTCTACATTGATCACGTGACCAATGACGTCCGAAGCTTTGTTTCGGCACACAATCACGTGACTGCTTTAGGGAACGATTCAAAAGCAGCAAAACCTGGCGCTCACTTTGAGGGTCGTTAGCGGAGATACAGAGATACACACAGAGAGAGAGATAGAAATATAGGGAGAGATAGATAGATAGTGAGTCACAGAGGTAGAGACAAAGAGAAAGTGAGAAAGGCAGACAGACAGACTGACAGATTGGTAGGATGTGAATAATATCATTTTAGAATTTGGTTTATATTAACAGATCAATAACGTGGTGAAGGGAAACAAGCAGCAATGTGCAATTAGAAATATAAGTAGTTTCTCCAGTGTACCTTATCAAGATACATTCTGAGTGTATTATATATGAATTCAAAATATATTACAATGTAATGTCTTTTAATACATTACATTAAATTATCCAGACATCAAAGTATCCTGCCATTTGTTTAATCAGGTTTTTTTTTTTTTGGTCATGTTACTGCACTAGAGCTGTAATTTAAAAAAAAAAGCCCCTTGTCCACTAAATACACAAAGCACTTTCAGGTTTTGGCCACCAGATGCCGCTAATGTCCACTGTGTTATGAAGCTCCGAGTAATTAATCTTTTTTCGATATAGTAGGAAAAAGGCTTCAGTAAGCCTCGGTTTGCCATCACTATTTTTTTCTGTACTGATGTTCCTGGACACGGGCGTTTTGCGTCCCCACTTCCAAGTCGACCTTCTAAAAAAAGCTCCATTTTAATCCAGCCTGGATGATGTGCCGAGCCACAATGTGCATGAACCTGAATCAAGATTCAGATTATTTCATCTTAACTAGTGTCACATTCGTGACCCCCTTCGAAGTACCCCCAGGTTAAGAACCCCTGTGCTAGAAGAAAACTAAAAAATCTAGATGCCAATTTTAACATGGCAAGGAACCAAGTTGTCAAGTGCGAGCAGACAGAACAATTCTAACTACTACAATAAACTGAACCTAGACACAGAACCAAAGTTACAAACAAAAAGATCTACAGAAACAAAGACTACAAACAAACCAAAAACAAGCTACACTTACAGAGATGGGAAACAAAGTACAAACAGACAAATACAAGCTGAAACAAAGGGTCTTAAATACAACACAACATTGATCACACCTGGGAATTGATAATGAGGGGGCAGGGTTGCAAATCAGACACAGGTGGAAATGGGCAGAGCAAGGGAGGAGACAAGGACAAAAACAAAAAAACCCATGTGCTTAGGAGCACATGGAGAAAATCATCAAGACAGGGGTAAACCAGACTGACACATGACAGTAGGCCCCCCTCCCGACGCGCAACTCCAGGGCGCATAAACCACCATTCCTCAGAGCCAGCGAAGAAGAGGCACCCGAAACTAAACAGACGAGACTAGATACTGACAGGAGACACATTTGACAGGGACAGAGGACAAGACTGGAGATACCGAAGAGGAAAATGGAGACTGGACCTGGGGATTGGGAGACATGACCGTGGACTGAGCAGGAGACAAGACAGAAGACTGGGAAACAATTGACATGCGAGATGGGACAGGAGACAGTAAACTGAACTTGGGGAATAGGAGACACAGAAGATGAAAATGGAGACTGAATATGAGCTTTTGGGCAACATGGGGCTGCACAGAAGACAAAGATGGGACTGGAGACTGGATAGAGGTTACGACCGAGGGAGTCTGAAACTGGAGACACTGACGCAACTAGAGACTGGAATCGGGAGGAGACAGGACTGGGTACTGGGACAGGAACAAATACACGGACGGACACAAAAGGTGACGGACAGGGATGACAAAACCAGAAATGGGAATGGGAACAGACCCAGGAACTAAAACAGGAACAGATATGGGAACAAACACATGACTGGATTGAAATAAGGGTGAGGACAAAAGGTACTGACATGGAAACAGCCTGAGATGTGTATTTAAAAAAAAAAAAAAAAAAAAAAGGGGTATGAGACCAGATCTGGCAAAAGTCCCCATAGTTTTTGGAGCCAGACTGGGCGCAGTTCTAAATGCAGGTGCAGTTTGATTTAGTCTCTGTGGTGACCTCCTCGATGCCTCGGCTTGAGGTGCACACACGGATATGGAGACGGACCTGTGGGTTCCAGCTCCCAGACTGGATATGGAGACGGACCTGTGGGCTGAAGATGCTGGGATACGGGGCTGGGCTGAGCAGTCCTTCGCCAGATATCTGCCATGTCTTTCAGCCAATATCCCCCCATTAGACATTTCCCAGCATGCTTCACCTCTCGCCACATCAGGCTTGAGGCTCACAGAGCCAACCCTTACCCAACCCCTCCCCCCTGCTTTTTTTTTTAACCTCTTGGTTCTGCCACGCCCTGTCTCTGCGGCTCGGTCCCAAAACAGCCTACTCCAAAGAGTCAACCTTCTCCCAACAAAACTGGGAAACCCCGTTGCCTCCATAGGTTTGGTCAGTCCTTACGTCAAGTGTGAGCAGACAGAACAAGGATGAGTGTGCGGAGGCAAATGCAGGGGTCAGTGATTTAATGAAATAAAGAAACAAAGCAGGGATACTAACATACAAAACTGGGGAATTCTAACTAATACAAAAAAAAAAAACAAAAAACACTGAACCTAGACAAACAAAGGAACCAAAATTACAAACAAAAAGATCTACAGAAACAAAGACTACAAACAAACCAAAAACAAGCTACACTTACAGAGATGGTAAACAACGTACAAACAAACAAACAAACAAAAGCTCACTAGGCTAACAAACAAGGTTGGTAACAAATGGACTGACAGAAACAAAGGGTCTTAAATACAACATGACATTGATCACACCTGGGGATTGATAACGAGGGGGCAGGGTTACAAATGAGACATAGGTGGGAATGGGCGGAGCAAGAGAGGAGACAAGGACAAAAACAAACAACCCATGTGCTTAGGAGCGCATGGAGGAAACAACATCAACAACATCAAGACAGGAAGACAGAGGTCAACCAGACTGACACATGACACAAGTATTCATAGTGTCCAGTTCTATAGAAACATTACCTTCACTAAAGAACACATTTAAAAGGGTGCATATGCATTATTCAGTGGCATTTTTGTAGAGTTACATCTGGATGTGTTACCGTGAAGGAGTTGGCATTCATGTTGCTATCCTGAATGTCGAATAACATGACAGGACTTCTCAAGGGTCGCCCATGGTAGTCTCCTTCATTCTTCAGAGGCTGAGTGCAAAAGGGAGCAAAAAATGGGTTAATGTTCCAGGTCAACACAGTCCAACTTATTTCTGACAGAGCATTGACAAGCTTTACAAGTCATCTTGAAAGTGAACAGGACTTTAGATAAATCCGCTACACAGTGCTGTAACGTCAATTCATCAGGTGCTCTTTGTTCCAAAGTTCACAGCAGAGTGCTGGGAAGTGAGAGGTAGAACAGCCACCACATTTCCTACTGCAGTTCAATACAAACGAGAACTCCTGCAGGTACAACAACCAGTAGAAAACAGAAGCGCTTGTTCCAGTATGAATATTAGTGCACACTGGAGGTTATACTTTTATTAGCATTGGATCCATGAATTGGACACATTTTAAACATCTGAATCTTCATAACAGCTTGCAATTGACTTCATCAGATTTGTCATCTAGTATGATGTCTGATCCACTTTTAATATTAAGTAATTCTGCATCTACGATTCTATTCATGCAAAGCTTAGCAAGAAGCCATAGAACAAAAACCTGTGGCTCAAAAGCAACCTGTCTTCACCACACTGGTGTTAGAGATACAGCACTCCAATGTCTCCATGCAGCCATTCCTTTCTCATACGTGTTTCCAAAAGATGAAAGCCTTGCATGATGTGTGTACACAAGCAACCGAGTCAAGGAATTGTTTTTTAAAGGGCCCATATTCTATACTTCATTGTCTATACTTTCACTCAAGTGTATATGGTTTTAAATGCTAATACAGCTTATCATAAAATTTCGCTAGCCCACAGCCACTTTTTGGATGTCTACAACCATTGGTAGGCTGCAGTAATCCATTTGCTTCTGATGGCCAAGATCAACAGAATGTCAGCATGGCTGTGATATCACAACCAGTTTGAAATCCAATGGGGCTGTTGTTCAGATACATGGGTTGTATGAACCAGAGAGATTAATCACAGTGTGTGAAACTTCAATAATGTATATACAGTACACCCAAACTCGTTCTTTCATGATATGGGCCCTTTAATGTATATATTCAGTCTGAATTTGATGTTAGTGACTTGAGTTCAACTACAGCACTGTTTGCACCTGGAAAAAGCACTGCACACCATGCAGGAGATACCTCGACTGGACTATTGCTCCAGCTGTATGGAGCCTTGCGGAGGCTGCTGAGCCTGTCTAGCTCCGCCCTTTCCCTCTCCTGCAGCTCATGCTCCAGCCTGCCACTACCCCCACCACCCAACCAGCCCTCCAGGCCTGCACCCCCACATGGACTCAGGCTGCGGGACAGGCGGGGTGAGGGCGGGCACAGGAGGAAGTCCTCACCCTGTGGCGGGGTGAAGGTGAGGAATGGAGTGGCTGAGCTTGGCCTTGGTGGGTAGGGTGGAGGAAGGGGTGATGTGGATGGGGAGGCCGCAGGAGAGACATAGTAGGGACTACTGGTGATGGGAGGCACAGGGCTGGCAGAGTGGGAGGGGGGTAGGTACTCGCCCAGGCGATAGGACGCGCTGGGCAAGGGTGGGAGGGGAGGTGTGGGTGCAGCTGGGGGACTGTTGCTGACTGCCCCCACAGTGAGGGAGATCCACTCGTTGGACACGGCATGGACCTCAGGGGAAACGGAGCGGCGAGGAGAGCGGGGGAGGGGCAGAGGGGAGGTGGTGAGGCGATTACGTGGTGGCTTTGGGTCCACATGGACCAGGGTCAGGAAGACAGAGAGGAAGAAGAGAATGAAGATCAAGGAGGGAATACATTCAACAAAACAAAGGAAACAATGAGAATACGTAGAAAATAAATGTGTAACTTTTTTTCTTTTGTCAGTTTGAGTACTTCCTTAACACACAAGCTACCCAATGCAGTACTGGTTCCCATCTTTGGCTCTGGAGAACCACTCTAACACAGGAGTCAGAAAGCACTGCACTAGAACAGCAGTGTGAGAATTGCTCACCTGTGGTGAAGCATTTGTGCTGCGATGTGGTGAATGACTGATGGGAGGGTCAGGGTAGTCCACTCCATTTTTAACGCGGGGTCTTTTGTGCACCTCAACATAAGTGACAGGGAAAATGCCTTGCCGATTGGTGCCTGAGATTTTACCCTCATACCAGTTCTGATCCACTCTGCGGATCAGTGTAATGCGCTCCCCCTGCAGGCAAAAAGAGGGAGTACATAAGCACTGTGAAATAATGCCCAAATGTACTCTACCAGTCAAAACCCAACATATTATGCAGCAGCATGTTGTTAATCAAGAGATCACATCACAGCATGATGACCATATGAAACTGATTTCTTCTACTGGTTAGCAATCAACCACAACATTATAACCTTGTTTCTACAGGCACTGTTCATATTTATCACCTTCACTTACCACATAGCAGCACTTTATAGTTCTATAATTAAAGTGCTGTCCAATTTGTTTCTCCACATACCTTCTTAGCCTTCTTTCACCGTGTTCTTCAATGTTCAGGACCCCACAGGACCACCACAGAGCAGGTATTATTTGGGTGAGGGGTCATTCTTAGCACTGCAGAGACACTGACATGGTAGTGGTGTGTGGCACGCTGTGTCTGATCCACTCACACCAGCACAACACACATGAACACACCACCACCACCACCATGTCAGTGTCACTGCAGCGCTCATTAAACTAAAGCTTTTCCATTGGTAATGTATGAGCAGTAAAATATACCGTATATTGCTGCTGTCTGATGAAAACCATGTATCTTCGTTTTTAGCTGCTCTACACTGTGTAAATATTTCTGTGTGAATAGACCAATAGGAATTAATTTTTATTACTCTTATTTTACAATAATTTCCATTCAAAGTTAAGAACATTTTTGTCTGTTTATACTTGTTTTTCAATGGACAGTGACAGTATGGACTTGGGTAGGATGTACAGGGAAGTGGGATGGTCTTATTAAATTATTGTGCACCATATTGATAGTGCAGATATTTCCACTGTACATTGTTAGAGGCAATGGATAGAAGAAGGCATGCACCAGCAACATGAACACTCTGGGTGATGGAGACCTACACAAACCATGGACAGATTGTCCGACATACATGGAGTGATGCCCTCCACGAGCCACCTTGTTAGTGCCAGCACCACTTGCAGTTGGCTGCACAATGCAGGGCTATATGCATGCAGACTGTTACAACAACTGCCCTTAACACCACGTCAACTGGACTCAATCAGAATGGCAGTGAGTGATCTTTGGTGACAAGTCCTGTTTATGTCTTGGTTGAGATGACCAAAAAAAACATGGTCAGTTGGGGATGCACCACGAAAATATGTGGGAAGCTATTGGATGGACTATCAACACTTCACCCCTACTGCAAAATCTACAGGAACTGAGTGAGAATATTCAAGCTGCACTGGATGGATTATCACAGGACACCATTTGGGAAATCTACAACTCCATGCTGAAACATCTAACACTCCTTCTGTATGTGTAGCTTAATAAATATTGCCCATATCAGTGTATTGGAGCAGAGAGCTCACCAAAGGCTCAACAGTGGCAGGTTAGTCAACCTGGATGTTAAACCCACAATCCTGTGATCCTTAACCCAGTGTTTTAATTACTGAGCCACAACTGTCCAGAACTCTTAATTCCTGATACAAATGTATCACTGATGACTATGTAAAAAGATGTCTAACGATGCAATAAATGTCCGTTTTTACCTTTCTAAAAGACATCTCAACTGCGGTGTCACCAGCGAAATTAAAGCGGGCGATGGCCTCTCCGTATTCCAACACCTGAACTGGAACACACTTTTTGGGCTGGGCTTTTTCTGTAGGGGGAAGAAGCTGTGAAACAAAACAGCATGATTAGCTTGAGATGAGTGTATTGTGATCAGACTGAGAGCTTATTTAGTACTCAGGTAAGTATTAGGGCAAGCTTACCTCAACATAGTTGCGAGGAAAAATTCCAACTCTGCCATGGTGCTCTCCTTCATACCAATTCTGATCCACCTGCCGATAGATGTACACAATGTCTCCCTTCTGAAACGGCAGTTCCCTGGCAATGAGACATGAAATCCAGGTAAATATTTAGAGGAGGCTCTTTCTAATCTAACTCAACCAGATTCTTTTTAATATCATTTTCAATTTGTCCATGCAATTTAATTCATGTTTAGTCTCATTAACTTATTTTCTGGGACAATAGATTAAAATAAATCAGTTGCACAACAGTTAAATATTAAGCAGTACTCAAAATAAATGACAATCAATATAAACTAACATTATACTTATCACACTCACTTCAGAGTCTCTGCTTTGAAGTTAAACAGGGCCAGGGCAGCTGTCCTCTGTAAACAACATAAGCCATATAGTCGCTTGAAACTGGAACATGGTGCACAGCATTTTTTGCTGTCAAAAATAATACATGCTATACATCATAGCTGTCATGCAGCTAGCTGTCCCACAGTAGGGTGTGCCATATTGGGAAACACTTAAGCTACACGTCCTCAAAAAGGAAAAGTAATCTTGTTAAAGGTGGCAGTCAGTCACCTCTGGTCCGGATTTTCTTTTCTCTGTGTCATTGATGGTAAGCAGGTCTCCAAAGCGGTCATTGGTGATGAACTGTTGATGGGTGAGCACCAGGCCTGCATGTCTACGGGACGCTATGTCTGCTTCCTCCTGCTCCCGCTTCAGACGCCTCTGCTCCTCCAGAATTTTCTGGAAATATATCATAGCTGTCATCAGGTTGCCATTCATGATGAATGAACCTGATCTTAGGTTATGTTTAAGATTTCTTTTGTATGTTAAATGTAATTATTGCCATTCCTCAGTCCTTTTAATCAAATTATTTTTAGAAATGTTTTTCTTTTATTTAACCTTAGGTTGATTTATTACGTGAAGTAAGTCACTAGTAAGTGTAGTAAGTAACTGGGCAACATTTACCGTATACATGAAAAAGAACTACAAAAATATATTGCATTTCGATATACCAGTCATTGAAAAAGAACTTGTACCTCTTTGTCTCCATGACGTCGACGGACCACCTCATCTGGGTTATCGCCCAGGTCTCCTTGACTTAATGGTTGTGAGGATTCAGAATCTGTTTGAGACAAAACTACAGTAACTCAGCAATGGATATTAGGTGACATCATTTTCAGCATGACTAATACAGGGGATTACGGAATCAAGAGAACTGCCATGCTTATTCACAACAATGTCAACACTCTCACCACACAATCATTAACTAAAAAGTTAATGAGCAGAATCATCCAGAATCAGACATGGATAATGCAACTGGGAAAAAAAACATGAATCACTAAATTACATGAACACACAATGGTCTGCATGCTGTTTGTTGCAAACATCAGATTGCAACTGAAAACACGATAAAATGTATGTACATATCAAACCATGTTATGGTATAAGTATATACATGTTTGAGTATATGCCCACGGTGTGTCCAAATGAAAAGGAGAAGAGTGACCGAAACCTTCACAACATCAGAAAGAGGGATTATACATTTACATGGATGTATAATAAAGAGAGATCACAATGACAAATGTAAGACAGAAGGCATCAATGATGCATTAATATCAGCATGCATCATTTCAGTCTGTATGAAACAGAAAGTCTGCATGGGTTTGCAGGATTAAACCAAATGTTATTGTACTGTGAAACTTTAAATCACGGCAAGGGCTTGATTAAAGCTCATTATGTTATATATTTTAAAAATCATTCTAATTTACAACATTTAAAGGTTTGCAATCATTTGTCACACATATTAATCCAGTTATGTTGTTATAAAAGTAATAGCGTTGTAAATGTAATGTAATTACACTAGGGCTGCGCAATATATCATTTTAGCATTGGCATCGCAATGTGGGCAGGCACAATATTCACATTGCAAGACATTTACATAAGAATAATTTAATTACATTTTTTGCTGTTTGACACAAAAGTAAAATGCATTTTCCATGATTGATCTGAAGCACAGTCTCTCTGCCCTACTATATTTATTTCATTCCAATATTTAATAAACAGAGAACATTATTAATGCTAGATTACTCACGCCTGGTGAAATTTGGTGAAAATTACTGTATTTTTTAATACTGCACTATATATATATATATATATATATATATATATATATATATATATATATATATATATATATATATATATATATATATATAACACTCAAAACTCAAAGGCATGAGGCCATGTGTGGTAACTGATGGTCACTTCTGAAAGACCAAGCATTCTGGACACTGATTTCTCAGTATTTGTAGTAACATTATCACCTGAGATGATGTGCTGGACTGGTCATATTTTAATCATTTACTGAATGTTCTACAACCAAACTGGAATTATCTGAAAATGGTGATTTAAAACTTTTCAACAGTGATTGATTTGTGGTGTATATATGAATTTGTTGAGTGACAATCTTTCTTGTAAATTTAGACTCATATCATATTACAGTGGTGCTTGACAGTTTGTGGACCTTCTATATTTCTGCATAAAATTGCAACTAAACATTTATGGTAAGTGTTGATTGGTCCAAATTTTAGCCCATTTCTCCTTGCAAATATTCAAATCGGTTGCATTGGTGGCTTTCCTTCCTACTTGCTTCAGGTCAAAAAGATCTACTTTGGCCTCATCTGTCCACAAAATATTGTGCCAATAGCCTTCTGCTGTGTCCGTGTGACCTTTAGCAAACAGACAGGCAATAAAAGCTCTTTCTGAAGAGCAACAGCTTTCTACTTGCAACCCTGCCATGAAAACCCCTGTTATCCAGTGTTCTCCTGGTGGTGGACTCATGAACATTAACAGTAGCCAATGAGAGAAAGCCCTTAAGTTGCTTAGATATTACATTGGGATTCTTTGTGACCTTGCACACTATTAAACGTCTTGCTCACTCACAACTGATTGTCATCCAATCAAATCACCTGACTCTAATTTTACCATCAAATTATCTGATAATCCTAAAGGATGCAATAATAATTAATCTAATAATTTTGTCATTTGTTTGATTTTGTTCTCCTTATCTACATTTTATGTTTTTAACATATTTTGTACATAAAACTTTCAAGCACCACTACATAATCAAATATTCTTAGATTTTTGTTTTGTTTTGGGTTATTAAATCTGTTTCAGTCTCCCATTTGCTATAAAATTGGGGTGTGCCTCGACAGGCAAGTCAATTTGATTTGAAATCAAAAAGAGAAGAAGAAAAAAAACATAAATAAATAAATCACATTACTGATGTGAAATGTCATACTTTTGAACAAACCAGCACAATGGAAACTGAGATGACTGTGAGATCTTTGCCACATACCAAACAAAGTAGGATGGATATCATGTCATTTTTGTCACAAGAGCACACAAAGTTGGCCACACACTGCACACCACTGAGATGGAGAAAGTAAAGTCACTTGGTGGTGAAAAGATAGCAGACAGGAGAGAGGGATCAGAGGGAGATGAGTGGTCACAGACATAGCCATGGCTGAGTGTGAGCGTGGAGAGAGTAACACTCAGGAGAGTCTCAGCATAGCCACCTCCGCAGTGGTTTTTATTGGCGTCTGAGCATTCCCCGTCTGTGAGCTCATGGGCGTCCCCCGCCTGGCAGGATGAGCCGTCGCCGTTACTGAGCCTCTCCAGCACCTCCAGAGAGGACAGGCGCTGGGGGATAATGGGTCTGGGCTTGGATGAGAAGATTCGACCATTTGCCCCTTCTAGTCCCAGGGCTTTAGTAGCTGAAAGAGTCTTTTTGGCATGGTGACTGTGCAGGGTTCTCCGTAAGGAGAACGGTGCTGGACCCATCAGTAATAAGTTTGCAGGAGGGATGGATCTTCTCTCTGGGATGAAACTGCTGCTGCTGCTGCTGCTGCTGGCCTGTTGGCGCTCATGTCTGCGAATGGTGGTGAAGCGGGTGTAGGAGGCAGGACAGGAGCCTTTACATTTACTGGGTTTGAGGTGGAGTGGGTGGAAAGGGAGATGGTCATGGTGATGGTGGTGATGATGGTACTCTGATGTCGGAGTGCTGGCTACAGAAGGACCACTTAATGCACTCTCAGCGGTAGCACTTTCAGCACAGCTGCTTTCTTGTTCTGCTTCTTTGCTTCTATCTGTGTGTGAGAAAGAGTCAGTTCTTGAGGTATGGTTCTGATTTGAGGAGTCCATGCATTCTGCTGCTTCACCACCTAAGAAAGAAGCCTCCTCTCTGGACAATTTGTCCTCTACAGGCACTAGTGGGCAGTCATCTGTTTGTGCCGGCTCTGGCATGACCAAAAACTCGGCGGAGAGAGCTGATTGGAGGAAGAAGGATTCTGGAACAGGGCTGTGGGCGGGGCTGCGGCCACTGGGTAAGGTAGGCATGGAGGCAGAACGAGTGGGGGCTATACTGGAGCGCTGAATGATGCGCTCAAACTCCATCACCCGATACGTCACTGCATCCCGTGGAATGTTCTCTGACCTTTCCAGACTGTTCGACTCACCCCCTGGCTTCTCGAAAAGTGAGGCCAAGCTGCGGACACTGCCATGCAGACTGGAGCCCAGCGAGTTGGGCCTTTGGATGTTGTGCATGTTCCTGTACAGGGTGGAAAACTCTGCTGTGTTCCTCAGAGTACCATTGAGTGGGCCGTTTTTCAGAGATGCCCTGCTCTCAGGCAAACAGTTGGAGGCTTTCAAGTGAGAAGCTAACCCATGATCACTGTCTGTTGCATCTCCGTTGCCCAATACACTGCAGGGCTCCTGGTGCAGATCCTCACAGCTGTGTGCTTTTGGCCGAGACGTAGGCTGAGCCCTCCTCTGCTGGCCCTCATCAGCAGAGGAGGAAAGCTTAGGCTTGAACTTGGAAGGAAGGATTTGGGGTATGCAGACTTTGGCAGCAGACAGCGACTTCTTAGTCTTATTCTGAGAACCTAGCACATTACTGGCAAGAACTGAGCGACTATTTACAGAGGAGCATGGTGAAATCATACAGCCATTCCCACCTTTATTATCCACTGGCAGGCATGCAGGGTAACAGAACAAAGAGCAGGTTAGGTTACTTTGGTTCTATGTGCAAAAACACAGTTATAGTACCATTACTTTATTCATTACTTCATTATTTTGATGATCAATATTGTGGAAAGTATTTTCATAGATCATCATAACAACAAAACAAGCAATGCACCTAATTCCAGTGTACTGTATATATGCAATATTTTTTCATATCATATATATTAGTTAATACAGACACATATACTACAGTACTAGTGCATATACAAAAAAACATTGGATATCGTGAAAAATGTACATTGCTTATAATTTGCTTATGCTTTATTCATTTAATTCAAAAGATATACCAAGCCTTTTCTGTTTTACTGTTGATCAGGATATATACACACACATACACAATCATTTAACTAATTAACAATAAACTAATTAAATTAGTCCAGAACATCTCATTATGTGAACTGCTACTGAAAATAAAGTGATTTTCCGTCAATATTATTAGCATCTTATCTAAATTTATCCCATAACTTTGATTGGATTTCTTAACCAAAAAGGCTTGAAATATATCCCTTTAAATGTAATGAATGTAATATATATATATATATATATATATATATATATATATATATATATATATATATATATATATATATATATCACAGTTACATGTTTTTAATTAAATTATGAAAAATATAAACAATATCAGACAAATCACAATTTGATGATGAATGAATAGATTATGTGAGTTTAAAATATCAGTCAAATTTAAACAACTTCACATTTTTCTATGCAATTTTCTGCCAAAGTCAATATGAATCCAATATCAATCTGCATCCCAACATATAATTGCATAATACATATAACAGAGTTCAGATCTGAATCCAAAGCATCAGTGCTTTCAGTGAAGAACCTCTGGTTATTTCTAACCACTGACAAATAAATGTTATGACCACATAAAAGAAAAGCAAAATCTGTGACACAATGATATGAAAATATGGAAAGAAATGTAACTTCTACAGTAATGTACAACTAAGAGAACCATGCAGGTCAGATAGTTACTTGAGAACAAAGTCTGATAACTCTTGCTTGGTATCTTATATATAAGAAATAGCTGAATGCTTTTCCTGCTATAAAATACCAGAGTTCCCCTTGAGAACACTATAGTCCAAAGAGCAAGAGCTCACTTTCAGTCCTCCCTCCTTTTTCTCACAGAAACTGCCAAGCTATTTCTCAGCTGAATCTGCACAAAACACACTTTCAAAACACAAACTCACTTCCATTCCCTTTTCTCTTTTCAGCCACTCAAGGGTTTTGGATTCAAATATATAAGGAAAAAAAAAGATGATTGACATTGTGCCACGTCTGTGACAACAGAAGTATCCACTTTAAACAAGCTTCATTTGAAATAGTGCTCAAATTGGGATAATTTCCCTTAACAAACACACTAATGCACTCACTCCATTATTTTATTCACAGTGGGAACTTGACAATCAGGTCCATAATTAAACCAGATGTGGTTGTTTCCTATTCTGAAGTCTTTTCCAGCTAGTGCAGACATGCATCTTCCTATGACCTCTTCCACAGCCAGCTCTAAGTCAGTACACTCTCAGATGTGGTAACACATGTAACGGCCTCTGTAATATAGTCCACAAGCCTTTGAGACATAATCCAAAATAACATGCCACTTAAAGAGACACATTGGCTGAAAGTGGGAGGATATTAGGGCAATTGCTTCAATGACACAGACTGATCTTGCTAGAAGAACCTGAGGATTACAGGCTTCAGAGAGCATGAATGACTCTGAATACAGGTTGCAGGCTTTTACACAGGATTTTATTAATAATGACAGGAGTTAGATGAGGTTGGAAGCATGTGGGAAATTCCTTTTTAATGATGCAGATGATCTAATATCTGTGCTGCATATTCCAGACTCTTACTGTAGGCTTATCGCAATCCAAAATGTCCATTAACTTTAATTACAATTATATAACATGTGTCTGGCAAGTGAAAGTGTACAGTATGTTACTAGCTGACTGCTCATAGTGGTATTAACTGTCATCGTATTACGACTATTCCTGTTCATAAATTAAATCAAAAAGGTAAACTCTCATATCTTATATTGATATTATATATTAAAAATTAAGTGAAATATTTCAAATATGTATTATTATGGTATCTCACAAGATTAGAATGTTTCATTTACAGTAAATTACATACTTAAAAATGGGAGTTCTTCAAGGGTTCCTCAGGAAATAGTTATATGTAGAACCATGCACATTTAAAGAACCCTTTGCATGAAAGAATTGATTATGTACTGTAGATGGTTCTATTTAGAACCTTTTAGAAAAGTCTTCTATTATTACAAGTTTGACATCATAACAATAATCCAAACAAACCGTTTTGGGTGCTATATAGAACCATACAGCACATTCTCCATCAATCTGAAGAACTCTTTCACAATGCAAAAAACCCTTTATTCATCCTTTATTCCTTCTTCTTTTAGTGTTCATTGTTATATATAGAAAACATTTCACTGGAGAACTCTTGAAGAACCAAAGCTTATTAATGGAAGGCTGACTGGAATGGGAAAATGTAGTGGGGAAAGGTGTAAAAGTTACAGGGATGACCACAACCTTAAGAGGATTGGCAAGAACATTTGCTTCAAGAACTTGGGGTGCTTCACAAGGAGGGGACAGAGGCTGGTGTCAGTGCATCAAGAGCCACACATATACGTCTCCAGGAAACTGCAGCATTCCTAACATCAAGCTACTGGAGGAAGAGTGGAGAATCACAGAATCCAGGGTGTCTGAAGTGTGAACTTTCCACAGTCTGTATTGGTTTACGATGCAATGTCATCTGCTGATGTTTCATCAAGTCCACAGTCAACACAGCATCTACCAGGATATTTAAGAGCATTATATGCTTCCATCTGCTGACGAGCTTTAAGGAAATGCTGATTTCCTTCCTAAGACCCAGCACCTACCCACAGCGCTATGTGTCTTATGAAATATTACGGACGGATAATATAGATAAAATAGATTTCTGAACAAATAAATCACATAAATGATCACTTTTTTTGCAATGAATATAAAATACATGAGAGTTTACCTTTTTAAATTATAAAATAAAAATCATAATCTTCTAATTCCCTAACATTCAATATTCACAAGAGGAACCACATATTGTAATCAACACTAGCTTTCCTTGAACATTTCATGACAAACAAATTTCAATGCCTAGTATCCAAAATAGTATTTCAGCAATATTATAGACAAGCTGTACTATTTCAAGAACAGATTGGTGCTAAACCCAGGAGTGAGCTACATCTGTGTGTTTAAGTTCAGGCTGTGTTAACTATTAGCGGAAACAGGCTTCACTCCCCCTCACACTCATGTGTACCCCCTTCCAAACCCTTCTGAAACCCCCCTTAACCTCCCCCAGGTCATGTGTGGTGGCATTCCATGTGCCTGACAGCTGACTTCCTCATGCCTGGCCACCCTGCATGCCCTACATGTTGATCTCACCCCCACAGGTCCAGCCACAAACACCATAGCCCTGCATTAATCTACAGCTGCAGCTCTCTTTCCTTACACTCCACACCACGGAGCCGGGCGCCAGCCTCCAAAGCTCTCTGGCCAGAGACACCCAGCCCAGCCGGACAACCATCCTTGTCTGGCACGGCTGGAACTTTTGGCCAAAAGCAGCCAGCCTCCAGTGGAGACCGAGGTGACTAAAGGTCAGGCCAGACATCTGTTATGTGTCAAGTGTGAAAAAAACACAGTCAGCTTCAAGGGAACACAGGAAGACAAATGACTGGTGTTGCTCTAGTGATATTGTGGCAGGAGGAATGTGCTGATGACAAGATGAGCAGGGTTAAAAGGACAAGTCACCTGGCACGGCTTAGCAGACCATTAAAACGAATACTAACATATATAAAGCCAATGGCGTCCTACTAGAAATACATTGTATGCCCGACACATACAGTACAGGCTAGTTCACAGGAGATGAGAGGCTCCCGTATTGTACACTATTCAGTATTCCTGGCCACAGGTTTAACAAGAGTGATGACAGACAGCAAAGGCTGCAGGCCTACCTTTAGAGGAAGTGCTGGGATGGCGTTTGTTAAGTGCTCGCAAGCCCTGCAGCGGAATGTCGCCGCCCTCCAGGACGGTCTTGTAAATGTGTCGGTCGCATTCTGGGGTTGTGTGCTCAGTGGCAGCCGAGCCACCCTCCTTCCCCGCCACTCCAGTGCCCGCTTTACAGGCCGAGCTGATGACAAACAGATGAGAAAATATCAAGATTTACTCAGTAAGCCTGATTAGCACTGATCAGTGTTTATTTTATCACTTTAAGACGATCAAGCAGGAGATTCTGAAAGTCTGGAAAATGAGCTTTAAACATTACATTTTTTTAAATTGTAAGAATATTATGATGACCTATTATAGTCGAATTCTATGGTGATATATCTATATCAATAACAGGATATAAACAGAGTGGGATATTGGCTAAAATTCTATTGTTTAAATTGAGCTTTTAAATAATGTTCAGTTTCAATCTTGCAGAAACCTTTTTCTGCTCCCTTGCTCAGCTATGCCCCCTGCTCTGAACTTCTATCTGCTCTGCTCCCCTCCATCCCCATTTGCACTCTGATGTACACACTATGGAGAGGGCATAACTGTGTATGAAGAAGAAATAAAGATCAAATTTCAGTATGTTTAAATAAAGTAAAAAGAAGATTTTTGTAGAATGTAATAATTATTTCACATGATGTATCAAATTGTTTATCAGCATATGGCAATATATCACTTTTTTCCACATTGCCCAGCCCTACATATTCTTGTTAGGACTATAGGTATACATAAATACACACGTCATCAAAATAAAGATCAAGATAAAGGTTTCGTATTAAAATTTAGACTGATAAAATTAATTGAGCTACACATACAGATGTTAGGTCTCTCACTATGACATCGGTTTACAGCAACATGCCAGGAATGGAGTTGCAGATGCTCCTAATAGTGTCCAGCAAAATGTCCTCCATCTCTACTGGTTACCTGTTACATTTTGTGTTCACTATTAAGTTCTTCTCTTTACATTAAAAGCTCTGCAAGGCCTGGCTCCTCACTACTTGGCTGAGCTTCTATATGTTCTAACCAGTATCTTGAGATCTTGAGCCCCTTGAGTTTGGTGCTGCTTCATGGTCCAAGATTTAAGCTGACCTTAATGGGTGGTTGATTGTTTAGTATGTTAGCTCCGAAATGACGGGATGAAATGTATGCTTCTTGTATGAGTGTTTTGTTGATTGTAAAGTTTCCAACAGCATCCCACACATTTTCAATTAAGGATAGGTCTGGCGATGTGACTGACAATGGAATAGTATCTGTCTTCAATGCAAGCTCTTGAGACAGTAGCAGTATGGGCAAAATAAAACGAAATTTAATCCCATACCAGGAACCTTGGCCTTCTGAATGTGTAACACATGATAACAAACCATTGATCTTGGCACTGACCACAATCCCACACATGGATTAATTGGTCATCTCCACCAAGACAAAACCAGGACTCATCATTGAAGATGACCCACTGCCATTCTGAGTGACTACAAGACAGTCTGGCATTACACAGTTACAGGTGTGCATTTGCAACCTGCTGATTCTTTCTGAGTGCAGCTATTTTTTGATGATGAGCGAATGACCCACTACCTAAATAATACCCTCCCAGTAGTGGTCCTGTGGGGTCCTGACCATTGAACAACAGGGTGAAAGTTTGCAGAGAAACAGATGGTTTACAGTCTGTAATTACAGAACTACAAAGTGGTTGGAAGAGCTGGACAGTGAATGTAGAAACAAAGAGGAGGTCATGATACTCTACGTTATATATAAATAAAGCCTGGCCATCAATAAAAAAATAATTATTCACACACGTCCCTGCAATTAATTGCTAATAATCGATCGACAGTCCCAGTCCACTTTTGAACATAATGGGAATCTGGGAACTGTGCCAAAACTTCACACCAATAGAAAAATTCAAGACCAATATAAATGGTATATTTATATACATGGAGCTGGCCGATGCTGGGAACTGCTTTCAGATCAAAGGCTAAACTGTTTTCTGGGCATGAACACAAAGTGAAGCACTCTGGCTCTGTAGTCAACCTTAGCCTGAGTGCTCACACCTTGATATTGATGAGACAGAAACAGCTGCTTTAACCCTTATCGGGCATTCCTGAGAGGTCAGAGGGCCAGGCCTTCAAAAGCTGCCGAAGCCGAAGCTTCCCACATGGAGTTCATGATGTAAATGTGGATATAAATGTGGAATGTTCTTTTTCATGGCCGCTTCCCAAGAGTATGCTGCTTCGGGTCTGATTTAATCACATTACTCACTGTAAACAACACAGGGGATCACGCTGCACAATGAACACAAGTAAATATGTCAAAATCTGAACTAAAGCAGGGCTATATAATAACAGTGCTGCACAAGAGAGAACGGATCAATAATAGCAGCGGCCTGGGGACAAAACAAAA
Organism: Acestrorhynchus altus; assembly: GCA_034509495.1. NCBI lineage: Eukaryota > Metazoa > Chordata > Actinopteri > Characiformes > Acestrorhynchidae > Acestrorhynchus > Acestrorhynchus altus. The sequence goes on from CM067506.1 coordinate 28,919,680, forward strand.
AATCTATAATTAACCTGCATACAAACAAAACAGTGAGCCTCTTGCAGGCCATAATCCAACAAGTGAATTGGGAGGGAATTTTAAGCATTCTGAGCATTTAGTTAAGAGTCTCAAACAAGTGCTCATCTCTTCCTGAACACGACTTATTCAACAGTTGTAATCAGCACAGCAGTTAAACCACATCCCTCCAACACACCCTCCTTTCATTACTGGACACATGGGATCATGTTCCAGGGTAAAATATTTTGCACAGTCTGATTTCCCTGAACTACTTACTCCTTAACAAAAGTGTCACTGTGTCCAAAGGAGCTCGTTTCAGAGCTCTGCCCTGTGAGTGTCGAAAACACTCTAATATTTTCCACAAAACCAGCGAGGGGTGGTAACCTACTGCACATCATCTGGATTACATAATTTGACAGCAAACAAAAAACAATGACTTGCAGTCAGTAGGTTTCCCTTTTTTATGAGTTCATGACAATATTTTAAATCTCCTCCAACAATCTCCAAAGCGACTGCTTTTCAGGAAGAACTTTTAATAGATGTTAATGTAAAACAAGATTTTATTCCAGATCATTTTGGAGCTTTTCTATTGATCCCTGCATCATAAAACAACTGCTAGATTCAGATTATGTCAAAAGGGGAAAGACACCACAAACGGAAATGCAGTTTTTGAGTTAAAACTGAAAACTATTCAGATACAATATCCACACATAATTCAAACGTCCAAATGATTGAGCATTTTCAGCTACTTTGTAAATTCTGCCTGACTACATGATCTGTATAATCCACCAGGCACTAAAAGCGACACAAGTGACACTACTGACAACTCCTGGAATGCATCGGATGATTTCTGACAGAGCAGTTTACAGTGACAGTCCATGTCCCAGCAGATGCCAGGGACTTCAAACTCGGGAACCTGAGCAGCTACTGATCAGCTGCTGGACTGGAGATGATCATACCAGGTTCCCAGATTTACCTGAGCATTAGAGCTTACTCACAGTCAAATAACGTCTCATATCTCTCACACAGCATGAGCAAAATCGTTTCTCATGCAGGTTAAAGTTCTGTTTTATTACTGTTTGTTCTGCTCTAATAATGCAAACATTGTATTTTTTGTTTCTGTCTCAAATCCTTCACCATTCCACAAAGGCCAGGGGAGCATTCCTTTACCCTGTTTAGAGGAGAATGCTAGAATCGGCTCATGGTTTATAACAGGAAAACTGGTCTGAATCATGTGGCTGCAGAAAAAACAATAAAGTCTTTAAAAAGCAAAACATCCTCTAGCCATCAAAGAGACGTTTGCATGAGATGAAAACCGAATGCCACGAATTCTTGGGAGATATGTTAGCCTGAAAACAACAACACTGAAAATGATTGTGGTGAAATTTATGCCCAGAGAAATCTCTGAGAGCTGTAATATGGACCAAGTGACAATGATACTCGGCCAGTTTCTATGGATAAAACATGACTGATGTCAAATGATAGGTCTTCAGTAACTGAACCTTACAACAGAAAGTAGCAAAGTGTTCTGGCACTCACACTGTGTACTTTATTGCTATTTTTCTAAGTTTCTCACCCGGGAATGGAATGTTCACCTCACAGCCTTGGAGAGATGCTTGGAGAACCTTCAAGCATCAGAACAGAAAGAGCATGGACTGTGGCAAGCCAGGGATTCATTTAGGTTTGTCCCAGAGGTGGCAACAACAACATAAATCAGCAAAGGTGTAAACAAAGCCATGCGAGGTAGGCATGTGCCTGGCGGTGTCACTGCTACCTAAATACCCCAGTGGCATGGATAACATTAGCCTAATAAAAAGCCTTTACTACACACTCCCCCACAGGGGAGATTGGGGGGAATTCTGCTGGAGCCGATGGGCGGGAGGGAGCATTCTCTTATCTTTCCACCAGCGATATCCCAGTTTTATTTTCAGAAGCTGGTTTCAACATGGAATAAATCATCACATACTGCTCATTCCCTCTTCCAGTAAGCACACACACACCCACACACCCACAGGATAGGCTGTGCTGGTATTGAGAACAGGCACTCAGGAAACAGAAGGGGGAAGCAGGGGATGTCTCCACACTCCCCCTGTGACAGCACTGAGAACACATCGTTAGTATTAAAGAAATGGTATAGGAGAAGATGAGCATGCTCAACACAGTGGATAAAAAGGAGGAAACTGAGCAAGGACTTACTATTGCAGGTCGGAGGTTGTTTCCAAGGGGCTGAAAGGGGGGGCACTCTGCAACAAACCAAACAAAGAAGTCATTGATAGCTCCACAGGCTCAACTCTCTGGCAGTCAGAAAAGGAGAGGACACATTAGAGTCGGTCAGAGCTGCCGGACGCCTTGGACTGGTCTCCTGTGCTCAAAGCTGGAACTCCTAGATCCTCTGGTCGAAGAGTAGTGTGGAGGAGCAAGCGGGTATTTTGGCCCACATGCAAGTTAGGGGGGGAAAACAAGCGGCTGGAAGCAAAGGGGCGGGCTTAGTGGGGGCTATGAAGGGCGCCTATGTTGGGAGGGGGCTGCCAGTGGCTCAGCCAATGAGCTCCTGTCTCTCAGCCTCTCTTTTGTCTGCTATTGAGTCACTCTCATTACTAGCCAAGCAGACCAGCAGACAATTAACCAGCTGGTGTGGGAAGCAGGCCAAATTACATGGGCACAGTCACACAAACACACACACACACACATACAGGGAGCACACATTCACATTTTTAAAATAGCATGCATTGCGTACACCATATCTAACATCCTGCACATATGCACAGAGGTGACATTAATAGTTTGTGAAAGGAAGTTTTCATTTGGCCGTGCTTTGGCAGTTCATGCTTCGGGCCAATAAGGAGAGCGGCTGTTACTACCAGGCAACGATTCCAAACGGAAGAGCAGAGGGCTGCTGCATTTTGAATGGTTTAGAGCCGGCTAATTTTAGGGCACTGTTTCTGTTGCTTTTCCCTAAGTGGACGTCACAGAGTATATAAATAACGCACACCAACAGTGCACCTCGAAAAAAAAAACTTGTTTGCAAATGAGATTGCACAATCCCAACCCGCTGCCGTCCCTTTTGAGGACAGTGGCCTACATGTCTGCTCCCCCCCTTCAGCCAACAGATGAAGAGATGGGCCCTGTGCTGCTGACCACATGTCCCCTTGGTTGCTGGGGAGGAAAAAAGGATCACAAATAACCTTTGGACACGAATGTCAAGCTTTGTATTAGAATTTCAATCTGGCAAGTCTAAAGACTCTTCTATTTATAAACTCTCATGTTCCAGAAGCTTCATTCTTCAAGGGTAACTGACACATGAAGCTACTGTTATCAGTGGAAAATGGCCTTTCTGTTCCCTTCCTGTGTGTCTGTTGGGTGACTTGTGAAGGAGAGGCAGTGCGAGTTCATGTATAAAGCTTCAGGCCCGAGTGGCTAATTGAGGCTGGCGCTGGTGCAGCAAATAAGCAAACAGGAAGCACGCATGAGGGCCTTATCTGAAGCGGCGCGCATCGAGGCCCAGATACAGTGATAGCACAAATGGGGTGATAATGATGACTGAGTGAAGGGAAATGACAAGAAAGTGAAAGCCACACGCGTTATGTAATTCCGGGCTTAATGTAACAATGGTAAACATAAACTCACTTTCACACCAGATCCGGTGGCAATGCTGCGAGCCAAGAAATTCCAGTAGCTGTGTCACATTCATAGAAAATAATGTATATGGTATCACACTTATGTAGGGAATACCCAATATATGATAATAAGGACTTCCAGCTTGATTGTTAATTTTTTTTAAATTAATGCTAATATGCAAAAATATTATTTATAAAATAAATGATTATAATAAATAAATGGTTCTCTGCCTGATTAAAGTGCTCTTCTGGTTGGTAGAAAAACTTTTGTCAACATTTTGATTTGAAAAGTTTAATCATTAATTCACAGTTCTTCTGAATCGAAGAACCCATTTTCAGTATTATATAGAACCTTTTGGAAAAGGGTTTTATACAGCACCAAAAAGGGTTCTATTATTACAAGTTTGACATCGTAATAATAGAAGAACTTTTTTGGTGCCATAAAGGACCCTTTTCCAAAAAGGTCTATATACATCCTATAGTACATTGTCCATCAATCTGAAGAACCCATTATTAATGAAAGAGTTCTTCAACATTCATGGCTTTATATAGAACCATTTGCTTTAATGAAGAACCCTTTATGAACCATCCTATTTAAGTGTGTAGATGATTCGAAAATGAGAAAGCTCTACAGCATCACGATTGAGGTTAAAATACAACTGACATTTAAAATGACTCATATTTCAAAACACTAACTATATAGGATTTTTTGGACAACAAATACATAGTTAGGGTATATTAATTACCATGTAATAATTGTAAACATTTCCAAAATACTATCACTGTTTATATGTCTTTACAGTATGAAAACTCAGTTTTCATATGATAATTGATGCTGAACATTTGAATGGTAACATATTATAAACGAAACAACAAAGTATATCTTCTCAGGTTGGTTTGCTTATAAAAAAATCACCCAATGAATGTTTAAATTCACTGTATTCACTGAAAGTGGTCAACCATCCTAACACGGCACATCCCCAGACCCCTCTGCTCAAAGGTTTTACAAAGATAAGAACAGAACATCACTCCCTGATAAACATTTAAGTCTGCTGTAAATATCTCCTTTATTGCATAAGCCGGAGACACATCGTGCTGCCAGTAGTGACCTCACATTGGCTAAAGGGAGCATGGGCAAGGCCCACTGCCATTCACCACAGCCAGCTGCTCCCAGGCAGGCAGCACCAACATGATTCTCATAGTCCCATTTATCTGGAGATCACAATGAACGCTTCATTTAAAACAAAAAGAAAACAAAAAGGGAAATTATTGTTGGCAAAGGGATCTGAAAAAATGCTTCCAAATTTTGACATAGTGAGCCATCATTTCAGAGGTTCCCCTGCTCACTGGAAATGTCTATATAGAGCTAGTGAATCAGCCCATAATGAAAATAGTGCAGTGGTAGTCAGCTGAGTCATAGTTCAGAGGCTTTTAATCCACTGAAATGGGAAACCATAGTTCCTTTCACTCTAAAAGCTGTCTTCCATAGGAGAAGCATGATAAAGGTTTTCAGCCAACTTTGTAAGTTAATTTGTACGCAGAGGAGGCTAGAGACCCATATAGTAAGCACATATTGGTCCACTGGCTTGATGAATCAGCACTCTACAGCTACCACTGGTCCACTTTTGGACCAATGAGATTGTCATGCTTACAAGAACTAACAAATAGAAATAACCATCATTTCCAGAGCATTTTCATTTTCAAATGTATCAGTGCTGTAAAATGGCCTAATTCTAAAACACCTAAACTGGTACGCTATGTTATGCTAGGCGACATGGCTCCTGTGAGTTGTTGTAGTGGCATAAATCAATGAATAAAAGCAGAGCTCATCATAAAAGAAAAATATGTGTTTAATTCTAAACAGTCATGTAAAACCTAATCTGAGCATTTCCCACCCTGCCCAAGTCATAAACTTCAAATTCATACACTTAGAATTTATACATTAACTTAAATTGATGTATCAGTAGAGCAATTAAAACTACTGAATAAGAGAAAGGTGCACAATTTAAATGCATCCTATGCTACTTCTAATGTGTTCCACTTTATTTCATTGCAAAATAGAAGAACCATCTTCACCTGTTATACCCAAAGCTGCTGGATGAACAACTCACATGTTTTATGAAACACTTCAAATAGTGTGAAAAATAATTTACAGTTTATTTACACTTCAAGGAAAATAGTGAAGACCTTGTATTCAACTGTGTTTGGATTATACCTCTGTGATGTCAATGAATATTATGGGGAACTAATATGTAATATGTGGTTAGTCACTATCTGACATTGTGTCTGAGCATCTTCTGGGTGGTAAGTTCCATTGTTCTGACTATCAAAGCGTGTAAGTGGAACATTGTTTTTTCATGGGCTGGTTTCCTAACAGGTGTTGGGAGATGACTCAACAAAATTTACTACTTTTCTGCGGTATAAATAGCACGCACAGCAGATTGCTATGTGCTGTAGCCTCACACACAAACAGCAGCTAAATCTCTCTCTATGAAATGTGAGACTTATGACCATACATTTCTCTGCTCTTCTCTATGAAATAAGCTGCTACTCCCAGAGGACTCCTTCTTTCAGTCAGCTGTCACTGTGGTCAAAAACAGACGTAAACATACAGCAGAAAGCAAAAACGGGTCGCAGGCGTAAGTGAGGTGGCATACCAGATGATGGCAAACATGATGAGTAGCCTCAGGCTACACACCCTGGAGGGTCTGTTGTAGGGGTGTTAACAGTAAGTGGTCCTCAATAGTCTTAAATAGTCACCCCCCCCCCCAAAACACACATACACACATATATATAGAATGGACCCCCAAGGGCCATTCCACTAAGTGAGGAGTCATCTGATGTTAAAGAGCAGTCACAGTTGTTTAACATCTTAAGCCCCTTAAACTACATATGTAGGCCTACACTTCATTACTATTATAATGTACACCATTTTAACAGGCCCTAAAATAGAACCCTGTGGTACTCCTCAAAACCCTTACAATAGTTTTTGCTTTAGTGACCAGACTTATGGTAAAAAAACTTACGGTTCAAAAGTCAGAAATACATTCTGCGTTTTTGCATGTAGCCATCTATCTAAAATATAACAGTATTTTTAGAGCAATGTTTCCAGTTGAGGTCCTAGAGATTTAAAGGATTTCCCTTGTTCAAATACACCCTTTTTAGTTTGAACTGGGAGTGTTGTTGAAGGGAAAATATTAAAATGGAAAATGCAGGGTTATAATTGCTAAACACTAGTTTATTGGTCTGCATTAAATGTGTTTGTATGAAGCTGTTATCTAACAATGACAGAAATTGTGACTTCATCCTAAACCAGTGGTCTTCAAACTAAATTTTAAGTGGAGCCCATTGGTCCTATTTCAACCAAACTCAAACCACCTTCAGGGCTACTGAAGACTGGAGTGCAGACCGAAGGTCACACAGCAACACCTGACAATATTGAAGCCCATTTGAATGGGAAGATACCAAGATACTGGAAACTCAAATTACTGGTAAAATTATACCAGCATTTTGCTCAATAATGTACATTTTGTTAATTGACTGCTGTGCAGTCGCAAAGGACAATAAGAGAGCTGCATTGCAGACCCCTGTACAAATCTATACAAAAAGCACCTTAAAAAGGTTATAAGAAAGGTTCTTTACATGATGCCAGAGAACAACCATATTTGATTTCCTCATGAACCTTCCAAAGGATAGTTCTTTAGAAACAATGTTTTTCTATTTTGTATTTGTATTTTGTACATTGTAAAAAGATTCTTTAAACCTAAAGATTATGAGCACCTAAATCTCTTTTTCAAGCAGATTTTGTTCCATCACTCTGTGCTGCAAGATGGGCTGAAACAAAAATGTTGACCATCTGGGATTCTTGAGTACCAGTTTGTAAACCACTGCTTGAGGGAATGTTGATCTATGGGATCTCTCAAAGAACTTTATGGTGGCACATTTTTTTTTTAAATCTCACAAATCTTAAGAGTCCTCCTTTAATCTTTTTGGATCCTACTAAACTGCTTGAAAATACAGCTTCTAATCCTAGTAGGTTGGAGAAATTCACTCTTAAATGACGTCACTGACCACATGTTCAGGCTCTAAACACATGTGCTTCTTGGATCCATCAAAGCAGGCTACCTCACCAGTCCTGAGAGAGGAAAAACTTCACAAGCTCCCACAATGACACATGCTGGGGGGGAGGAATGGGACACCAGGCCTTCAGGAATCTGACATCATACAGAAGGCTGAACTCTGAGTCTGACTCAGACTGGCCCATGACTATTCATGGTGCTGACACTAGAGTGAGTTAAATACCAAACATCTGAGTAAATGAGAAGGAAATATTACATCCAGTTGCTCAAGTCTTTAATATTCATTCAGTTCATCCCACACTGAGCACATTAATATAGAATTCATATTACATTTTTATAGCCTACAATGACTCAATATAAAAAGCAGACCTATAATTCTGCTGCTCTGTTATGTTTAAAAAGTCAGCATCTCATATCCGTGCAGTTTGTGAACCAGCACTGGGACTCCCTGTGATATCTGGATGCTTTTTCTTCCATTTTTTTATCATCATGCCACTGTTTTTGATTATGGATGGAAGTTACTGGCACATCTGGTACCACATTGTGTTATTTACTGTAGTATTTTAGCAAACAGAACTCCAGCCTTTTTATTAAAATTTCTGCTTTTCATCTGCTTTTCTTCTGTATCATCTACTTTGCCACCCAAACAGGTATACAATTACATTGCATAACAAAAACCAGTTGTTGCCACAATGAAGTCTCAATTTAGTGCAGAAGTGCTCCAGTCATGTAGGCAGCAAAGTTTGATAGTTGTTCTGTTCAAACACACCTACTATTTACTAACTAATATTTCTGAAAATTAGCTGATGAATTTAATAAGGTGTGTCTGAGTAAGGCGACTACCAAACTTTGCTGGAGACCACCCCTCTAGGACAGGTTGTGCAACCCTGATTATGCTTCAATTTTATGCATCATTTATGGCTCTTGGGCTCCAACTACACTTTGTTAGTGTAATTCACTTTTAGCCCACTGCTATAAATACAAATCACACTTCCATTTCCTCCTCATGGATAGCTGCAAACATGAATATGTTGACAAGCTGACAGATACAGAACCAGTATCAAAAGTGAAAGAAGCACATGGACTCAAGGTGGAGTAGTACTACAGGATTTTACACCAATATGGTTATATCAGTGTTTCTCAACCCTGGTCCCAGAGGCAATCCTTTCCTCAACACTTTAGAGGATTCCCTGTAGCTCTGAAAGGGATTTTGAACAAGCTGATTAGTTGAATCAGTGAGTTGGCAGCATGGAGAGAACTAAAACGTGCAGAGGAGGGTGCAGCATTCCTGGACAGACAATGACAGAGATGCCATTCTCCCTGTTATAGTCAGTGGAGCAACAACATGAATCCGATATTTTAAGGTAAAACTGCTGCATAACGTTGCAGAAGCAAGTCAGATCACAAGGTGGAGTAGTATTATGCATGGCTATGCAGCATGAGAGGTCTCATGTAGTACAACAGTACAATATTGGCATTTTGGCCTGGACAGAGATGTCATTCTCCTTTTTACAAACAGTGGAGAATGAAGACAATTTTAAAACTGCTATTTTGTTGGATTAATATGCTGCTTAAAACTGAATTATCCTCATAGCTTTAGAACAAAAATTATAGTGGTAGGCTTCATACACCACACCTTCCTTCATGGTGCGAGACATAAAATCACACATTCTTTCTTTTCTATTCTTATCTACAAAATAAGCTGTTACTTTTAGAAGACTATTCCATCCCTCTGCTGTCTGTCAGCAAGATCTAAAATAGATATATAAACATCTAAATGGGAAAAAAAGGTCACCTTTGAGGTGGCATTCCAGATGAAGGTAAACATGACTAGTAGCCTCAGGTTGCACACACTGAGAGGACAGTGATGGGATGTTTACAGGGTGGTGGGAATCAGTGACAAGGGTCACAACATTATGTTTTTGCCCAACTGCCACTTTAAGACATTTGAATGAGATTACAAAAGGAGAACTTTTGTTTTAAAGCCAAAGCTGAAGAGCTTTTCTCAACCAGATATGTAAAAGCAGGCTCCTGAAACACTTAAACCCTATGTATAGCCCTATGTATACTACAGTTCTTTACTCTCATACCTACTTTACTGCATACACACAATTAGCATCACTATCTAATCCCCAAAGCAGCCTAAAACTGAAACCTGTGGGACTCCACAGAATATGGTAAATAATTAATAAAGGTTTTAACATCAGCAATAATTTAAGCACAACCTTCGGCTTCCGTGTGTTAAGCCAAAAGTGTAGTGACCTGATCAATCTGAAGGGTACTGTGTCCTCATACAGAAGTACAGATCTGCATGCCATTTACTCACAGGTGTTGAGCTGCTGACAACACTGCAAAGGCATGCTGACGCTGATTGCATAGTGACAGCCATTCCTCCTGCATCAGATGAAAACACTACCACCACCACATTGCCAGGCGAGAAAGAACTCCTGCTTCTACATTCAAGGACAGATGTAAAGTTTGCTGTGTATACCAGAAACTACTGATCAATGTTTCACCGCAACTTTGGAAACAAACTGTACAGTGTAGGTTGCTGAAATAACATACAGCAACTGTTCATCTGGCTGTAATCATGCTCAGAAACACAGGGTGTAACTTAAAGTGTAGTATATAGAGATACAAACTGCAAAATGGCAGCACTGGCAAACAATCCAGAGAGATAATTCCCCTGTATCTAACCTTCATGTTGATGTTCTGGTGTGATGACAGAGGTGTGTCAAACCAGAGAACAAAGCTGCTCTTAGAGCATTTGAGAAAACTGCTTCACATAGACTACCTTTCCAAAAACCTTTACAATCCCCAAAAACTCATCAGATCAGATGTTACAGAGATCTGGGCCTGAATCCCAAGTAAGCAAGCCAATGGCAACAGTGGAAAGGAAAATCCCTGAGAAGTAAATTTGATAGGAACCAAGACTCAAAAGTGGAACCCATCCTAATCTACACAAACTAGTCAAACAAATACCGGTAGTGTTTATCTAGAAATGGGAACCTTTTCATGAAGTACACTGTGTCCTTCTTAGTAAACTTGAAGATTCAACAACAATTTCAGCACTGTTCATACATAAAACAATATTACTATAAATTACTGAAGGGTTCTTCAGAAAAGAAAATGTTTCTATATAGCACCATGAACACTCAAAGAACCCTCTTCAAGAATAAAAAGGTTCTTTGCATTTTTAAAGGATTCTTCAGATTGATGGAGAATTTACTGCAGACTTTTCTATGCAGAACCTTTTGGAAAAGGGATCTATATGGAACCAAAAATGGTTCTTCTATTACTTAGAGGTTTGACATCATAACAACAGTAAATCCATTTTTGGTGTCATATACTAGTAGAACCCTTTTCATAAAGATGCTATATAGATCCCTCTACAGTACATTCTCCATCAATCTGAAGAACATTTTATTCATGCAAATGGTTCTTTGAATATTTAAGGTTCTATATAGAACCATTTTCTTTACTGAAGAACCCTCATTTTGAGAGGATTATGTTCCTCAAAAAGTTTACATTTTGAGGATCATAATGTAAAGTCCAGGTCTTCAAATGTTATACCAACCAGCAAAAATACCAATCCAATGATTCAATTTACCACCTAATTACCAACATCTTTACAAGTTCCACTGGGTTGTGTTACAGCAGATTAAACAGCAGCATTTTCCCTGCTTACATATCAGAGTTCACAACTGAAGAGTTTGTGGAATCTCATTCTGATGAACAAACAAGTGTTGGTGGTGTTCTCCATTTGTAATAACATTTCCTAGTGGGCCAAAACAGAAATTCCCAAAGATCAGTAAGAGAAAGCCAAAAAGAATTTTGGGAATTTCACTACCTGATAAAACATCACCTCCTTAATGCACAAAAAGAGAGAGAGAGAGAGAGAGAGAGAGAGAGAGAGAGAGAGAGAGAGAGAGAGAGAGAGAGAACGACCCCCCCCCCCCCCACACACACACACACACACACGGGCCCTTCAAGAGGCTCTGGAGGGAAAGCCCTTCTATTCATTATAATTAAGAGAACCTTAACATACTGTACGTACTCTAGGCTAATCCCAGCTCCAGGCTGGCATGCATGCATGGCCGGCGTCCAAAAAAAGAACATGTTTTAGTCATACCGTCTCCTGCCATTGGGTATAATTCATTGAGAAATCCGTAATCCATATCACCCTTGACTCATCGTACAGCGAAGGATATGTGTTGGAGGTGTTCACACAACAAGCTGTAAGCATGTATGTGCAGAGCTTTGTGGTGTTACTGCAGGAACCGTGCGAATGAAGGGAGCTGAAAGTGATTGGCACAGCTTTTAACTCCANAGAGAGAGAGAGAGAGAGAGAGAGAGAGAGAGAGAGAGAGAGAGAGATAATGTCAGGCAGCATGGATGAGGCAGGGACTTGGATGAATGAAGAGTTTTGCTAATGGGGAGAAGCTGACACAGAGGAAGACGTAAGACTGTTCTCACAAGCAGACGCAGGGATGTTCAGGGTGCCAAATTAAAAAGGTATGACATGCATTTTCTCAATGGGTCACTTTAACTCGGACAACTTACCACTTTGCCAAACTCCATCTCTGTATAGAATCTATACCAAGGTTCATTCTCTATATCCACATCTTCGGGGCTTAAATCCTGAGTTTACAAAGGCATGGTCACAAGGAATGGAAGACAAAGAGAGAGAAAGAGAAAGAGGACAGTTCAGAATAAAAAGAACATCAGACTGAATGAGGCATTCTACATGAAACACTCAAAGCAACTTCTTAGATCTTGAGTATCCTCCAGCAGAAGGTTTCTAGGAGGAAGAAGTAAGCCTAAGACAGCTAATGATAAATTAGGTTTCTGCTTGATGAGTGCATGTGTGAATGCCTGGCTTATGTCAGTGGTCATGAGAACAAACAACAGGAAATGAAGAACTTCTTTAGACAACCCTGTACTGATGGAAAGAGGCCCTGGTCACAACCAGTTCTGATTTAGGGAGTTGAGGTGGAGGATGTGGACTCCTACAAGTACCTCGGGCTGTGGCTGGACAGCAAGTTGAACTGGTCATGTAACATCGACCACCTGTACAGAAAGGGACAGAGCAGGCTGTACTTTCTGAGGAGGCTACGGTCCTTCAACATCTGCAGGAAACTCCTGTGGATGTTTTATCAGTCTGTGGTCGCCAGTGTCCTGTTCTACACTGTGGTGTGCTGGGGGGGCAGCATATCCAAGAAGGACACACACAGGCTGGACAAGCTGATCAGGCGGGCTGGCTCTGTGGTTGGCACAAAGCTGGACTCTCTGGTGTCAGTGGCAGAGAAGAGGACTCTGAAGAAGCTACTGGACATTATGGACAATGCCAGTCATCCTCTACACACTCATCAGTCACCGGGGGGGGGCAGTGGTAACAGGAGGATAAAGGATGGGAACGAGTAGTAACCGAACCAAACAGTTAACAGTAACCTGCAACCCGACAACCACAACACAACTGGACTCTCTGTGCAATAAACAATTTCAAAAGTGCAATAATAATGTGCAATACCCCCTCCTACAGGACCTTTTTCTCATGCACTATTATCTATATTGTATATTGTAATATAGTCTCTATATTATATATTCTATATATTTATATAGTGCTTCTTACTAAATTATTTTTTTCTATCTTTCTACTTTCTGTACTGTTCTGTTTTGATGCTACTGGAACCTTAATTTCCCTGAAAGAACCCTCCCAAGGGATCAATAAAGTTCTATTCCATTCTATTCTATTCTATTCTATTCTATTCTGGTCTAATGGTCTAATGGTAGAACACCTAATACTATATACTGTCACTTTCTTTTCTTTGATTCAAAGTGAACACTGCTGATATAGAGCTGCATATTATATAAAGATTACATTCTCCCCAGATAAGAGCTGACCTTAGGCCATTATTATTTCTTTCTTGATAATTAGACACACTAAAATCTCTCTCAGCCTCTAATGCCAACAGTGTGATAGAGGAGATCAGCAGTCGCTGTATGAAAGGCTCCTGAATGAAACTCTGATTGCAGCTCAGTGTCATCAGAAGCATTACATAATAACATCAGCTCACACTCTGAGTCATGCTCACAAAAGGTCTGAATGGTAGAAAAAATGGCCTAAAAACACACACAATGGCCCTGGCAGGCTCAGAGGGGGAGGCGTTCTTTTTCACAGAAAGCTGACTCCTGTACTACGCCTCCTCTTCATTAATTTTTCATGATTTCCCTCACAGCTGAACAAGTGTCATCTTTACATATGTGGAACTCACTCTTACACACAGCAGGAGGTATGATAGGAAAACTCTTTTTTTCATATTCTCAAATTTTAGGATATGATTATTATCATATTTATTTGAACACATATGTTACGCACTTAGTATGGAAGAGTATTGAAGTCTGGTTCTAGTAACATAAACCAGCACTAAATTAACTGTGTTCACATCAGTGTGCCAGATATTTTAACAGCTGTGACTAAACCCACTGTTTGTTATAATTAATCATTAATTTGGGGTACGTTTGGGGTGCACCTACCCCACCTTTGGCTGAGGTGTTCACAAACAGCATGACTTTTATCATCAAATGTTATATTTATTGCACCCATGTGTTGTTTTTAATCATCTTGCTGAAATTATTCAAATAAATATTTAACAAAACCCAAAATGCATTTGATTGAGCCCTGGTTCCCCCTACACTTGAGGTTCTCAACCTTTTCTGTCTCATGGCCCACCTGTTTATAACTAGAAAGCATCACTTTTGTTTATGTAATTATGTATCTATGATAACCTTAAACTGATAAAGTTTAATTTTGCCATGCATTAGTTCTGAGATGTTATTACTTCTGAATTTCTATTAATGTATAATATATGTATCATTTGAACATGATTGATCTCACATTTTTCTTATACATTTTTTTTCATGTAGATATTTATGATGTAATGTGGCATTATTGGTCCAAAATAGACTACTGTTTCCCCCTGTGGACGGGCCTACGGACCACTAGAGAGTACTTCACAGCCCACTGGTGGTCCTGGCCCACAGGTTGAGAAACCCTGGCCTACACTGTAAAAAGTACAAGATCCTTAAAGAACATTTGGAGGTTTGAAGTTACCTTCAAGAAAACTTTTTATTTAAGGTTCCTTGAAGCATTTTAAGAGGTTCCTCCCCAGTTTCATTTTAAATAACATGCAAAAGTACCTGTAGGATCTTGCACTTTTAACCATGTACTTCCCAACTTACGTCCTTTTAACAATTCCACTGACTGTGGAATAAAAAGGCCAAATGTGAACAATCTCTAAAGCTCTTAGTTTTTCCAAAGTCTGTTTACATTTTTTAGGTTTGTTTTTCTTTCCAATTCAGATGTTTTGGTGTTAAATTATGCATCATTGTGGAAATCATAGGTTCCTACCTGTTTCAGAATTAAAGGCTGACTACCACTACTTGGATCAAGTGGTTGCTTTGATTCGCTAAAATATCTAAGGGATACTGAAGAGACATCTGCTTCTGGTCAGAATTCTCACTGCAAACAATAATAATATGGGCAGAGGGATAATCTACATACTGTAGGCTTTTACACTATCAGTATTGCAAAGGCTGATACTAATACTGCATCAACAGATGGTTTTGTGCAGCCCACAGTATACATTTTTGTTTAATCAAATAACAATACTTGAATGACAAAGCTAGAGTTTAAGGACTTCAGAGATGGCTACCAAAGTACAAACCACATCTCCATAACTAATGAGGTCATGGGTGACTGTAATGAGATTACCGAGATGACTGGGGTACGGCCTCTGCCTGTGCGGACGCAGCTGTGTGCTCTGCCCTTGTAAGCGAAGCAGGCAAAAACATCAGCCCTCACAGCGTCACTCGACATGCACACACACTCCCCCACCAGGTCGAGCACACGCAAGACATGCACGGACACAGAAGCATCGTACCGGTCTCTCCACCCTCAGCACAGAAGATTTCCCTGGCTCGTAGTCGAATATGCTCCTGGGGTCAGCCCGATACTTCCTGGTGTCTACTTTGTTGTCAGGGGGCTCCCACTCGTTCCTGCAGGGAGGCACAGACAGAGAGCCAATCCTGCATGAGGAGGAGCGTTGCCATAGCAACCAAAATGGGCAAGCTCTGGCTGAGCATCTTCCTCACTGAAGCATGGGTTCGCCCTCTGAGAATGAAGGTTGGTGGTGTAAAGCTACTCTGCACTTCATGTGAATCATTGCAACAAAGAAAAAAATTCTGTTGAACTGCTTCATCCAAGAATGAGTACTGTAACACACCGTTCATGGTTTTACTTTGGTTTTCCCTTTTTTGAGAAAATTTTAAGCAAAATTTTGTTCTGTGAGAACTAACCTCTTTGGCTTTAGGGATGATGTTCGGGTTGGCACAGGGACCCCTCGACCTGACTGGGAACTGCCCATGTCTACTGGTCTTCTAGACCGAGGAACATGGTGCCCTGACAAAACACAACAAGCAACAGACTTAAGTTCATTACACAGCTAACAAAGACCTTGATTCCACCATCTGCCAGTTAATTTGCACGTTTGGGGGTGTGGCTATGTTGACACGGTATATGATGGCCATGCCCTCTAATCTACCATAACTCATTTAGCATTATCAGTCTCTCTCTTCCATCACTTTCAATCTAAATCTTGGTAAAAATTCCATTTTTTACTGGCCACTTCACACTGAGATCTGAAAACAATCTGTCCAATTTTAGACTGCCTGTACGCGTGCAGCGAGTCTGAAAGTATTAGTGCATCAGTGAACCCACTGTTTCTGGTGTGTGTTTGAGGAGGTTGAGCTAAAAAAGGGTTGAAGCTGATGTGTTTTTTAATCATCTTTATAACTGGCATTCTCAAACCTTTTGCTAACACAGTCATGAACAAGGTCTGCATATACAGACAGGCATATTTATTATTATTTATTATCCTGGCAATAAAATTCAAAGCCCAATTAAAGAGAGTTTGATATTACAATGCATGTAAACACAGCGTATCCAATTTAAAAGGCAAATTTGAACTGAAGACCAATTTTGTTCTTTTCTCATGATTTAAGACGAGAATTAAAGTCCACAATTGTGACAGTGAATAGAAGTCTTTCTTGTATGTGATTCTGGGCCAATAATGCTCCCTACCAGTGAACACACTCATATCTTCTCTGTTGTTTATTCGTTGTGGCATTTGTTGCTACAGTTGATATTAACTAGTGCTGTCAATGTTAATGCCATTAACATAATTAATGAAAGCCATTAATCTGAAAAATGTAATGCAATCTGTTTTTATTGGTCCCAACTTCCTGTAATTCAATGCTTTGATGGTAGTGAGATATTAGTGGCTTTATATAGCCATGTAAACACAATGTCACTGGTGGGGTCCAAGATGGCGCTACTGCTGAGTTCAGAATATAGATTACATTTAATTTGTCTCTCTCTCTCTCTCTCTCTCTCTCTCTCTCTCTCTCTATCATATAACTGCTAGAGTTGCTCAGAATGCTTTCTGCTCTCATACCTTGCTTAATCCATCTGGAGTGCTGATCACATCCCTGGTAACTTCATGAATTGATAACATTACTGTCCGACATACTTTGAGCGACAGTTTGATTGGTGCTAACCTATTATCTCCTGATCACCATTTAACAGTGACAATATTAAACAATGACACTGCCTTCCACGCAAAATTTATCTCAGATTCTTCAGGACAGTTAACTTCACAAAGCTAACAAACGAACACACTCACCATCTACTTGAACATGCGAAGGGCTGTCATCTGAAAAAGAAGAGAACATCAGTAAGAATCACAACGCAGTCCTTAAAACAATGTACTGCAAATGGGTAAAGCGATGCCATAGAATCACTTTTGGTTCCATAAAGAACCATGTTCATAATAGAACTTCACTCCGTAAATTCTAGATACAGGTTGGTCCAGTATAAGGTGTTGCACGGATTACATTATTCAAAATGTCAATTAAATAAAATGTGTAGCTCTGTGTCTTTCAGCCTGCAACAAACATAAAACAATTGATGGATCTTTAACACATTTATTCTGGTTCTGCCCTCTGTTACAGAGGTTTTGTTGTTAAGTATTAGACACACACTTACATCCTAACCCTTTCATTGCAATCTGTGCATTCTCAGATTCAATGTCCAAACACCCATTTGTTCAACAATAAGCCTTAATGACTGGTATGGTTGCACTTAAAAAGATAATTCTTTTGAACTTGAAATCAACGTCTCTACCAATGTTTTAAACACTGTTTATCAGAGACGCTTCATGTTGTTACAATGGAAAGGTTGGCTAGCTGTGACCCACAGAAACATTTATATTAATTTTAGGCAATTATATTAATTTTTGACAATTGATTTTATATTTGATTTTAACAGGTTGGCAGGTTTGTGCTTTGTGTTTTTAATACTGTAATGTACAGTGTATCATACAGTATGACTGTATATGATTCAAAATGCAAAATAGAACTTTGAGAAGTAAGTTCTTTAGATCTTTAAAACGTTCTTCACACTCACACATCTCTAATACAAATTTTCTTAGATCCATTCTTGAATGTCCACACCAAGGCTGTTATAATGATGAATCACTTTGTCTTCGTAAATTGAACAAATCCCAATTAAGAAATTATTGGAGAATGGTTCTTCATGAAACCAAAAATGGTTCTTTATTTTCTACAGTGTACAATTCAAACATGTGCTGATTAGCTGAGCTGACCAACAGAAAACACAGAGAAAGGTGCCCAATGTTGATTTCTGTGTGTACAGGAAATGAACAGCACAAAAGTTTAAGTACAACAAACTGGAATGATGTGTGAACAGCCCTGGAAGAGGCACCTGACATACCCACTGTCCTTCAATCACACCAAGAACTCTAAAGTACAGCAAAACATTCTGTGCTGCTAATTTGCAGTAGGTGGAAACGGCATGGATTAGCGTGGCATGTAGAAGCCATTATCAGCTGATCAGCACCTACAGTGCCCAGCTCTTATATTTCAAGCCCAGTCCAGCCAGCAGATGGTGCTCCAGCTGCAGTAGTGCTCTGCAAGAAGCAATGGCTTGCCTTGAACTTAAAACCACTGACTTTCTCCCTACTTGGTTTACAAGCCCTAGAGAAGGGAGAAAGTATCAGTAAAGTCAAACATGACTTGTGCACTTCATAAATCTGCTCCAGTGGAAAGCATACCAGTCCATATCCCACCACCCTGCACCATTTTGCACACAAATTCAGTTCGCTTACATTGTTTGGAGTGCAACAGTTACTTTAGATCCATTAAAGCTGCCCTGACTGTTTCAATAATTTAACAGAGAGCTTCTCTAAAAGCAGTGCCATCTAAAACACTCCACATCACTTAGAGCTCTAATAGTGGAAGCAATAATCAATGCATGCTTTTAAAGCATGTGTTGTCTCCTTGGAAGTCTTCTGTAATTAAAGTCAACCTTGACTGATGGATTGATTGATTGATTGATTGATTGATTGATTGATTGATTGATTGATTGATGCTTGGAATATAATTTTACTGACAGTGATGGTGTTGTTCTCAACATAACACCACCACATACAGCACTGGTTTATCAGTGGGAATGATGACCGAGTTATATGTGACAAAGGCAAATGCAGAACTGCAGGCCTACAAACTTTGCAGTTCAACAGCGCCATCTAGGCTTAATAGCAAGAGTAATACAGCTAAATGAAACAGCATAAGCTGTTACTGGAACTTCAGATGTTAGCATGCTGGCTTTAATGGAACCTGCTTAATTTCCAATGACTATTCAGGGTCTGTGGATCATTTACTGGCTTCTTAGTGCTGAATAAGTACTATTACTATATATTTTAAAGCAAGACAAAAATATAACCAGTGTTTAACAGTGCTGATTAGAAGAAGCACAGAGGCTAGGCCACCAGCAGAAGTACAACAATCCCTTTTATAGCTGGTCATTTCATGTCATTTGGTTTGGATTTGACAGATTTTTACCCTGTTTTAAGGAGAAGATGCTTGCTGCCTCTAAAATGAGAGTTACTACCAGTAGTGCTTTTTCAACCTGGAAATAATTACTACATATGCTGAGAATATAAATCTGAGTGGCAAATTTGAGTGGCAGACGTGGAGTAGATAAATATTTATTACTTAGGAAATTCAGTAAAGTAAAAACCCCCTAAGATGTAATACTGGTCATCAACAATGTTAACCATCTAACGCAGGTAGTAACACAGTGAGTTAATTCCAAAGAACTATTGGAGAGCAAATACACAGCTATATCACAGCAGTTAATTCCTTCAAGCCACATTCCAAGTGTTTATAGGTTTATAATTCCAACATCAAGAAGTTAAATGTCTGCAGCGCCACATAGTAGTAAAATGCTGACACCGTCACCCTCCTCAGACACGGGAATCTGATGCCTGCTCTGGCCAAACCATACAGCTGTATCAAAATGAATCTGTAGTGTACATATGTAGTCTGATAGAGGCTAGCTTTGACATAAGGAACAGGACTGAATCCACTCCAGTGCTGATGTGTCAGTGCCTCTTAAACTGCAGAGGCTGTGTTTCTTAAATCTTGATTAGGGTTACATGATACTGGAAAAATGACATTGTCATATTTGTTTTCTGTAGTATATATATTGCAGTATTTAAATTCTGTGGCACATACGTAATGGAAAAAGAGATCAATGCGAATTTTCCTTTTTTATCAAGCAGTTGAGTTTAATCTTGCACATCATGTCATGTGACTATAGTGAAATGCACACATTGTGATTACAATACTGAACTGATATCATACAGTCCTAATATTGACAAAATGCTCTTTCAAGGAGTACATCCACCCCCAGTATAAGCAGGTCTCCAGGCCACTCAGTCCCTTTAAAAATGCACCTAAGGGGGTTCATAACAAGCTTTCAGAGGCAGAGCTTGAAAATGAGCGAGCGAGGTAATGCCAGTAAGAGGCCTTTCTGCTTTGTATGTCGGGTGGCTAAAATGACCACCCTCTAAAGTGGTGGAGAATCTATGTAAACATGTAATCTTAATACTCAACATTAATAAAATGACCAGGTATAAATGGGGTCAGTACATGAAAATAACAAGTTATTAATACTGCCCTTAATTACTAAAACTTAGCAGAATTTAAACACTTCAGATATGCTCTTCTCACTCCTGCCTTATCAATCGAATTGTGAATCATACCAGTCAAGCAGGAGGAAATCGCAGTGTGGCTGGAACTGGAAAGTGCTGAGCACTGACCAAGCAGAATGTGGTGAAAGATCTGAGGTAAGCAGATGAGGCGGAGTTTAACTAATGGTACCTCTGGGTTTCAGTGGCCTGTCATTGCTCTCAGGGAATATGTAGGTGGGACGATATGGGTTTTCCTCAACAGGTTCTGAATAAGGTGGATGATAGACAGAACACTCACTGAACAGCATGAATACACATGGAGAAAGAGAGATGCAGCACAAATTGGGACTCACACAATGATCAATACTCAACGACACGCCAGAAAAGTAGCAGTCATGGCCATTGGAAACAGCTGTTTACCTGGGGCTCTGTGGATTAGTTTGAACATGTTTTTGTACCAGTCCTTGGGCTTCTCTGTGATCTGTAAAAGATTATGCAACAAGGGTCATGCATGCGCTGGCACTGAGCTGAGGAGATATCAAGGATACATCCTGGATTGGACACTGAATGCATGAAGTAAATGTTCAAAATGCTATAATATAGATGTTTTAAAGACTTTTATTAGAGAAGTTACACTACTGCTCAGACTTGCAATAATGTCTGTCTGAAATAAGTGTAACTGTGTGTCAGTTTTAGATTAATGTAATATGATAATAAAAAAATAATTTCACTCCTGTCAAACAAAAAATATATTTATTTTTTTTATCTTTGACATAATTTGAATATGGAGGTTGTTCTTCATGTCAAAACATGATGAACAGACCCATAGAAATGCTCAAATTGACTTGGACTAAAATATCTTCACGCTGAACAACTTCCACTGAAAGATAAGAAGGTTTATTCCTTCTTATAAAAAAGCCATTTTAAAAAGACAGCAACGATGCAAAGCACAAAGTGGTGGTGATGAAACCTTTTAGAAGGGAAAATTCTACATTTATAAAACTATTATAAATAGACAGAGTTCATGGTATTTAGTTCATATAAATCTTATATTTATTTGCAATTAACAACTGTTTGTTGTGGCAAAATATGTTAGCATAGGAATGGCATTCTCTCTTACCGGCACCGGGAGTCTCGGCTTCTCCACTGGGGCAGGGAATGCGTGCGCAGTCAGCCTCATTCTCTTGCCCTCTATGTGTTCAGTGGGGGCAAGAGGGCCTTCAGGATTTGGTCGGAGCTGACTCTCACTAGAGCTCTGATCACGCCCTCTGCTCAGCTCTGCTGCAGCGTCTGCAAACCAACACTGGACCCTGTCACACTCAGAGTGAACTATGAGAAACCACAGCCAAAGACCACAGACCAGCCCACAGCTTAAGATGAGACTTCTATTTGTTTGATTTTTAAATGGGCAATCAAATATGCCCATTAACAGTTATTTCATGTGCCTGGTCATATCAAGCATAACCTATCAATTCATAATAGTTATCCTCCACCAAAATGTGACTTTCACCTGCGTCTAAAAAATATGATTTTACATTACATCACTTTGCACCACCTGATGGGGAAATTTAATATTATTCGTGAATAGGATCAATAATATTATATTGCATCTCATTCTTCAACCACCATCACAAATCTCTGAGTGACAAAACCCAGCAAGCTCATTCACTATTACCATGTGTCTCTCGAACATACATCATGGTATGTAAGGAATTCTTGGTATATTCTTGGAATTCTGAGTTGCATTGACTTTAACGAATCTTTAATGTGTGTGGACACACTTAACACACATATCAAATGATTTGTACAATACTAATTCAGTACTTTGCACAATAATACAGTAAGCCGATCTGATGTATTACTAGTCAGACATGTAAATTACAAACTAACACCAACGCAGATCAGATATCACAAGTATCACAATAAACTGTTTGGGTTATGCTTGTTGTAATTGAGGTCTCATAGATATAGAATTTGATTAGACCGACCTGATCCTCTGCTGTGCTGCAGCAGGACGATGGTTGGGTTTACGCTGTTGGTAGGTGGGTAGGAGGAAGACACCCTGACTGATGTTACGGGAGCACTTGAGGATCCTGAGCTGGAGGAGAGCGAAGACTGATCCGAACTTACAGGACACTGAACCTGAACAGAATGTTACAATGTAAGGAAATAAACTTCTGACTAGGACACTCATCTCATAGAACTGAAATACTTCATAAGCCACCCAAACAATAGAAAATAACAAACTCTAACATTTAAGTTACTGTGATAAAGAATAGAACTTATTAAAAACTGTAAAAAGATTTTATCCAAAGTCATTTGAAGCAATCTATGGCATTTTGATTCGATCTAAAGAACCACTGGCAAAAGTGGAGGTACAAGGTTTACAAGAAAACCATTGAAGAATAACATTCAAAATGGATTATTTCTTTAAAATTCATGTGCCAAACAATTTTTACCATATCCATTAACAACAATAATAATGATGATGATGATGATGATGATGAGGTTCATTCTCATTCATTCTCTCACTTCATAAGCCCCCTAATGAATGTCTGATTTCTCTTGCCTCCTCAGCCAGTGAATTGTAATTGACATTAAATCAAGTTTAATTAGATTTATAGGTGACACCTGTACAGAAACAGTTCCCTTAAAAAGAAAAACGTTTTGGCAGGATGACTTACCTGTGTTGGAGCCTTGCAGACCTGTCCTGAATTTAAATTAGCTCTGATGTTGTTTACTTCTACCTCTGCCAAACCGGTTTCTGTGGCATCTCCGTAGTCCGCCTCAAGCCACCCACCTGTAACCAGTCCAAAAGCCTGACTTCTAAAAGAGTCCACAAATCTCCTTGCAACCTCTTTAAACTTAGCAAGACATAACCATGAAAGACTGCTCCCTCCAGTTGGCAGTGAAAGTGTTTGTTTTCAATGCTAAACACAAAACTACCCCGGGACAGAACTGTTAATCCTCAATTAAACGAATCAATTAAACGAATCTGCCAGTTTGAACTACTCCCCTGAAAAAAGGTCTTCATCCACAGAGATATTAATTCCCTGTTGCTGGGAACAACGATTCTCTCACAATCTGTGAACTCTGTCATCGGAACAAGGAGACCATTGACTTCACTGTAAGAAGTGTTTGTTTCACTGGCCTTTTTATTCTGGCACAACAATTAAAGCATCTCCCCCATGTCCTGGCTGTGATCCAGCATAGTTCTAATGCTCTGATCACCAATTGGTCCATGGTGCAGTCCCAGCACCCTATGTGGGAGTTCTAGACAAAAGCTTTCTTTGAGGGACCCTTGGTAAATGTGAGCCATTACTGAAAGTTATTTGCGCTGCTGAGCAACCGAGCTGGCTGTCAAACGGTGCTGTGTGTGTTCCATATCAAAACACGCTGACATTTTTAACTGGTGTGGCACAAAGTCAATCCTCCAAATTATGAACTGTGATAATTATTATTTCTGACCAAAATATGACTGTTGTATGCACTGCATGTCCAAAAGTTGACACCTGCTGTTTTACAATAAAAGGAATTAACATGGCGCTTGCCCTCCCTTTGCCATAGCAACAGCATCTACAGTGTGTAGAATGCTGGAACGTTGCTGTGAGGATTTGTTTGCACTCAGCCTTGAGGGCATCAGTGAAGCCAGGAACTGATGATTTGATCTGCTACTCAAGCTCAGCCCAAATGTCCAGCTCTATGGTGGAGATCCATCACTCCAGATAACACAGTTCCACTTCTCCACAGCTCAGAGCTGGAGAGCTCTATATCCCTCTAGGATGAGGCATGTAAAAGTGGCCCAGATGTGGCCCAGATGTGTCATTTGTGTGGTAGTGTGAACTGCAAAAACACTGAATCTGATATTTTCTATTTAGATTTGGACCACTTTCAAATGTGGTATTGAAATCCGATACATATCAGATGTTTTGCAAAGTGATTCAGTCTGAACAGTCAGATTGGAATTCAATGCAACATTCAGGTCAATCCAATTCTACTCTTCTGATAAAACGCGCATGGAGGAGAAGGGAAAATGAACTGCAACAGTGAGGGAGGTTTTCATGGGTGGGAGATCAAGATAACAGTCATTTCCTGCTCTGTAAATGTAGACTTTGTCTCAGGTGAATCTGCTCCAGAGTGTCTTATGGATGTAATAAAGGCGTCTAATTGCTTAATTCACTAATTAGAATGTGTCTGGTAACTTTTGAACATCAATAATCATACTCACAATCCCTGTATGAGTATAACAGTGAGTTACGTTTACTCTGCACAACTCAGAACTGTACTGTGAACTCACTCTTGACTGGGTTTGTGGCTGACTCCTGGGTGATGCAATCTTCATCATCAACGTGGACTAGTGTAGCTCTCAAAGTTACTGCTCCCTTCCCCTTGCACACACGGGTGGGGTCCAACTCTACACACAGTGTCATGGTCAAGAGGAAAAGACAAAGACAAATACAAATAGGCAGAAGGTTATAAATCTAACAATAAGAAAACAGGGCTGTGCCTTGTCTATTGCACTGGACCAGTACTGTGCATCACCCAGCTGATTTATAATGTATATGTGCACAATTTCTGAAGTAAACCTACCAGTGGGCATCAGGTCAGGAGAGCTCTTCATGATCCTCAGAGGAGTGACGCGCACAGCAGAGACAGTGCGTGGACTCGTAATGATTTGACCCACTGCCAAATAAAATAAACCATGTGTGAGCATAAGAGAAATTCTTGACGTTAATATTTTTCAGGACTTGCTTTTGGTTTTGCTTTGCAACTCATTCACTTCTATTCATTTCTGCACATGCTCAAGCCACCAAATGTCATGTACACCTTAGAGACCAAAAGCCATACCACATAAACCCTTAGCAACCAACCTATTTCCTTAACAACTACATATTTTCACCTTAGCAACCATCTAGCAAAACCTTAGCAACCAACAGTTACAGTATAAGAAACCAATAGTAACCATTTAGCAACACCATAGCAACCACTTTGGATACCACAACATCCAGTGGAAACCACTTTATCGGCACAACTGTTCTGCATTTCCATCAGGAAACACTTTTACAGCTACATTGGAATAGAATCATAGTAATTAACAGGGTCAAAGTGTTACGTAACAGTCTTGACACACTTGACTTACACCTCCAAAATGTGCATAAACCCAGCCCACTAGTGAAAGACTTTCAAAGCTAATGTAAAAACATTTGTCATATTCAGATATTCAGGCATACACCAGATAATAAAAGCATCTATTTTATCATATGCCCATCAGAAGGCATCGAAAGAGAATGGAGCATTTCATTCTCAGGTAGAATAAAAAGAATTATAAGTACAATAGTTTAACCTAAAATACTGGAAAATACATTCTTTGGCATCTTTTAAAATGATATCTTCAGCACCATGTTGTCAAAATGATTTAGACATTCATCGTTTCTTCTGAAATCACAGGTTTTTGAGGGTAAGGACTTTATTGCATTCAGCATTAAGAGTTTAATGAAGTCAGAATGTTACATGATCACCACCCTACCTCATCCCCAATGCTCCAACTCATCCCAAAAGTATTAGATGGAGCACCATCATTCCAGAGAACACAGTTTCATTGCTCCACAGCTTAAGGCTGAGGGGATTTAAACCCCTCTAATACCTGGTATTAGACATTGTGTTAATATTCATCTGCTCCAGAGTAACTAAATGGATTCATTAGAAGGGGTTTCCACAAACATTTGGACATATAGGACATAATATATGTGATATCTAATGATAATACTTTTGAATAATTTAAAATAATGAAACAATTGTAATAAAGTCTAATGTTTTAGGATTGTATCAGAATTCGTCAGAGCAAATAAAAAACCCCGAACAAACAGTTTACTCCATCAGCAGCTCAGAGTGAAGGAAAAGAAAGCTACGACAGGATGGTGAGCAAGGAAGGATGGATGGGTTGACGGAAACAGTCCCTGGCAGAGACAAAGACAAACTCAACAATACTGCGATCTAACAGGGCACAGAAAGAGCCTGTGTTTGCTCACTTATTCAGAAGCCTTCCTGCAGCAAACATTTGCCGGAAATCAAGGGTTTATCACTACGCTTTGAGTAAAACAGACTGTTTGTGTTGATCACAGTGAATAATGGGTTAGTGATGTAGCATTTCAGCCTGGGCCATGTCAACACAACCATAATTACAACAAACTTTTTTAGGACTCCAAAGAACTCCCTCTAAGAAATGGACAACACTTCTGCATGTAGATCATCCATCAAACAGGGGTCATCTCCCAGCCATAATACACTCCTAAAAGAAAAACAACTGGCCAGTCCATTACTTTTCTTCAGTTTGTTCCTGCGGAAGAATTTGAATCATCTCAGGCAGAACTCTCTTAAAATTGTGTAAGTACTTGTGAAGAATAAATGATCTCAGTAGACTGCAGAAGGATCCAGAAAATGTCTAATTTTATGATCTTTTGGCATCATAAATCTTTTGGCATCATAATGTCCCACTGCATCACTGCCTCAAGTTAAACTTATCAAGTTAAAACCGGAGAAACTCCCATTGGAGCTCCATGAGGTGGGCTGTTCATGCCAGAGAGGTGTCTGATGCAGAGATGTAGACACAGAAACAGAAGAACAGGGCAGAGCAGAAAGACTCACCAGGGGCTGCATCAAATCTCACTGTGCCCTCTGCTGGAGAGCCCTGTGAGGGGGGAAATGAGAGATGAATCAAGGAAATAAAGATACAAGACAGGTTATAGACTATATACACACTATAGAAATATTTAACCATGGCCAAAGCAATGGCTTTGTAATACAAACAAATATTTCCTCATCTTGGGATCCATGGAGCTGTAGTTATTTGTTTTCCTGTCTCTTTTCTGAGCCCTAATTTGCATTCCCCAATTCTTATAAAGAAATCAAGATGTAATTAAAGTATAAGCCTTGATATTTATTTCAATGAGTTTTAAATGAAAAATATTACATGAATTGATTAGGAATTACAACATTCAGACCTTCTATTTTCATAGGTTTAGGAACAAAAGTAATTGGACAATTAACTAATCCATTTTCATGATTAGGTGTACTCTGTTCCCTTATCATATTTTGACAAGAAGATACAAAATGCAAATGAAGGAGGCCATCACTAAATATATCAACATATTAGAGAGATCAAAGCAACTTTGGAAGTGGCCAAGTCATGAATTTGGTACATTCATAAAAAAAAGAAACACACTGGTGATGCACTACTACAGTATGGCTGATGATGATAGATGATGGCTGAATTCTCTGTTTTTGAAAGTCAAGAACACTCACTGATGTAGGTGTGTCAAAATCTATAATCAAGAAGCACCTTCAGAAATTACAGAGGGTTTATGTCAAGATGTAAACCACTGGTAACACTGAAGAACAGAAAGGCCAGATAGAAAAAGATGAGGAGAGATGGAGAGATGAAACCTAGGTTACCTTATACCAGAATGATGGGAAGGGGAATAAAAGGGAAATAAATAGAGTAGGGCTGGGTAATTTTTCAAAAATTAATCGAAACCAACATTCAGAACCTGTAACCGACACAATCTTGCCCATGATGGTTATTTCACTTTTTAAATTCTGCTATTACTTTCCCCCCACTGTGTTTGTTCATGTACTGTCCCCTTCAAAACATACTATTGCATGTGTTGCGATGTGACTCTGCCTCATAAAGTCCTTGACATTGAAAGAATAAGGAGGAAAACTCAAATGTAAAGCCAACAGAGCAACTCGGGCAGCATGTTCCATAGAAAAAATGCAAAATAACTGTTCACTAATCATAATCGAGGTAAAATGCTCAATTAATAGTGTTAATGATTTGAGGTCTTATTGCACAAAACTAACAAAGAGTTCATGACCCAAAGCACATCATTTATCAAACATGCTGAAGGCAGTGTTATGCCATGAGCATGTATAGCTGCCAACAGAACCTGATAACGGGTGTTAATTGATAATGGAATTAACAGAGCTAACGGATTAACACAGCCCATAAATGTGGTGTGGAGTGCGGAGCTTCCCAGCATTCCCACTTATTTTCTTTATTGTTTTATTCAGCCTTTCAAAATAAAATCATTGGGTTAAAATTTGTTCATGTTTAAATATAGTTTGAATGCATTTGATAGGAATACACAATTTTTCTGTCTGCAGATTTATCAGTTCAGCTTGTCTCACTAGTATAAAGGTAAACAATTAACTGTGGTCAGACCCTGTGGTCAGTTCCTGATTAAATGAAAGTGAAAAAAAAGGAACAAAAAATAAATCCAATGCCCTGAAATAATGCCCCGAGAGTCTTGTGATCATCTTGCATCCAAAAGTTGTTACGTGTGCATTATGCCATATTCAGTTTTCCCTGACACTCGTATTCTCATCAGGCAAGAGCTTACAGCGAAGGATAGAATGTTTTGGAGCCTTAAGGTTTTGAGAAAGTATCTGCATGTGTATTCATAACGTTGGGTTTGTGTTACTCTTATATTTTGAAAATAATTGAATATAGTTTAATGGAGATAATAATCAGCAGAATAATCCATAATGAAAATAATTATTAGCTAGATGTAAGGAAAGTTCTTATTTATTTATTAATTTTATATATAATTGCATAGTTTTATAATTATAGTTTTAATCTTGTAACTAAGTGTGATGCTGTAAAACTGTAATCTTTCCTGTTTATATCGTTGTTATATTTTGTATTAATATCATCATATTGCTGCAGCCCCAATTGCTATAAAGAAAACGGTTGAACTTTTCCTTACCTGTCTGCTTAGTCTGCTTCCTTACCCTGTGTGATTCCCTTAGGGCAACACTACATCACTTTGCCCAGGGTGCCTGTTTGGTAGGCTTGGATTGGGAGACTGACAATATTCTCCTTTTCCCTTTTCAATGACACAACCTTGACCACACTTTGATTGTTTCCATACCACGACTAGCAAGATCGGCCTGTCACCACTTGCCACCAGGGAATGTGGCACCCACTCAACATGTGTAGACCGCATTACAGCATCCAACTCCACCCTGTCTAACATACCAGGCAGCCACATGAGAGATACCAAATATCACATACCTTCCCAGCATTCAAATATTCATCATGTGGACAACCAAATGGCAAACTGTTGCTGAGGAGCATTTGGAGGGTATGGGACACTGGCCAGACTGGACACAGACAACAGCGTTATTCTAACGGTCAACACCAGCTCGAGTGCTCTGGATTATACACACTTGATCAAGAGCACCTAAGGATAGCTCATCATATTTGCCACATGCTTATTAAGAGCAGTTAGGAAGATTTCAGTCCCCAGCCCGTCTGGCGCATTCCAAACAGATAGATGCATAAAACAAGTGTGCCTGATGGGCATTGCTCAAATAGATAACCAGTGATCAGCAGACAACAGCAAGATTACGTGAGAGTCCAGTATTTTCCAAAAACACAGATTCTGAAACGAGCATGTTCTGAGATATTAACTAAAAAAAAGTCTATTCCTGCATTTCTCTAACTTCCTTCCAGCAAAAAGAGGTGATAAGAAGACAATCAAATGGAATGAATGTGCAGTATTTCCCACAGGTCTAAGATCACAGAAGGACATACTAGGGGCTAATAACTTATAACAGGACAATAATAACTTTTTTGAGCACATATTACTAATTATGTACTTGAATAACATGCAGTAAGTGAATGTGAAACTGACTGACTGCTTTGTGAAGATTTAGACTGTGACTAAATGACCACACGGATTAAATGGCCATAACATTGCACTGGTTATTCTAGTAAGATTTAATAAAAATAGAAAATTGTAAATGTGTAGATGGTTTTGTTTATAAAATGTTTGTAATTATATAACCATCTGTTATTTATCTCAAACAAAATGGAAAAATGCAGCATTCGTACAGAGCTGACAGAGAGGTGCAGGGGGGTATACTGAGAGAGAGAGAGAGACAGAGAGAGAGAGAGAGAGAGAGAGAGAGAGAGAGAGAGAGAGAGAGAGAGAAAGGAGTGTCGTAAAGAGAGAAAAAGAGAGTAAATGAGAGAATGAGAGAGAGAGAGTGAAGCTAGTTACGTAATAGAGTTTGACTTTTGCTTTGTCAACAAACGGCAGAAGGGGGTAGAGATAGAGCAGGGCCGCACAGGATCACAGCACACAGCTCCAAACATGGCTCTAGAAGATCGCTGGAGAGCAGCAGCCGGACCGCCTTAATTGAGGAGACCCCCTCAGTACCGTAAACATCTTCAGCAGACACGCTGGCCCATGGCCCGCACTGACGCGCTTCAACTCCTCCAACTTCTTCATTCTTCCAGCAGCACGTTTAAACAAAAGCAGCGTAAAAGGAAATGTATGTGCCTGCTGCATTTTCTTCAGCCTGTCTGGATCCGTACAGGCCTTATTTTAGTTCTCCACAGTCACTGTTTGCTCAGCACAGGAAAGCAGCTTGAGAGGCTGTCTCTGAAATCAAATTTATAACAATTCCATTCTAGTGACCCAGACTTTAGGCCACAGACTTTAATCCCTTAACACACAGGGGCCCAGGTGTGCCTCAATTACTCACCCTCATAACTGTATGCATTATTTCATACCAGTGAAAAACTGACTAAAAATACAAATATTTAACTCTACAGGAGAAAAAAAAACAACTTTTAATGGAAGTCAAAGTAAAAAAAAAATGTTTAGCATTTCTATTGGTCAATTGAAGCAAACTACCAGATTTAAAATGTAAAATGAATAAGAGCAAAAATGAACATTTTGGAGATTAATTTAAAGATTTAAAGATTAATTTAATTGGGAGAAAATTTTACAATAAAAACAAGTGCTTTGGGAACGGTGGTTGAAAAAGGAGCTAGGAGTGAAGCAGTCGTCATTGCGAGTTCACATCAGATGAAATTGCCTGTCTGTAGAGCAAACAGCAGCAAGATGAGTCAAAGGTTCCTGGCATGTCTCTGGTCAGCCCGGGCAAGCACAGCAAAGGACAACAGGCGTTCTCAGTGCTGAGAGAGCATCTGCGCATGTGCTGCTCTGTCACTGTCCAGGCCTGACAAACAGCCTTTATGCATGCCCTGGACATCCCGCAAAGCCTGACTGGGCCATAATGTCTAGAATCTCCACAACTGGGCTTCAAACATTTGTACATATGAAGCTACAGTTGATGACATTCTTCAACAATTATATACATAATGTTATGTATCGGGACACCTACATATTACACATACAGGAGCTTTTAGGACACCCCATTCTAAATCCATAGGCACTAATTTTGAGTTTGTATGCTAAAGCATTAAGATTCACCTTCAATGAAACTAAGGGGATTAGTCCAACCCTTGAAACAGCCCCACAGCATTATCCCTCCTCCCCCAAACTGGGACTGAGAGAGCTCTTTAGAATGACACATCCTTTCATGTTTGTAAAGGCAGACAGCATGGCCAGGTGCTGGATTTTATACACCTGTGGCAATGGGACTGAATGAAAGACCTGAATTACCAATACCAATACTGTGGTCCACATAGTGTATCAGAGAGAAATTACAATATGTGAAAAGTCTAAGTACAAAATATAATAGCAGTTAAACATTTCCAAACTCCCAGTATTTTTGAAATGTCTGTGCTAAAACATTACATTTCTTATATGTTTGAGTTTTGATGCACAAAATGAGGAATTTAATAGTGGTCAAACAAAAAATCTTCTAGACACAAGCTAATATGTTATCCATAATACAACAATGTAATATAATAAAATGCCTTGTAATTCCACATAATACAATATGTTGTATTGTTCTTCTTCTTTCGGCTGCTCCCTTTAGGGTTCACCACAGTGGATCGTCATATTTATGATCCGCATTATAGTTTTGGCACAAGTTTTACACTGTATGCCCTTCCTGACACAACCCTCACAATTTATCCGGGCTTGGGACCGGCACCAGAAGTGCAACAAACTACACCCCTAATGGCTGGTTGTATTATGTTCCTAATAATGACAAATACCATCCACAGACTGTATGCTTATATTTTTTCTTCTGTATCAGAGGAACACTACTGCTCTGTATATTTCATTTTTCACTGTTTTCACTGGTGTAATACTCCCACACCCACCCACAAGTTAGGAAGGGCTTGATAAGTAGCTGATTCATGGGATCAGGTGAAAGACTGGAAATCACTAAAATATTGATTTCTACTTTTGTGAAGATCATCAAGAGGAAAAAAGGCTTTTTCACCCTGGAAGAGTTTAAATATGATAATAGACAAATAGTCAAATTGAGAGCAACACTATGAAGCTGTACCATAAAAACTGACCCAGCATTGCTATATCTGTGGTAACAGCACCCCTATGTGTTTGCATTAGATATAAACTACATGTCCTGTTTAGGGCAAAACCCTGAAATTCATTCCCTCTATTAAAACTAGTCTAATACAACTGATCCTAATGGGGGCTACAGTCTCTGTACCCTATAGACTGTAACTGGAAAACAACTGTGCCCTAAGGGGGCATCGACTGAGTATACCAGTTTCTATAAATATTTGGACATTTAGATTAATGACTAGGATTCTGAGTACCACACTTTGGTGACAACTGTTTGCATGAATACTTCGGCCTCAGTGTTAGAACCGAATGACGCATTTAACCATATCACTCAATGCCAAAGTGAAGAAGGTGACCTGTTCCTCACACGTTGCTGGGACTTGAGTGCGAAAAGGGGCAGGTCACATTGCTTGAATAACATTGGTAATAGCATTTCTTGCTTTTCATTTCCAAGGCCTTCTAGCAGAAATGGCCAGGTCACACTAAGGATTTGCCTCAATGACTGAAACTACACCAAAAAGGAGAGAGCATAAGCAGTGCTCTCCATAACATTGAGACAAATGCCTCAAAGGTACCGTAATGTGTGATACATACCAGTGGTATGCTTAGCAAACTGGTCACCTTTAGCACTTTGTTCAATGCCACTGACTTAATGAGTATCTTCTTTGTTGATATTGAAGCTCTGCCTTCAGCTTCTGCATATATTAATGAAGATGAGTGAGCCAGCATTTGTAGCAGCTTTACTGGCCCAGGCCACAACACCCCCACCACCATGTTTTACAGATTGACGCAATTAGCATTTGCTCTCACTCTGACAGAATTGTTGAGGATTATTCTGTCATCAGCTATGAAAGCTGGGGTTGCTTTATGGTTATTACAATAACCAGACATTGTTCTTAATAATGTTTCAAACTAAGGGTGAGCAATATGGCACAATTTATGAGTATATCATATCTATTGTCAGTGCTTAAAGAACACTGAACACCTGCACAACTTTGAACATGACTCAATGTACTAAATATGGTATTTGAGTATCAGTTTTAAATAATCTGCCACTACTAGTGCATTGTGGATGTGTCAAAATAGTGAAAATTTCCATGCCATTACCACAATGGTCACTTCTGTTTCAAAAAGTAGATTTTGGTAAACTTAAGATCTTGCCACTTTTTCTTGTTTATCAGCATTATAATGCTCAATGCCCTCCTACACCTGCTCTAATTAAGCATCACACCTGAGAGATGAAAAATTGCAACATATCATACTATACTGAATTGTATCACACGGTACCATTACACTGAGACTAGACTGGGATGACATACTAGCTTGTGTGTTGAGTATTATGTACACTATTAAGTGTCCCGATATATAACATTGACAAATATTTGTATGTTTACACTGGTGTAGATGGTTCTTTAGATGGTTCTTCAGATGCCAGTTAATTATATAATTATACATAAGTCCATCCCACTCCCACTCTTATATAAGTACATCCCACTCTATACTGATTACTGCTAGTGATGATGGTAGAATGCTTTTACAATAGCCTCTTCAGTAGACATTTCTGAGTTAGGGTGTGGAATGTAGAATGTGACAACTGTTTCAGAGCCTTCTGTTATGAGCCAGTAAGGACTGATAATTTGGTCGGGGGATGCAGACTGTTCCGTCACACCTAAAAACAGCTCTCTGATAATCCACCCATTTTAAGTGCTTCCATAATGGAGGCCTTCATAGCATCATGACGGAAGATCCTAAAGTTCACTACTGACTAATGCTGCCACTGCAGAACGATGAACACCCTTATGCAACTATGTCACACACACACACACACACACACACACACACACACACACTCACACACACTCACTCACACACACACACACACACACACACACACACATACACACACACACACACACACACACAAATATTTAATAGAATATGAAACTTCATATAACCACAAATTCACATCACAGTTACAAGGGATAAATCACCTATTTTTTCAAAATTAAGATTAATATTGTTAAAATGTAAATATTCATAGTGGTTGGGTGTGAAATACAGAAATACAGTCAGAATTGCCCACAGTTGAAATGTTTTTCTGATTACCCTATCATTGATTCTTGCCTACCCCTGCCTTACTACTTCTTGGGTTTTGGATCCTGTATGTTTTTGACTCTGCTCATTGATATGCCCCTTTGTTTTTGGTTGCTGTTATCGTGTATCGTGGACTGTGTGGATTACGCTGTTTTGGTTTGCCCCTTTAATAAAACGTCTGTGTTTTATAATCTGCACATGCCTCTAAAAACATAAATGCTTTTAAGTAATCAAGCGATTCATAATTTGAATAATTAGACATTTTTTTCAGTAATAGAAAGATTATTTGACTATCAAAACATTTGTTTGTTGCAGCCCTAATTGTGATATTATATGCTTTTTTGACTATATAATGGGTATGATCAGTGATTAAAGAACTCTGACTAACATTTCATTATAAATAGTTATTTTTTAATTGGAAAATGTGCAGCACATTTTAAATTAAATTCACTGTAAAGTAGTTTTTGAATGACGGTTTTCACAATCTGCCACTACTGATGCATTTTGTCTGCATGTCAAAATAGCACAATAATTGTGGTTTACTGTGAACTTGTCTTTAAATATCATGATATAATATTTGTACTATATCACCTAGCCTTGCTTTAAATGTATTGTTTTACATTAACTCTTGGCAGAGAGCTACACACAGCACTATGAGACACTCTTATCAACATTACATTACTATTATTAACATTAAATATAAAAGAAATGTGTGGTCAGCATGATCTTTTTCTTTAAGGAGAGGTCTATAAGTCCACCTTGCCTGTGCCAGCTGCTTTACAATCTGCTAGGCCAGCAAGAAGTGAAAGAAGAAATCTGTCAGCAGAGTCCAAATTGAACCATAAATTGTCTGCTCCCTGCCTTGTTTACTTTAATTCATTAGTATGCTGCTTTGTGCACACAGACCTTGAAATGCGTAGTGCTAACAAAAACACGCATACACACTCACACAGTAACACACACACTCTTTGAGAACCATTCTCACAATATGCGGCAGCCAATAGGGCTGAAGGAGCGTGAGAGGGAAGACGGAGGGTTGCCAGGCAACGTAGGGTAACATTAACACAATGTGCACTGAGAGAGAGTCAGGTGTCTGTGGAAGAACATCCGGTAGACAAACTCCTCAATCATTGCTGCACTGATGGGTGTTTAGAGTGAAACATACATGCCAGTACTAGACAGTCCTGGAACCGACTCAGGCCATGATGGCAGGGTGACACAGAAGACCAAAGAATGAAAACATTATTTAAATATTTAAAATATGCCATGTTTCATGTTTTCACGATATACTGTGAACCTCCATCACCGTTGTGTCCTACTGGAAGAATGGGTGGGAAAAGTTGTTTCAAAGCCGTAAAAAAACCCAAAAAACTTTTGTCAGCTTGCCAGAAAATCTCAGAACAAAGTCACAGGATAAGTCTGATATTTTTGATATGAATCCGACACTCCAATATCATCATATTTCGCTATGAAAATGATCAGCATCACTTGGAATTCCCGCATCAGTACATGTTTAAACTACAACTTTAAAATGAAGAGTTCATATAGCAACACTGCAACAGCACTGTAACACTAAAATGTCTGAGTGATCATACAGCTTAATCACATCCTTATCACCTGTAGACTCATCTGATCAGCCTCAAAGCCCTCGAACTGTAACACACATTACATCATTTTCTTAATGCAAATCATCGAAGGTGCTTTTCATGACACTTCTGTCTACTCAGACCTCTGGACACAAGTAATATGATTCTACACAAAGGTTATAAAAAATTAACCAGCCAACACAAATTATTCATCAATCAGATGACAGAGACGGCATCCAGATCCAGGCTACCATAGGAATTTCACCTAAATGCTGGAATCTCGCACCTAGTCAGCCTGGTTCAGAAAACGTGGTCAATAACACATACATTAACCTGCTTATAGCACAGGCATTCGAAAAAACAGCATCAGCACTTGAGGCTGAAGGCAACGTACACTTAAAACAGAGTAAAAGGCTGACAAGACAGTCCTCCTGACACAGAGCATTTTTTTCCCTATATAGAGTGTGGTGTGATAATCGTGTACGTCGGATAAATCTGTTTTGCAAAATAACCTTCATTTTTTTTTAATTGAGCTCAAAATGAAAGGAACCTATGTCCACCAACTCGAGTTTCAGCAGACCTCAGGAAGCCAGCCATCACTTATTTCAGTGATGTTTAAAGCTTTGTTATTTCACAGTGGTCCCAGTGGTCAAAATTAAATAATCACTTTCACTCCGGTGATATTCCAGGAATGTCTTATTACATGCCAAAACAACAAGTTTCTCTGCTGGGTATTAATTAACAGGGCTTCTCAGCTGAACAGAAGTCATCCCGCATCATTCCTTTCTTCAGCTGCCTGACCACATCTGAGACTTTGATCTATATTGTGGTTAACTGCAACAATGTTTTTGCCATTTTTAAGCATTGAGATAAGCATTTTCCTATGACGTTCTACCTAAAATATTCCACCACAGCAGGGATGCACACAATTCTTCAAATCATTTTGCACAGGACCAGTTTTACAGGGGATTTGTCTTAATGATTTGCAAGCATATATACAATAAAACATAATAAAATGAAACAGAAATAAAAATATGTCATATTAATCCCGTGCAAACTGCCTTGTTAATAGATTTTAATATGGAATGTGAAAAGGGGGCTTAAGTATGCAGACACTCCCCTTATAGCAAAAGAATCGCAGCCCACTGTTGGACTACTATTGCCATTTGCTTAGCGTTTTCTGGGCTGTGTTTTGGTAGTTCAGCAGATTATTAAACAGAATCTGTTATAAATTTGTTCAGTAGGTCATTTTCATCTGTCACAGCATCAGCAACACAAAAATGTTTATCAGGCTTGTTCATTTTTAATAATATTTGTTATTTGTTATTTGTTAATATTAATTATTTTCAAAAATAAAAGTCTCTGTGCAATTAAAATATGTTTGAGGAGATTAAAAAATACTTTGATCTTGTACGCAGGAGAACACTCTGTGTGGTCAGACTGGCAGGGACAAACAGTCGGGTGCCAACCTAGCCAGTGAACCGATATATGCTTGCTATATGGGTCAGTATATACCTGTACTCTCTGTGTCCCAAATCAAGTCAATATGTACTGTGTAATCTCCAAGAGTACAACTGAAATGTTTACACTTTCATAAGCTGCTAATGCTTCTAGGTCATAATTGGTCATAAACAGAAGATGTGAGTTAAAATCACATTTCTTCCCAATGTAAAACGAACTCCTTCCCAGTACAGTTTAGGGAGAAAGACACCTATTAGGTTTAAGCAGTATTACACCTCTAGCTGCAGTGCAAATCCAACAGATCCAAAGAAGCTATGTTTGGAGTTTAAAAGTGAGCTAAACTGTAGTAAAGTTGTTGTAAAGTTAGTACTGATGATGACATCATGTGGAATAATGATGTCAACAGTGGAAAGCTTTCAAGAACTCTCTTTATTTTATTTTTTTGTCAATAACCCAACAAAGTTAGGACCCCCCCCCCAATGCTCCCAACACTAGGTGGGTGAAGACAAGTACATGCTTCCTCTGATACATGTGAAGCCAACCACCACCTCTGTTTGAACTGCTGGCAGTTTCATCATTGCAATCAACATGCTCTGAGGAAAGTGCTGGCTTCCCAGCTCCAGTACAACACATAACAGAGCCCTGTGCCCACCAACATTGCATTGCATTTGATGTGTGGAGAAAGCATCATCTACCCACAATGGCCAATTTTGCAATTTCAGACTCCGGCTGCTGATTGCAAGTAGCATGACTTGGGATTCATGTCTGCAATCATGAGATCATAGTGCTAGAGCCCCAGAACCATCATGAAGAACCATTAATCCAGAACATTTTAAACATCCCAGAACCTATTTTAGATAACATGCTTCCAAACAGGACTTTACTAAAGAACCCCTTTTTATTTTACAAGAGTTCAAAAGTGATACCATCTACTCCTGCTTGGCAGGTAGATCCCACATCCAGCCCACAACTGTAAACCAGAGTCGACACATGATTTATTTAGGTGTGTGTGATGAGGGCACACTGTTAGGGATTAACGGAAGCACGTGTAGACACTGTTCATCAATAATTCAGTCTATTTAATTCATTTTCTTATAAGTTGTCCTACATGGAACTGCAGGTTCATGCTGGATACTGCACTCCACTCATGCCGCAGTGTCTGCATCCCATTAGGCCAAATCAGGTTGCTGTAAAGGGTCCAAAAAGCCCCATGTCCTTTCACTTGTCATTCAGCACTGACAAGCACAAGTGTGCACTTTTCCCAGCAAGAGCAAACACATGCACGAGCCTCTGGACTCTGCAGGTCTGACCCAGGCAGTGGCCTTGGAGCTGCTAGTCCTTATTTGGCTGTATGAGTGCTGCTTAATGATGAGTCCATCTCGGGGCCTATTTATCTGCAGAATGCAAATCAGCCAGCCTCAGTCCACTCTGCAGCCCCCCTGACACACACTCCCACACTCAGCCTCCAGCAGTGAAACTCAGCCCAGCAGAAGCTCCAACTCTAAACTACCAGGAGAGGAGCATGTCCAGCCCTTTCAGCCCTGACACCCAACTGAAAGCCAAAAAGTAGCCCAAACTCAGTCCAGCGCAGTCAGGACACTGCCCTGCTGCACTCTGCACGCGCAGCACCTTCACCGCAGTGCACACAGGCATCTGCGCCAGTGGAGCGCGCGCCCCATCAGCGCCCCCGACCTACTCCCTCTATTGCCCCAGTCATCCTCTGCTCTGCAGTCGCGCCCGTTACTGACCTGCCCGCGGAAACACTCCAGCTTTCCCTCCGTTACCGCCGCACGCGCTTCTCACAGCAGCGCGCGCTCCTGCAGCTCATTGAAACACGCTGTGAGAGGCGCTAATGTTTATAATCCGCCCGTATTCCACCAAGACCCCGCCCACCCCAACCTCCGATTGGCTCGCAGGTTCCTGCCTCTTGTGCTCTGATTGGCTGAGCCCAAAGTCCTATTCAGCATGACTTTCAATTGAACATCTGCAGCAACCTTGAATAACAGCAGCGTTTCACACTCCTACAGGGATTAAAGGGTAACCCCAGTGAAGGTACTCAAAAGTGTATGACGGGTGTGTGTTTTGATTGTGTTTGACTTTACACAAAAAATAGAAAAATTGACAGAAAAAAAAATCTCAGGATAGGAGTTGATTAATGCACATGAGATGAGAGGGGACAAAAGATTAAAAGGCAAAGGCAGTAAAATTCCACATTTTCTTGTGCTGTGTGTGTCTTTTGATTGTTTTTCACTTTACATGAAAAAAAAATCAGAAAAAACATTAGAAAAAAAATCTCTGATGATGGCAGGAGTTTAATGCACAAGAAGTGAGATGGGACAAGGGCCTGGTACCCTGAGAGATTAAAGGGCAACAGCAGTGAAATTATTCAAACATTTATGCTGGGTGTGTGTCTTTTGATTGTGTTTGACCAGTTTTTGTTTGTTGCAGCTGGTGTGAAAACATCACAGCAGTGTTTCACTATCAGGCACAATCAATGGTGGCAAAACATAGCTAGTTGACATTAAGACATTAAGTTAAATTGCTCTTTTTGTGGGGGGAGGGGGTGTCTTTTACACATATACATTTACATTTGAGGCATTTGGCAGACACTCTTATTCAGAGCAAATTACAAAAGTGCTTTGCTGTTCACTCAGAAAATGTCCTTAACTAGTTAAAAGAGGCTTGAATCCAGATCATTTTCAAGCTTAGATGCTGCTGAAAACAAATGTCAGGTTAGAGACCTTATTCTTATGCTTGCCCATATTTCCTGCTTCAAACACATCAACTTCAATAATTCACTTGCTTACCAATTCCAGTGTAATGAGATAATCAATGTTATTATATTTACAAATGCCAAATTTGTATTTAAGTGCCAAAGTAGATGTAAATTAAAACTCGAATTCAACATCACAGATTAAACCTAGAAGATGGACAAAACAGCACGATTTATCTCCAAAGTCATGGATAAACTAATCACCTGTGGTCTCTGTAGTCCTTTTATCTAGTCTGCTCTTTCTCTCTTTCTCTCTCTCTCTCTCTCTCTCTCTCTCTCTCTCTCTCTCTCTCTCTCTCTCTCTTTCCCCCCCCCTCTCTCTCTCGCTCTCTCTCTCTCTCTCCTGGATTCATTTTAAGGTCATATCTGTAGATCATTCATTGCTGACACAAATGTGCAGATGCACACCCACAGCTGGTCTAGTCCATGTAGAGAAATATTACCAATAGAATATGACTCTCTGGAGTAGATTATAGAGTATAACATTAGTTATCACTGTCAAATGATGCTCTCCACTGCTGCACATCACACAGAATCAGTTTATTGTGCAAATAACAGTCAATTGAAGGTAATTGTTTCTGGATTGTATTAACCATTACATACTACATTTATCAGTTTCATCTTTTATGCTTGTTAACTTGAATGTAATAATCAATATAACATGTTTAGAAATTAGATCAATTAGACTGGCTTCTAAAAAAAAAAAAAGAAAAATCTCTTTTGTTGAAGAATATTTACAACAGGGACCTCAAAATGTGAGAGCGTCATTCATTTTCTCCATTCATGGTCATGACCACAAGAGGGCAGTCACGAATAAAACAACATGTTTCATGGTCACATTGTGACAGGTCCACAATTTGTACTTGTCAAGTTCGAATAGTTCCACAAGCTTGATTTAACAAAACAGTTTAAATGAGGTGGTGATCATCGCCGGGGTACAGGTGGAGGAGGGATGGGTCTTTGAGGACGGACATGAGGGTGGACACGGGCTGGACTCGAAACATAGCGTTGATTTAGTATATTCTCTGAAACCCTGGGAGTAAAATGGAAACAGGTCATGTCAGTTTTGAGTCATCAGGAATAAAGCCATGGTACTCAGACATAGTCACACATATCAATAATCATCAATAATGGCAAGATGTCCTGGCTCAGAGGCAGTAAACCAGGCCCCAAACACAACACTACCACCACCATGTTTCACAGATGGGATAC
This sequence comes from Acestrorhynchus altus, assembly GCA_034509495.1. Classification (NCBI taxonomy): domain Eukaryota; kingdom Metazoa; phylum Chordata; class Actinopteri; order Characiformes; family Acestrorhynchidae; genus Acestrorhynchus; species Acestrorhynchus altus. Next base: position 28,961,910 of record CM067506.1, read on the forward strand.
GAATTTTATGCTGGAATACGTTTTTTTCCTTTCTCCAAACATAACACTTTTCATTTAAACCAAAAACATGTAATAACTTCTAATAACTTCTGCTTTGTCCATGTGATCTTTAGCAAATTTCATATGGGCAGCAGTTATTTTGAAGAACAGTGACTTTCTCCATACAATCCTGACATTTACACCACTGTTTGTCAGCGTTGGCGGACTCATGACCATTAACATTGGCCAATGTAAGAAAGATCTTTAGTTGCTTATAGGTTACCTTGGGCCTTGAACAATTACATGCCTTGCTCTTGCTCAAATTTGTAAAATGAAGATATATACATAAAAAAATAACAAAAGGTTTCCATGTTAATCACACCATTTAATGTGTTCATTTCAACAGCACTAATATATTATATACACACAGGGAGGTGAAGGTAGAGTCTTATTGGTGTAATGTGGTATAATTACCAGGATGAAGAATCTATTTTCTACCACAAGGTAACTATGCTACACTGACCATAACCATAACACAAGCAATTATAACTTTTGCTTTTTAAAATATGAAGATTTTAGGCAAACAATCTGAACTGAACAAGCACATTTGTAATATTAAATATGTCATGGCTGATTAATAGCATATTGGGAAAGTGACAAATCATGTTATTTAAATTTGTATTATTTGATTTATTTTTATTTATCTTTTTGTTTATTAATTTTGTTTTACTAAAATTTTAGTTTTATAACTCCCTACTGTTCTATTTTATCTATTTGCATTTATTGGCATTACCAGTACCATTTCCAGTAATAGGTCATGGTTAATGTCAAGACCACAATGTTCACATGACATTTCGCTTCTACGTACTCTCTTCAACTCTTCTGATTTTTTAGTCTTCTTCTTCTATTATTGTTATTATTAGTAGTATTATTGTTTTTATAGTTGTTGATGATGCTGATGATGAGTCTCTCTCTATATATATATAAATATACTTGGCACCATTCTTGAATATAAATCTTCTTTTTGCTCTTAACATCCCAGCTAAGTTGGAATAGTATAAGATAATAATAATACAATAATAATACATGTTATTATTTACTTTAGTTTAACAGTGAAAAAGACTGTTAAAACAGTTTCACTTTGTAGTTTCTTGCTTAGTATGTGTGGTTGGAGGTGTTTCTTATTCATATCTTGGTTTGCCACACAAGGAGGAAAAAACTAACCATGACTTCTGTAACTACAGCAGCATGTATCACGTGCCTGCAGCACAAAGAGTGAAACCTTATACATACAGTGTTTTACTGTATTCTTACTGTAGTTTAACCTATATATCAAACTACATACAAATATTTGTTAGCTTACAATTCGTACTGGATAACATCCATTTCTCAGAGGCCCCTGTTTCTCAGCTCTTTTTCCTGTTCTTTCATTTGAAGACCGCTGTTTGGGGGGGCTCATCAGTAGGTTTGTGCATGTGTGCATTTTTTGACACATCCTCTCTGTTTCCGTTCATCATGTAGGTACTAAAAACACTTAGAGGAGGCGCTTGTCAACCACTTTAAGAAAAGGCTGTGTTGAGTGCAATAAATCCCCCTCATGACTTGAAAATCAAGCTTCTAATATAGAATTCAGAACATAAAATGAGATGATGATTAATCTTCATACTCTAATGTGGGGGATCATTATCTGTACATTCCGACAGATTATAAGTTGTGTAAAACGGCCTGCAATTCTGACACCCACCGTTCAGGCTGCCTTCGTGGGACTCTGGGTGGTGGGAGAGTGGGTGGAGCTTCTACTGCTGGACGCGGAGGACGCGGCGGGGGTGTCATCTCTTGAGACTCCTTTAACCACACAGGATCAGAAAAAAAAATTACAGGAAGTCAGATTCTTACCTGAATTACAGATTGTGGTTGAAATGAAGATCACAGGGTATAACTGACACGGTATTAACCCGTCTGTGCACTGTTGGACAAATGTATAACCAAAACTGCTGTTTACCACTATGCAATGTACCTTTACACAGTCCATTTTAGACATATCCATTTAACCAATTTAATCCATTGAACCAATCTGTGCAGTGAATACACGCATACACACTGGTGTAGCCCATCCTGGTCTTCTGCTTTGTAGTCCATCCACCTGAAGAGTTGTCATTATTAGATGCTCTGCTTTTCACCACAATTGTGCGGAGTGGTTACTTTTGTATTGTACTGTAGCCTACAGTAGCTCAAATCATTTTCCATTCTCTGGTGATCTCATCACCAAGACATGTTCTGTGTTAATCTGAGACTGAAAACACTAGACACTGTTAGGTTGAAAATGTGAAGAAATCTGCAGTAATAGAAATACTCAAACCAAACCATCTGGTACCATCAATCATGCCATGCTGAACAACATTGAGATCATATTTTTTCATCATTCTGGTGGTTGATGTGAACATCATCTGAAATCTGAAGGGTTTAATTTATTACACTGCTGCTGCACAGCTGGCTGATTAGATAATTGCATGAGTGAGGAATTATACAGCTGTTTCTAATAAAGCACTTTTGGGCAAAGGAAACATTCTCACCTCCAGTTCACCATCGGCTCCACTGCTGTAGCTGGCGGTACTCAGTGTGCTCAGCCTGTTGCTGCTGTTACCTGTTGAGGGCACACGGGTGAAAGGCAGTTATCACTACAGTTCCTTAACTAGAGATTTCACTGTTGTTTTTCTTCACTGCCATGCAGAACTGAGCAAACTATGCAAAAGGTTCCTACATAGTTAACAGGGGATTAATCCTTTATGATAACGATTACGCTGTAAGTACACTGTACTGTGACTGGTAAGCATGTGACTGTGTTAGATTAGCCTTGTCCAAAGCTCATCTCAAGGACTGAATCAATCCATCTAGTCTCCTTCTAACTAACATGCCAGTAGTTTTACTGACCAACAGGAAATTAATGTATTAACATTTTATTATTTAGATACCCAAGGACACTTTACAATCAGCACTCTACACAATCACACTCAGTTAACACACTCCGGGGAGAAGTGGCAGACAATCGTGCACACTGTACTCTCTCCCAAAAATGACCACCCAGATGGAGGACTGCATCGAGCACCAGGGGTTTTCACCCAGGACAGAATGCCAATCCATATCCGGGCATATATTCACTCACATACACATACTCATTCACACATCGTGGCATTTAAAGTAGCCAATTCACCTGATATCCATGTTTTTGGAATGTGGGAGGAAACCAGAAGAGTTTAATAAAGGAAAGAAGGAAGGAAGGAAGGAAGGAAAGAAGGAAGAAAGAAAAATTTTAGATGCAGTAAGTTCTGGGAAACAATGGTCTAAATGAATGTTTAGTGGTTCAAACTTAAACGAGGAGAAGTGGATGTGACCACACTGCAAATATAAGTAGTATCTGTGTCAGCAACTTCACAAACCACAGACAGTGAAAGTGCTCAGTTTTGCTGCCTTAGTGAAGTAAAGTCTGAGTACAGCAAAACTGACAAACTAGAGTGCTGATCATTGTTTCTCAACCCTGGTCCTGGAGGCACCCCTGCCCTGCAGATTTAGAATTAACATACCCTCTACAACTATGAAGGGCTGGTTGAATCAGATGTGGTGGGAGCAGAGAAAGCTCTAAAATAAGGAGGGTAGGGGTGCCTCCAGGACCAGGGATGAGAAACACTGGTGTAGGTTAAACAGAGAATAGGTACTGACATTTAAGGGTCTCTCGCTATCTCTCATACTTTCTGTCACTGCTGAAGCTGAATTCTGAAGAAGTGTACTAATCCTGAGAAGATCTAATCAGTTTACTAAATCAACACTTTCAAACTATCAAACTGTGTTCAGTGTAAGTGTATGAGTCTACTGAGTCGATTCAATGTTAGCTAATTTTTTTTATGTAAGTCAAAAACTGCTCAATCAATCAATCAATCAATTAATTAAGTCATTAATCAATGTTTATTTATATAGCACATTTTACAACCAGTGAGTTGTCACAAAGCCTCAATTGAGCAAGCCAGCAAGCAACAGTGGCACGAAAAAACTCCCTCAGACTAAGAGGTAGAAACCTTGAGAGGAACCAAGGCTCAAAAGGGGAACTCATCGTCCTCTTGTCGACACCAGATAGCACAGATATAAAGAACATAGAGGTGTAAAATAATACATATAATTAATATTGTAAGCATGCTATATATGGGTGAAAATGAGTTATGCGAGAATGTGAGTGAGTGTTAATATGGAAGTCAGAGCCGGTAAACATAAGCTGGCAGTGGAGTCTTTAATGTGGGATGACTGGGCCAATGCAATGCATTTAGGACAGAGTCAGAGGGGAACAGGGTAGGATGATATGATGTTTTGTTATGTGTGGTGGGGGCTATAAAAAGAATAGGAAAATAAAGGTGATGTATCCTTGTGTTGTTTCAAAAATAAAAATAATAAAAATGTAATAAAGTTGATAAAAAATATATATTTCACCATCCCCACAGCATGATGCTGCCACCACCATGCTCCACTGTAGGAATGGTACTGGCTATGTGATGAGCAGTGCCTGGTTTCTGTGAATACTTTCCGGATTCTTTTCTAGTGAATGCGGTGCACAGGAAATCCCCCAGAGAGCAGCAAACATGGGTTTGATTTTAGTTTTTTATTTTGTAATTGTAATGATTTATTATTAATTTAAATTATTATATATTGTTGTTATCACTTAGATATTACTTAATATTTATTACATAATTATCACACATTGCAGAGGTTTAAAACAAATTTGTGTCAAAAGGATTAAAAATGAAGCTCAAAAACCCAAATAAACACATTTTAAAAATACAAATAAAATGTTGGATTTGGGCTCTTTTGCCAATCATTGTTTAAACAATTTATTTTATTGTTTATACAGTTTAAACAACTGATCAAAAATTCTATAAATATAATATAATTATTCCCATGATTACCATTAGTCACTACAACACTCATCACTTCCTCACACAGCATCAAAACAATGTTTACTAAAACATTTACATTTTTCATTTACTTACCTGCGTATCTAAATGGTGTTTAAACACTTGTACCTTTGCTGAATTAAACTTTGGCTCTTTTTCCACTCATTACTGAGTAAGATTTTGATCATTTGTATTTATTTGTATTTATGCTTTCATGTAAATGCAGAGCTCCTGTACTTTTTCTTCTGTGTATCTTCATATCTCAAAGTAGTGTTTAGGCAAAGACTTACAGTACTTATAAACCCTATATGGATGCAAACCAAACAAAATGGCAAAACCCAATTAGGAATGATTCAACACAAGCTGTCATTTTACTCACTAGATGTGCTGGAGGTACTTCCAGTCTGCCAGGTTCCTCTCTGTGGGGGTCTGGAAGTGGCTGGACATGGCTGGTTAACAGACCGAGGGGTGGGTTCATACACTGCACACTCCAGGTTCATCTGAGAACCCCACAGAAGGTTCCTCTGCATTGGAGCAGTTATCTCCAGCTCTGATTAAGATATGAAATAAATAGAGAAAACATCATTGTACACCTGGATATTCATGGAACCAACATAGGAACAACATTGGAACAGCCAAACAATTACATTGAAATGAAGTAACATAAGCTGTGTATGCAAAACTGTCATATTAATCTATTAATATATGAATAAAGAACCAAATAGAATACAGCACATGCAGATTAATGCAGCATATAGGGCTTTTATTATGTTTATAATATACAGCCATGAAATATTATACTCATCAGGCGTGGAACATGGTACACAATAAATTAACAGGCTTCACTCCTTGTGAAAAACCTGTGCTGCCATCTCACAGGCCCTCCTCAGGATACTGTGCTTAATCCCTGTGTTGGAAAACAGCCCTAGTTATTGAACTCTGCTGTTTATAAAAGTCTTACCCTCCATCTTTCCAGTTTTTCCTCTCTCTTTGTGCCGTCGTGTTATACTATCCCGTAATCTTTGAATATTCTCCTAAAGACACACACACACACACACACACACACACACACACACACACACACACATACACACACACACACACACACACAAAATGTAAACTTTAGCCTCCTGCCCTCATAACCACTGACCTATGAAAGTCCAGTCAAGGGCATAAAACGCTTGTTCAAACTATGTGTGAAGTTGTGAGTACCTGCTGAAAGCGAACAGACTGAGACCGTTTATCCTGGTCAAACTGCCAGGCCTTGAACTCCTGCACTGCCTCTTCCACAGTCAGCGCCCCAACCTTCACCCTTTCTTGCAGGCAAATGAGCTGCCTCTGTCCTGGGGTCTTCATGCCAGCATAGGGGTCATGAGCACTGCTGAGGTTGCCATCACTCACTGGCCACACTTGCCCTAGTGGGAGCATTGCAACTTTAGACTTTAAAGGCCAATATAAAGGGCCTGATCTGCTAACAACATCCACAGTGCATCTGGAAAGTATTCACAGTGCTTCACTTTTTGCATACCTTATGTTGCAGCCTTATTCCAAAATGGATTCCATTTATTTTTCCCCTCAAAATTCTACCCACAATACTCCATGATGACAAAGTGAGAAAAGTTTCTTTGAAATCTTTGTAAATTTATAAAAAATAAAATACATAAATATAACATGTACATATGCAATCACAGCCTTTGTTCAATACTTTTGTTCTAGATATCTCCAGAGAGGTTCAATCAGGTTCGAGTCTGGACTCGGGCATGGCTACTCAAGAACATTCACAGAGTTGTCCCAAAGCCACTCCTTTGTTATCTTGGCTGTGTGTTTAGGGTCGTTGTCCTGTTGGAAGATAAGCCTTCATCCCAGTCTGAGACCTAGAGTGCTCTGGAGCAGGTTATGATTTTTCTGTATCCTTCCTCAGATCTGTGTCTCTATACAATCCTGCCTCTGAGCTCTACAGACAGTTCCTTAAACTTCATGGATTGGTTTGTGCTCTGACATGAACTGTCTACTATGGGACCTTCTATAGACAGGTGTGTGTTTTCCAAATCATGTCCAGTCAATTGAATTTACCACAAGTGTCCAATCAAGCTGTAGATCAGAGGAAACAAGATGCACCTGAGCTCAAACTCACTCCTTTTGTCATCATGGGGAATTTTGAGGGAAAAATTAATTGAATACATTTTGAAATTAGGCTGTAAAAATGACAAAAAGTGAAGTGCTGTGAATACTTTCTGGATCCCCTGTATCTGTTTACTATTTGTGGTATATTAAACAGGTACAAAATGTCTCTACAAGCAGCCCTTGATTTAAACCATGAACCCCAGGTTTACTGTTTTGCATTCTGAGACTTATTATTCAGTATGTACCATGAATTATGCAGTATATACTATGGATGAATTAACCCATTCATCCCCAGCAGTTATTCTGTTGTTCAAATCTGGACTCACTCATTCGTATTAATCAATTTAATTATTTTACATACATTCACTTTTATGAAGATTTCAAAATGATAAACAACACAGATGGTGTTTTGAGATGTTTTAATAATAATAAAATTATCATTTTTTTCTCTCACATTATTAGAGACATATTAGATAATTATTATAAGAGAAATAACCTTTTTCCTCTTTTTGTTTTAAGATTCTCAGTTTTCTAATTATAATTCATTGCCCATAATTAGGCTCCATTAATATTTTCTAGTTCAATAGTATCAGTTTTGAACCTAATACTGATTTTCAAAAATATAATGTAAATATATAATAGTATTTTAATATATTGTAATTGAGTTATTCTACATATTATAATTGAGTTATTTACATATTCATATTCTGTAATTTCTTAATATCATGGGTTTTTTTTCATTTGCATGCATTTTAGACTCATATATGTCAATGTTACTAAAAAGACTTTAAGCTCAACATCTCAAAAATGCTCAGAATGTAAATAGAACCTTTAGTTCCAAGGGGGTGAAATGCTAAACGAATTATTTCCACATTTTACTTTCAAACTGATTACAAGCTTTTAAAAAATCCTACCTTTGGATGGTTCTTTCTCTGTACGGCTGCTTGAGGAATAAAGTGATTCCTTGGAGCAGAACACTGCAGAAACATGATAAAGAAAGTTGAAAAGAAGCTAAATGACTTCTTTAATATATCATATGTCACAAACACTGAATTAATCAGAAAGCAAGTTCTACCTGTTGAAATATAGGTTTTGCATCCCTCAGCCTCAGCCACTGTAGATGGACGAGGAATCGGGGCCGGTGGACGATTCAAAACTGTAGAGCTTTCATGCTCATCTACGGTGTCATAGATTTCCTCTGGAGAGCATATCTTATATGGGTCTTCCTCCTCTGCAATCTCATCTTCTGTCTCATCAGCTCCTAAGGTGTCAGGGTAACCATTATTCACCAGAACATCTTCAACAATCTCTGAATACTACTTAGGTTTCTCTGAATGAGAGAAACAATATCTCGAATTCTTTCAATTCTACATTCAATCACATACTTCAAATCCATGTTTGGTTTCTTCTTATAAGCTACATCAAGAGCAGGTATTATGTAGGTGGTGGTTTATTCTCAGCACTGCAGTGGCGCTAACATGGTAGTAGTTTGTTTTAGTAGTAGTATGTTTGGTACAGTAGTTTGGTAGGTAGTAGTGTGTGTTGTGCTGGTATATAGTGGAGTGGATCAGACATAGCAGTACAAAGAAGCAGATGGACTACAGTTTATTATTCCAGAACTACTAAGTGCTCCTGTATGATAAGTGAAATCCATAAATTGGACAATGATGAGTTCATAATGTTATGGCTAATTAATTGGTGTATATTATTGAAGTATTTCCATGTGTATCACTGCAGCTTCTACAATTTGCACATTTAAATAAGTCATTATAGATGAAAACGTGAAAACATGAATAAAGGTAAATGTAAAACATATTACAGAAAATAAATAAATAAATAAAAGAATTCTTACCTTGAAAGAATTTTCTCAAAGCTTCCTCTGGGTGAGATGCATTTAAAGCACTGTCCAGGTCCTCATCTGCAGTGAAATGGTAATTTGAAACATTACTAATTCTCAGGAACTGTGCTCTAGGGCTGCACAATATATTATTTCACAACATATCATTTCAGCATCATCACCCCATGCGCAATATTCACATTGCAATGTCATGTAAGGTTAGTTTAATTCAATCCATCAATCAATGTTTATTTATCTAGCACTTTTAACAACAAAGGAGTTGTCACAAAGCAGCTTTACAGAAATTAAATGTTAACATTGTTTGCTGCTTGATACAAAAGTAACATTAATTTTCCATGACATCATCCTGAAGCAGACTCTATCTAGCCATTATTATATGGGGTTATTAATGTTTGGTATGGTTATTAATCACTTTGGATTACTGATGTTCTAGGTTTCAAATATAATTTGATGAAAATTCCTGCATTCAATATTGCAATATACTAGTGCATCTAGTGAAGTTTTTTTAGTTCATAATTTAATTCAAACATTTAAATTCATATATTTTATAATAACTGTATTTATTGTTTTATTTTTTTATACTGATTTGTAATTCTGTGAAACCTGTATTTAAATATTGTAATAATGTGAGATTCTGGATTTCATGAGAAATAAGCCATCCTTATCAACAGTAGAAAATGGTATGAAATATGTCATGAATATAAAAATCTGACTTTTGTATGAAAATATGAACACAAACATGAACTTATTCAAATTTTCTTAGAAAACTGGAAATGTCCTTAAGAGTGCCCCTTTACAGCCCCAATGTACACAATGTGCATTATAGTATATTATTGTGATTTTATATATATATATATATATATATATATATATATATATATATATATATATATATATATATATAATGTGTATTATAATATATATAATATATAACACTTCTGATGAGTATTGCTCTGTTTAAACCCACGTGAACTTGTGTGTCTGAGATATAACAGCATGAAATCCCCAGGATTTAGTTTTCATTGTAGGTTTTTGTTTGTGATTACAATAACCAATGAAATGAATTAAGGAACTAACATCAAATATGTTGGTTAATCTGTTTTTGTCAAGACATTTGAAAGGTTTGGCAGAGAGATCTGACCCTGTGAATACTATTTAGAAACTTGGCTGATTGGAAGTATCAGGTTAGTTATTTATAGCTTTAGTATTTAAAATCTAAATGAAAACAAATGCTTTCAAAATCAAAAGATTGTACAAACTCATGGTAACTCTTTTTGACAGTCTTTAACTTGTATAAATAGAATGCTTCTGCTTTGTTATAGCTGGTGCATCGTTGCTTGATATGCATATGTGGTGGAGCAACACCTGAAGAACTTGAGTCAAAATACCATCTCATTGTAATGAGATCTCTGTGCAAAATCAATGTATTTTGTTCTCACAACATCATGTCACTGGCATTACACAGTATGTTGGCAGGCAGTTAGATTTCTGTGACTTACACAACTGCATGTCTGGATTCAACTCCATCATGGACTCATATATTTCCTCTTGAAAGGAGTACTTTGGGACAGACTTTAATGATGCATTTGCCATTGGCTCATAGATGTCCGTTTCTTCTGGATTTGCCACAGATTCCTCTGTATTAGGGAAGCCTGCTGTCTCCTGGATGATTTCACAACATACAAAACCATTAACCCAACTGACATCAAACTCACTGTGAGCCTCAACATCTACTCAAGATAAGCTTGTGTTCAGACAACTCTTTTTAATTTACTCATCATTAGCTTTTTCTCCCATGGTCATTAAAGCAAAAACATACATGAATAACACTGTTACAATCTCACATTTCTGAATCCCACTTTGGATACTGAGTCTAAATCAATAAAGGTGGACAAGTCATTTTAAAGCTTTTAAAAGACCAGACTGATGAACAAGGTTCTTCAGAGGTAGAAAGTATGAAAGTGAACCTGTTGAAAAGGAACACCACTATTTTAAAGCTAAATGTATAAATAGTATGGTATGAGGTTATACTGCCTTACTAAGTATTACGAATGATCACTTGACCACATAATGGACTCAAAAATGTCCATCTAAACAAGCTGGAACTTACAACATATTTATCCATGGCCTGTCTCAAGTCAGAGAAGCCGCTTTTCTCAGCCAGGGTGTTTGGGTAATCCCCATTCTTGTTCACTACGCTGTAGGCCTGCAAGGCTCCAGGGCATTGCAGCAACACACTAGTCAGTTTCTTTAGCCCATACTTTGCAGAAAAGTGAAGCAATGTCGGGAGTTCCAGGTCCCGCTGATCTGTGGGTCCAAAGTGAGAAACTTGTGATATATAATTATTCATTTTCTCTGATTCAGTGAAACCAGACACTCATTCTGCTTACATCATTCCAAATACTTCCCTACACACAGTACATTCATGAGTCAATGTTCAATACACGTAAAACATGTCTTACTTGCCCATGTATTCTCTTGTTCAAGTTGACTGACTCCAAATATTTGCAATCCATTTGCAGGCATTTGACTTTTGAATGATTCTGTAAACAAGTTATCCAACTCCTCTGACACATTTGATGTGATATTAAATGCCTGAAGAATAAATCGAAAATATATCATCATTGTTATAAAAATAAATAAATAAATAAATCTCCTAAACAGCAACTTCACAGGAGAAGAAAAAAATACACCAAAAAACTTAAGTGGGTATCAATATTATGCATAAATTGATCAGCCAGAAGATTTTGACCACCTCCTTGTTTCTATAGATGGATTATGGTCTGTAAAGAGTTACAAGCTTCCCCTGTATGGTAACAGGACCTGATACAATGGGCAGTGAATGCAGAAACAAGGAGGTGGTCTTAATGTTAAGGTTGATCTATGAATATATACACAATCTTGTGAAAAAAATGACAGGGGTATGAAATAACTGTTAATCTTATATGTTTCAATTAAGTAGATGTAAACTGCATCAAATCAACAAAAAAGAGTGGATCAGTCAGTGGGAATAACTTGTGACATATATTCAAATATACTCGATTTGCATTGTGTAATAAATAAATGACAAACATTACCTGGCAAATAAACTTTACAGGATCCATCACACTCTCAAGATAACTACTAATTTCCTCCATTTCGGTGTAGTATGTCACAATTTTTGAACACATAATTGACCCATTACTGTAAAGATGTAACGGTACATCCCCAGCTGGCATATCTGAAAGCAGGATTATACTATAGATTTAGGATGTAATACATGCATTAAACCACTTGCAAATATGCAAATTCATTTAGAAGCTGACAAGTCATCAGAGAGGAACTAAAAAAGAAGTTCCTCTTTCTAATCTGACTCAAATAGTTTTCAACTCACCAGGTGACTGAGCTTTGACAGTATGTTCGTTCACAAACACTCCTGGCACGCGTTTTGCTGAATGTCCACAATCAAATTCCACTTCCAAACTGGCCTGATTGTCCAACTTGTTAACCAAGATGATATAAAGATCCACTTGAGTCTGACAATATAGACGACAATCAGTCAAGAGGCCAGTTAAACTGAAACAATACTAAACACATCACAATTTATATAAAGCTAGAGCCTCATTGCCCAGCCTGGAGGTGGTTCAATATTCAATCAAATGCCCAAAACTTACCCCACATAGTATTCTGTGAGGCTGGACAGTGAGACAGGTCTGTTCATCTGATAATACTTCGGTTGTACTTGCAGGTTGTGTTGGGTTTTCATATGAGATGTGTGGATCCTCAGGTATTGGTTGGATCTGTGAAAGATCTATCTCCCCATGATCCTCTGAAGCAGTTAACTCATAGTTGGAATCATTTAAGTCATACACTGCATTTGTTTCTCCATAGTCTGAACCAGGTAGGCCACACTGTAGTGTAGTTAAGGCATACTCTGATGCAGTTTGCTCATACTTTGAAACAGTCTGGTCACTAATTTGTATTGGTGGTGGAATTTCACATTCAGTCCTTTGTTGGTCTTCACACTCAGTAACACCTTCCTTGACAAGACCGGATTCAACTACAAAATAAGTAACACACACACAATTAACCTTTGAGGGTCCATATATGCATTTACACTTCAGTTTCTCACTTTCATGGTTGCAGAACTCATGCTAATTTAATAGTAGTTGTTACAGTGTGGCGGAAACATCTAGAGAGGTGCATTCCAGCACAGTCTGGTGAATTCCCTGCTTAAATATGTCTTTTAAACCCTGTAATTAACATATAAATAAAGTAAATAAAGTGTAAACCTGAACAGAGACATTACTAAACTATGCTGGACACAGGTCATCTAGTACCAGAGTATCAAAGAAGCCTTGTGGCATGGAGTGGCAGCCCCTCCATATGACATACTGGGGTCTGATTTCCCACCTGTGCATACTCATCATGCAATACCAGGACAAGCCCTTGGTAGGTCTAAAATTTTCTTCATTTCTGCATAAAACTGATCTAAAATTTCAGCAGATTTTGGTCCTTAAACAAATGAGACAAAATTATTGGTTATTAATTTATTAAGAAAATTGATCCAGTATTACATATTTGAGAGTTGCAAAGGTATGTGAACCACTGTGATTAGCAGATCATTTGAAGGTCAAGTTAGAGTCAAATGTTTTAAATCAATTGGAGACAATGAGGTGTGAGTGGGCGCCCTGTTTTATTTAAGACCAGGGAACTATCAAAGTCTGATCTGAAAGGAGATTTCTGAGAACCTCAGACAGAGGAGTTGTTGATGCTTATTACTCTGGAAAAGGTTACAAAAACCAAAGAGCTTGGACTCCACCAATCCACAGTCAGACAGATTATTAGGCTCCTCAGGGGGTGGTCGACCAACAAAATCACATCGAGAGCTAGACATGTAGTTCACAAACAGCCCCCAAAGTCACAAATGAACATAAGGTAACTTCTAAAGGTCTTTCTTACATTGGCTAATGTAAATGTTTATGAGTCCCTCATCAGGAGAACATTCAGCCACAATGGTGTGCATGGGCAGGGTTGCATCACATTAACAAGCCAGAAAGCATGGATGGTTGAGACCCAGTTAGATCTTTTGGTTTAAATATGAAGAGTTATGTTTGTAGATAGGAAAAGACAGCACTCTGGCATAAAAGGCCTATCCCATCTGCAAAACATGGTGGTGGTAGTATGCTTGTTTGGACTTGTTTTTCTGCATCAGGAAGGCTTTCCATTATAAACGGAACTATGAATTCTGAATTATACGAGCAAATTCTAAAGGAAAGTGTCAAAACAGCTGTCTGTACGCTGAATATCAAGATAATATAGGTAATGGAGGCAGACAACGGCCCTAAGCACACAAGTCGTTCTAGCAAAGAATGGTTAAACAAGAATAAAATGAATGTTCTGGAATTGCCAAGTCAAATGTTTAATTGAAATCATTGCTTCAACTCCCGCTTTTTTGAACTGCTCTTCTTCTTAGTAAAAGTGCTGTCCTAATATTTTTATTGAATAAAGTATGTGCGTTTATCACAAAGTTATGCTAACTTGTGCATCTGCGTACAATATGAATGTAAGTATATACATAAAGTCTATCACTAAATCGGCTTGTTATTAAAGTGTTATATCAGTGTTAGATCAAACATATCGCTCTGGGGGAAAATAGAGAGCACACCACATTATTAGTTTATTAGTTAATATATTTATAGTTTTTCTATTTGTAGACATGCTTGCATTTCTAACAAATTGCAAATTATAACATTGTGAATAAGAACAATTATTTGTAGAAATAACACCTTTTTAAAATAATGAATAAGATTCAGTGTTTTGAGACCTCAAACAATAAAATCAAGTTCATTTTCATATTTAAACAAAACAAATACTAGTGTTTGAACTTACAGATAATTCAGGAATAAGTATTTGGTAAAATAACCTGTATTGTCAGTCTTCCACCGGTCTTCCACATAAGTTTTGGATGAATTTTTCGACCAGTCCTGGAGCATAAATTCAAGCAGTATGTCTCGTTTTTTTATTATTATTATTTATTTATTTATTTTACATAGCAGTATGTACTATAAAACATTTAATTTTGTGAAACAGATTTTTGATCATTTAAAATATTTTATTTTTTCATGAGCTATAAGTCATAATGATCAACAGTAAAACAAACAAATTGTCACTTTACATGTAATGAATATAAAATATGACAGTTTACCTTTTTGAATGAAATTGTGATCAAGCATGAGCTTTTTAATGACATTGTAATTTTTTGAGATGCATTAATATACTCCAATGGCAATAAAGAAAAAGTTGGATTTGTGTTTGGTTTAGTACAAAGGGCGGAGTGTGAGTGTACATCGGTGTTGTATTAAATAAGTAGAAGGTTTACAAGGTGAATAATGCAATAATAAATAATAAGCATTAGTTAATTTAATAAGAAAGGCTGTATACAAACTATATTATAATGTGAATGGGTCAGTACAACAGGAGATTGATAGTGTTTGTTTAAAGAGATGAGATGATTAAATGTCATTTAAAGTGTGCAAACTTTCCATGTTTTTAATAAAGAATAACCCCATTCCTGGGCATTCCTGAGCATATCATTCAAATTCCCAGTACATCCATGCTAGATAACTATGAGGACTGATTTACGGTAATTGGATTGACATCATTGCGTGAAATGCTAAATAATCATGTTTGTACTCATAGTTTTGAAAGCAATTTCCCCCTTAAGTCCCAACACCCCTCCCCTCCATCCTCCTTATCCACAGGCAAGGATTGTACATGAGAAGAACACCTACCCTCAGCAATAACATCAACGACTGTGGAGACGTACTTTGACGGCTCATCCTCTGAATCCAGCTTTGACCAGTAGTCCCAGTTCTGGAAGTATTCCTTCAATCCGTCTATTTCAGACACCCCACACATAAAAGCTACAACTTTCCAGGGAGGCTGCAGAACGATCTCGAGGTTGTCCTGCAGCACCAGCTCATTATACATGTCAATGAATTCCATAGAGAGCAGAAGCAAGATGCATTTGCTGGAGTGAAAAATTGAAAAGTCCTCATCTTGCCATTGGCTTTTTTCATCCAGATAATGCAAAATAACAGTATCCTGAGGAAAATAGTGTGATGCTTCCAGGATGAGCTTCAGATAAGTGGCCCAGTCCTGGGTCTCACTTGTGTACACAATCAACACCGTACACATGGCAGAGCCGCCAGACTTTCCTGCAGTGAACAAATTAGAACATATTATTAGAAACTGTCACACAAAGTTAATTAGCTTTGAAAACAACAGAAAACATGATACAGGCTGAGAAGAACCTAATTTGCCAATGTTGAAATGAAACTACAGTGAGGCAGCCAGAAAGATCGGCTTCATTTAAAGCATGAATAGAGTTAGTGTTCCCATGTGACCCTGATAAGATGTGTCACCAGAGTGCACAATCAATACAGATGTAAGCAAATTCAACTGACAGCTTCTAAAACCCACATTCTTCTTACCGCCTGTGTCTCACAACCTTTCTAAAGCTGCTTTTACATGTTTTGCTTTCAAAGTTTACAGTGACAAGATAAGATCATGGACCATTTTATTATTGATGGCCAACTAAATGATGTATTTGCACAGACTGAAAAAAAGCACGTCCAAAGTTTCACCATGTAGCCTTTGTGGAATAATTCTGACCCAACTTCCTCGTTGAAACAAACTTGGCATCAACAGTTCTTTCATGCCTGTTAAATTTGCATTTTTCTGTCTATTTAAAAATACCACAAATTAAAATCTTAAACACATCGTTTAAATTTCGTAACCTGCACTCAAATAGGTCAAAACCCTAGAAAGTTCTCTATGATCACTCATCAATTTATTTGTGACCCACCATCAAATTAAAACCAATAAAATAACTCACCTTATGACTTAATGAGAGACATCCAGTTCAAATTCTTCAAGTATTAGGTTACAAGCAGATACACGTCTATCCTTTATCTACCCTTACACTCTAGACTTTCTCTGACTTTTTGGTGGTATATTTTACTGCGAGCCTAATCTGCAGCCCACGGCATACACATATTAAAAGAAACACTCTGTTTCCTGATGGTGTGTGGCAACGTCACTTCCTAAAACACTCTGTAGACTAAAATGTCTTTCTTACTAAGGTCTTGTGTTTACCTAACAGAGTTGAACTGTAACTGTAAACTCATTTCCCACAATCCAAATCCGGCCAGTTATGCAATGAAGCAGCACAGCAAAATAAACAGTATACTCAAGCAAAACCATGTCGAACACCCAGTGTGCTCAAAATATCTACAATATGTTAAACACGGATATTAATAACCCAGATATTACATAACATGAAGTGTGGTTTACATTGCAACATTTACACAGTCTTGAGACAACAAATTGTACGAGTGGGTGCTTTTCCAACTAATGGCTTGCAAAGTTAAGTTAAAGTTAATTATAATATATATAAATGGGGCTAAAATGTAGTACTAAAGTGTTGTCTGATAAAAATGCATCTTAAGTAGACTTTACAGTCTCGTGAGAAAGGGTTTCTGCAAAATTGAAACAGAACATTATTTAAAAAGTCGATATAAATGATATTGCCTCAGCCCATATCTTGCTTTGTTTATATCTCACTATTGATATATCAGCCCTAGTTTGATCAATGCCATAGTACATCCATATGTGGTTCCATAAAGAACCTTACATTTTTTCCCTGTAAAGATTCTTTACCAATCGAAAGGTCGCTCACACTCCCAGCTGCTTTACATAAAGGGTTCTTCATGGAACTAAAAGTGGTTCATCTTTGGTCTTATAACTCTGTTGTACCTTTATACTTAGAACCACATCTACATATTTTTATCTTCTTTTTTTTTTACACAGATGCAGTATGTCATGCCTTTAAATGTGCCATATATGTGTGATATGCAAAGAGAAAATACACTCAATCAAATCCAAATTTAGTGTCTTTCCGTTTCACCACAGATGTTGTTGAGTGAGGAACAAAACATAGTTCCTCTGGAACACATTTACCAAAAAACAGAAGCAGACACCAGTAGCAACATATACACTACACTGTATGTCTAAATATTTATGGACATGCACCCCTTCTAATGAATCTATTCAACTACATTAAGTTGCACCCATTGCTGACACAGATGGGCAAATGCACACACACACACACACACACACACACACACACACACACGTCCCTGTGGAGAACCGTTGCCAACAGAATAGGGTAACCAAGCATTGAGGTGTGGAGCAGTGGACTTGTGGTCTCTGGAATGAAGTTGCTCTATCCATTTCATTTGGGATGGAATGAATTATGTAGATGGGAATGTGGTGGGGTCATCCAGCATCCTGACCTCACTGAATGCAATCAAATCCTCAAAACAGTGCTCTAAAATCTAGGAGAAAGCCTACTAGGAAAGAAAAAATATACCTGAAAGAAAAAATATACCATTTTTGTGAGGGAAATGTTTGGAGTTCCAGTAAAATAAGTGTTTGGGAGGGAGATTTACACAAATAAGAAAGAAAATGTGGTATTTGATTGCTGAAAGAAGTTGTTGGCTGCACATACTGTTTATAATCGCCTGATTTTATTCATACTTTCATATTCACAGAGGGATAAATAGGATATGGGCTTTATTGGGAGAAGTAAAAAAATCTGACTCAGCTGACCTATGATAAGAGCTGTATCTATGATTAGTAGCAGAGTGTTTGACTTAAACCCTAGTATGGGTATTTTTAAATAACTGAAACTGACTTCTGCCGGCAGGGTTAGAAGGTTATTGTGTGTTTGGACATTGTTTGTGTCTTCCACATGCAACATTGTGTGAAGCAGGCTGACAAGTTCCTTTGCAACATTTAACCCTTATAAGGCATAAACTGGTCAAAAGTTTTAGAACACCCAATATGGCTGGTGGTCCTGTTGAGTCCTAAACTTTGAAGAACACTGTAAAAGAAGGCTAGCAGAAATACAGAGAAACAAATGGACAGCAGTCTAATTATAGAACTACAAAGTGCTCCTGTGTGGTAAATAAGGAGGTGGTCATAATGCCGGTTGATTGTAAACCAGTAAAAGAAATCAACTTCATACAGTCATTGAGCATCACTCAGTCCTGCATTACAGTGGGAAAAGTAATAGAGTGAATACTAAATTAGAGTCTAAAAATGATCACTACTCTCACCATGTATAATTCTATGGAGTGTGTGTTTGTGGGGACATGTTGTTTGATGTGGTTGGTCAAGACTATTTCTCTCTCTTCTTAATTAATGACACAGAGCTAACTGAGAATCTGAAGATTGCATGTGGCTCCCAAAGGGAGCAATAAAAACGCTCCCAGCCCTGGTTAATAATAAGTTACAGTCAGTAGCATCTCTATTTATAATAATTAAAATGCACTAAAGCTAATGATAATTTTATATCACGTCTAATGTCAAACACAATATTTCAGATTTTGTTCACAAAGCTACAGATTTTTACTTTTTTCACTTGAGAGTACATTACAACAGTCAATAGTCTTAATATATATTAAGGACTTTTACTCAGAGTTCCAACTCTCCGGACTGATGAAACTCGCTGTTTAATCACTTTTCTCTGTTGTAATCATCTTCCTCATGGTACTACCCAGAAAAATGACATACTCATTGGCATCCGTTCCTGTGACCCAGCTGCCAAAATTGTCCCAAACTATCTAGCACTTTCAAAATTATCCCAAAAAGACCTCAAACCAGCTCAACTACCCAGTAAACTAACCAGACCTTTTAGATAACATCCAAAAAAATGATCCAACAGGTGAATTTAATATCTTACCAACATTTATTTTAACCTAATGAGTTAATGAGACTGATGCTTTACAGTTGTAAGACATACCGTGGTCACTATAGGTTATAGTTTCACTATATTCAGTAAAATTAATATATAGCCCAAATTAATCAGTCAACCCATTAAAAGGGATTTTCAGAATGCTTGATCTGTCTCAGGTTTGTTATCCACAGGAAAACAAACTGTCCTGCTGTTCCTCTTTTATTAGATGATGTGAAACCATCATGGAACACAGCCCACGTTGTGGCTGCAGAGAAACTGTATTGTCTGGGACAACATGCGTGGAATCTTCCTGGTTCTTATGTATTTTGATCCACAGGACTATACAGGAGGTCTCCTTCATAGAAAGACCACTGGATTATGGTTGGTGGGAATAAAGTTCCAAAGATTTATTGTAATGTAGACCTTTGTTTGCATCCTTGCAAAGATCTCATTCATTCACTGCTGTGTATGATGTTATAATAACAATAACCAAGCTGACAGGGTAGTTCTGTCAGCTGAGGCATATGTCAACACAAGTACTGCCTTTTTTAAGTAAGCCAAAACAGAACAAAAACAAAGGGAACCGGAAAACAAAACAAAGACTGACATGAAACAAAGCTAAACCAAGAAATAAACCAAGCCAACTGGACGTGAACTGACATAGAAAAAGTACAAGACCAGATGAAGATCAGCTGAAACACAGAGTATAAACGCACAGTCACACCTTGGGAAAATGACGAGAGGGCAGGGCTACAAAGGTAGAAACACTAATTTCCGGGCTAGGGTTGGAGACAAGGACCAAAACTAAACTAAACCCAAATACATTAAAGAGTAATTTTGGACAATACTGGTTCATTTTGTTCAATTTTGGTTCCAAATAAGAGGCAGAACTTAACCCCCACTCAGTTGCTATTGCATCCTGTTCCTTACCAGGTTAAAGTTGAGACTTAGCTGAGCATGTTCCCTTATTTACTTTGTGGGTTAGCCCCAGAATCACAGACCCAAGGCATGACAGCCCTACATATCACAGTAATGCACATAACACATTTGGGCTTTTTTTGACAACTGTTCTATTTTTCTCTCTGCTTTGTAAAACCTGTGAGTTGATCAAACTGGGCTTTGAGCTGAAAACTTTTTTTTTAATGCAAGAGTGAAAGTCTTTGTCCGTCTTCTGCTTTGCCTTGCCAGAATGTAGCCTACCCAAGGCTGTTGACCTTTTTTTGTGAAGAGTGCTTTGTTACGATATTCTGCAGATATTCTAAAACGGGTAGGCAACTCTGGTCCTGGAATGCCTGCAGGGTTTTGTTCTCCTCCTGCTCAAGCACACCTAATTCAACTGACCAGTTAATGACCAGGTTTAGATGGTCTGTCAGAGCAGACTATTCAACAAAATGCTTATTTTTATCACTCATTTTCCACTCTGTTTTCCACTCCACCCATTTATTTATTTCTATTTCTTTCATTTTTGTTGTAAATTAGTTTAGTCAATAATTTTCAGCCTTTCCAAATCATGTCCAATCAACTGAATTTACCACAGGGTGTATCAAGCTGAAGAAACCTCTGAAGGATGATCAGTGGAAGTAAGATGCACCTGAGCTCAATTTTGAGTGTCGTGGCAAAGGCTGTGAATATTTACGTTATATTTTTGTGTTTTTAATTTTAACACATTTATTAATGATTTCAAAGAAACTTTTCTCACTTTGTCATCGACAGATACTTTTCTCACTGGACAAAAAAGTAATAGACAATTATTATCACTTTGAGTGAGCATGTTTCCGATGGGACATTTCCCTGTTTTATCAGTTCAAATGAAATCATCAGTCGAACTAATAGTTAAAAATAATAACTAATATTCTTTTGGACATGTGGATCATATTTCTGTTTTTGTATGTTTTAATGATGAGTGCGTCATGTGTAGGCAAGCCTTTCACATCCCTACCAACATGATGGCAGTCATATATAACCTCATATCACTAGTGGGTGAGAGGATGTGGTGGGCTTTAAAGACAGGTGCTGCTGCAGTTTAATCAGTTTGTGGCTTGTTAGGTGCATGATATCCTGCCACTGTTTTTTTTAATATTGATCATGCAATAAAGCCTCATGTTTGAAATGTTTTGAACGCTGTAGGTACAAAGACAGATTCTCTCATGTAGTGATTCAGTTCTGCATTTTTAAATTGAAAAAATCTACACACAAGTGATATATTTTATTATAATACCAGAGAGGATAAATGTGGAGGGTGGGTTTGCATTATATGTGAAAAAAGATTGTACTAGTATAGATTGTACTATCAGACAGTGACAGTTACAGTACGGTGTGCAAGTATGCCAAAGTGTCAAGCAATATGTGCTTGCAAAATATACAAATATAAAAGAAATGGTCTCATTCGGTTAATCAGTGCATTTTTGAATGGCATGATGATTTGCTTTTTACAACATTAAAAGTGTTTACAGATGGGAATCGATTTATTTTTACTTTTGAAAACAATCATACAGTACAGAAATGACTTTCAACTATACAGTAAATCCAGCATATTCTGGTAAGACCTGATAACCACTTCATGCTTGAGTGAACAATGAGCACTGATGCATTTCTAATCCTGCCCTCACTTTCCTCTTCAGCTGAGCACTGAAACATATCAGACAGATGAAAATGGGGTTTTAAGCCAATACACTCAGAATGCTACATATTGAAATAAATAGGGTATTCAGGGAGTATGTTAAAACACTGTGAGGGTTGCTTGAATAAATTAGCTAGTGGGACTAAACTGTCTTTTGCTGGTAATGACTGCAATAATGGTGCAGCTGAACATCATTGTTGAAATGGTTTTATATGTAGTTAATAAACACCTTGAACATTATTTTGGACTATGGAGACATTTTATGTGAGTAATTTCTGAATTGAATCATCACTTGTTATTCAAATAAATCTTTGTTTAATCTGACTGAAATGAATTGCTGTGCAATTGGAATATGCAAATTGGCTCGTTGGACAGCAATTATTACTGGTGTCCAGGTTTTTGGTTTTTGAATGTGTCTAGGAGAGACAGGTGTGTTTACACTTCTATAAAGAAGGTTGGGTGGTACAGAATAAATGTAACAGCTATGTAATCAGAATACAAAATCAGTAAACTGCAATTACAGTTACAGAGTAATTCATTAGATTAATAAGATTGTATTTACATTTAAAACAGACTGATTACAAGCAGGTTTACATTAGAGTCTAAACAGGAACATTTCTCGTAACATGTTGGTTAATAATAGACTGTGTGAGTGAGTGTGTGTTTGCGAGCTACCACTATTGATGTGGCTCGTCACGCTAGTTGAGTTAAGTGTAACAGGGTCCCCTAGTGGAATATCTCAAGCTTGCAGGTGCCATAGTCTGCAACAGGCCAAACAATAAGGCATCCTTTTAGCCAATAAACATACACATTTCCAGGACGATTTATTTATAAGAGTTTATTCTGACTAATTGGATCAGTTTCACCTTAATTTAGTGTTACAGCAGCAAAGGGATAGCAACGCACTCAGTACAAAAATAGATAAATAGACAGTACAGTATTCACAATACAAATATTATAGATCATTTAAAAAGTCTCTGAAGAATATTATTTACAGGTATTGCACATTAACATATTACTGCATATGGGCAGATGAAAGAAAAATATTGCACAATGTTATGCTACATTGAAAAACTCTGTTTTTGTGTGTTTCTGTTGTCTGCTGAGAGCAGTGGTGGTTGTAGAGTCTAACAACAGTGGGAAGGAAGGACCTGCAATTCCGCTCCTTCACACACTTTAGGGTGCAGCAGCCAGTCACTGAAGGACCTGTGCAGTGCTGCCAGAGGCTCATGCATGGGGTGGGAGTCGTTCTCCAGCATGGATGCCAGTTTGGATAACATCCTTCTGTGTTCCACCACCTGCAGTGGGTCTAAGGAGCTTCCCAGGACAGAAATGGCCCTCTTTATGACCCCGGCATTAAAATACTGCTGCCCCAACAGGCCACTCCATAGAAGATGACAGATGCCACAACTGTATGAAAGGAGCTCAAGGACCTCAATTTCCTCAGTAGGTAGAGTCTGCTCTGCTCTAAGCATTATTTTTCACTAATGCTAGCTTGGGTGGGTGGATGGATGGATGGATGGATGGAAGGATAGATATTGGTTATTTAAATGCGTTTGTTGTATCTCAGAGGCAGAGCTGCCTTCAGAACAATTTTAGTAGCATTCCGTAATATAGAAGTTTGCCTCTAGTGGTTCATTTCAGAATAGCAGTCCCGCTTTCCTGCCCTAAAGAGAGAACTGTAATGGTATTTTAAACATCACGGTGTACATGTGCATGTAGGCAAATATACCCCCATATCAGTAGTGGGTGAGAGGATGTGGATGGGTTTTAAAGACAGGAGCTGCTGCACTTCAATCAGTTTATGGCTTGCTTGGTGTTTTCATGTGCAAAGTGATTTAGAAACTTGTAAAATTACCATGTGCGTTCATGTGCTTTTATGACAGATAATCCTGAATTGGGCGTTGTAGTTTATTATTTTGCTGATCTCCACTATTTAACAATTTCAGTTTTGTTTTTAGATATGTGTTCACTAGCAAAATATATAAAATATTTTATAGTTAAAAACTCTCCATACTGACCTCTGCTTCTCTCTATACTGACCTATGCTGCTCTCCATACTGACCTCTACTGCTCTCAACTGACCTCTGCTTCTCTCTATACTGACCTCTACTGCTCTCCATACTGACCTCTGCTTCTCTCTATACTGACCTATGCTGCTCTCTGTTGGTCTCTGATGCTCTCAGTCAGAGCTGCACTTCCTCCTTCACTGCACAAAATTCAACACAATCAGAGATGTTCACTCAAAAAATCCCAAACATAGAAAATATGACTGAATTACAAAAACTACAAATTTTCCTTGGCGAAGGCAGAACATCACCTCTCGCTGATAGATATGTGGCAACATGTCACTGCCTGAAGGACAGCGAGTAACACTCATCACATCACACCCTACTGACCACAACCACACAAAACCACTGTAAATAAAATTGTAAATACTTGTTTATATTGTTATGTGGCTGTATGTGTACACATGTATATATGTATGTAAATCTTTAATTACTTTTTTCACCATCTTGTCTTTTTTATTGATTTTATTGTATTATTGTTCTGTTGTAGTGTTTCTGTGCTTTGGCAACATTGTTAAAAGAATTTATTTTAATTTCATTTCATTTATTGTCATGCCAATAAAGCCAACTTGAATTGAAATTGCTCTCTATGCTTACCTCTACTGCTCTCTGTCGCTTTCTACTGCCCTCTGCTGGTCTTTACTGCTCTCTGCTGCTCTCTACTGACCTCTGCTGTTCTTTGCTGGTCTTTACAGTTCTCCACTGCCCTCCTCTGCTCTCTACTGCCCTCTGCTGCTCTTTACTGCTCTCTGCTGCTCTCTACTGCTATGTACTGCTCTCTGGTGGTCTTTACTGCTCCCTCCTGCCCTCTGCTGGTGAGATTTAGGCTGAAAGGAGTGTCTGTCATCCCCAGTAAACATGGCTTCCAGCAGCAGTCGGGAATGGAGGGCGCTGTGTGAGAAATTCCGCCGCGCGATTCACCTCTCTGAGAGCGAGTCCAGAACAGACCCCGAGAGCGAACCCTTCCGCTCCAAGTACACGGCCAGAGAGCTGCTGAAGGAGATCTACTGCTCCGTGAAGACCGTGAGCGCCGATGAGAGCGACGGGGAGGAGAAGGAGCCGAGCGGGCAGCTCGAGCAGGGCGGAGAGGGGCAGCAGAGGGCGGTCGGGGGGCAGGAGCCGGGGCGGGAGCGCAGAGCGGCCGAGCTCGCGCTCATCGACTTCCTTCTGGGTGTGAATCACATCGAAACAGAGGAGCTCTCTGCTGGTGAGGAGCATCTGATGAGCTGCCTGAAGCTGCTGGAGAAGTTCAGCGCGACCCGGGAGAACGTCTCCCTCTTCATCCAGACCAGGGTGAGTCCACACCTCCCATCCTCCGGATCCGTCCTCAGCCGCCTGACTGTCTGCCTCTGCTCCACAGAACCAGCTGGGGATCCTGTGGGCTGGACGAGACGAAACGGAGAAAGCTCGAGGCTTCCTGGAGACAGCAGAGTCCATCTACACTGAGTACATGAAGGAGGTGATGCAGATCTTCCTCACTGAGCAGTTACACCAGAACATGATCATCCAGATCCAGAGAGGGACAGTCCACCAGACATACAACAGACCTGGTGGAGTCTTACCTCTGGACCTGGATTTTCCACCTCAGTGTGTGTATAAATGTATGTGTGTGTATGTGTGTGTGTGTGTGTGTGTGTGTGTAAATGTATGTGTGTGTGTATAAATGTCTTTGTGTGTGTGTGTATAAATGTATGTGTGTGTGTGTGTTTGTATAAATGTGTGTGTGTGTGTGTGTGTGTGTGTGTGTGTGTGAGTGAGCGAGCAATGTAAGATCCATATTTCAGAATAAATAAATTATGATCTACCTTCTGAATAGCTTAACCATGTTTACATCACTGCCACTGTCCTACAACTGGGACTGATTTAAAGACCCCCGACAACAACATCTGTACCACACTCGTCTGTGTACTCTCCTTTCTTTTTTTAACACCAAAAATAGCCCCAGTAGCCACAGCAGAGATGCTGGACCTGGATTTCCCACCTCTACAAATACACTCACAGCAGCCCTTATGGCATTGTATTGCTTGAATATAGAGCTGGGCAATATATTGATATTTAGATCTATATCGCAATATAAACGGCAAGATATGATACGAAAATATTTATCTTTAATGCTTCCACACTTTGCTCCGCCCCCTGCTCTCAACTCCTCCTTTGCTCTGCTCCCCTCTGCCCCTCTCCTCCTTTAATACACACAGCACAACGGGCATAAGATAGAGCTCTGGAATGAAGATGACATGCACTGTATAAAAAGAAATGATCTGTTTTGTATTTTGAAGAATCGTTGTATTGAATACAATCAAATCCTCACAGCAATGTTCCAGTCTGTGCAGCAGAGCTTTCCCGTAAAGAGCAGATAATGTTCTTGCTGCAGAGGAAGAGTTAGTCTTAATTAATCTTAAGGATGTCAGAGTAAGCGGTGAAGGAGCAGGTGTCTATACACCTTTGGGTGTACAGGCTGTGTCTGAAACGTAAGACAGGCTGCCTAGTTATACCGGATTCTGAGACAGGAAGGCAGCAAGTCATGTCTGAATGGAAGACAGGAAGTCATGTCTGAATGGAAGACTAGTGTTCTAGCCTTCTCTTCTAATGGGAGGATGCTGACGAGAACACAGCTGAATGCTCATATCTAGCAGTGAGGTTTCAATATCACTCAGATCATGGTATCACTCAGACTCCTTTAAACTGCTTTAAATCATAACTCACTCGCCGCTCTCAGTTCATTCAGATTAAAACTCTCACTTCCCAGCCGTCCTCCGTCACTTCAGGAGTTCCCCAGGGCTCTGTCTTAGCGCCCCTCCTCTTCATCATCTACCTTCTTCCTCTGGGCAATATCTTTCGCAAAAATAACATTGATTTCCACCGTTACGCGGATGACACCCAGCTCTATGTTTCCAGTAAACCCGCCTCCGACCTCCCACCGTCCTCTCTTACTGACTGCTTGACTGAAAACAAATCCTGGTCCAAATTTCAAATTAAACAGTGATAAAACACAGGTTCTCCTCATTGGTACAAAATCAACTCTATCCAAAATCAAAAGTTTCAGACTTGAAAATGATAACTGCTCCATTTGTCCCTCCCCACAGGTAAAGAGTCTGGGTGTCATCCTTGACGGTACTCTTTCATTCCAGTCCCATATCAACAACATTACCCGGTCTGCCTACTTCCACCTTCGTAACATTAACCGTCTCCATCCCTCCCTTTCTCCCCACTCCACTGCCGTCCTTGTTCACTGCCTTGATTATTGCAACTCCCTCCTTTACGGTCTCCCCCACAAATATCTCCATAAGCTCTAACTGGTCCAAAACTCAGCTGCCCGTATCATTACCAGAACCCCATCCATTCAGCACATCACTCCTGTCCTGCAACAGCCTCACTGGCTCCCCATTAAGTTCCGCATAGAATACAAAATCCTTCTGTTCACTTTCAAGGCCATCCACAATCACTCTCCTCCATATCTTTTCAACCTTCTCCATGTTGCTTCTCCCTCTCGGTCCCTCAGATCTGCGTCCTCCATCCACCTGTCTGTCCCCTCCGCCCGTCTCACCTCCAGGGAACTCTGGAACTCCTTACCACCTTACATAAGGAACATAAATTCACTTCCAAACTTTAAATTTTCTCTCAAAAGACACCTGTTTAGAACTGCCTTCTCCATTTGACAGTTATTTTTATTCTGGTATGTAGTTTTTCTTATAATTTATCTTGTTTGTTTCTTATTATTTAATTTTATTGTCTATTTTACTCTTTTGTATGGTGTCCTTGAAAGGCGCCTTTGAAATAAAATGTATTATTATTATTATTATTATTATTATTAATACGTTGGCAGCAAGGGGGCAGCAAGGTATCAAGTCAGCATGCAGTTTCCAGTTTCAGACGCAGCCCTGGTGTATATTGACTAGCAATCCAGAGTGTTTCTCTGCGTAGGTGAAATTCTGCAGTGCAGACTGTGGGTGACACTGAAGCCATCTTCCTACAGGTTTCACCTCCAACCCAAATCAAACACAGCCCATTCAGGCAGTCGAGGGGTCGGCATGTTTTCTTGGAAAGAACATTCTAGACAAGTTACCTTGCAAGAACAAACTCACCAGAACACAAGGACTATTGATGTTCTGTGTACTTTCCAAGTCCAAAATGCCACTTGCGGCACAGGATAAACCAGGGCTGCTCAACCTTTTTAACCTCATGGCCCACTTGTTAATAACTAGAAAGCGTAACAGCCCACAAGAAAACGAAACAAAGTTATTATTGTCAAATTATTTTTGTATTTAGTTTGATCATGTTAATGTGTTTATCATTTAACGTGACACTGCTGATCCACTATATTTCATTTCTTAAAAACTGGCTCAGAAACCCTGCAATAAATTGTTCTTTGTCTCAAAAGAACTAAGATCTGACAACTTTTCAACCCATTTTCTTGCCTTGTTTTTCTAAAAGCAGATCCAGTTGCACCATTTACTTAAACTAAGAGCACATAAAAATGTACAGCTGTGAGTCTCACCAGCATCTTATTCCATTGCCTCAGTGCTGAATGCTGGGTATTTCCATTCGTTCTTGCCAGTAAGTCACCCATCAATGCATCCTCGGTTTTCTGCGAGTAATAGGAAAACATCTGGCACCCTTTAATGTTCTTGATAACTGCATTCTTGAGTACTGGAAATGAAGTTGGGCAGTGGAAGATGATGATTGGCGAGAATAGAAGAACACGCAAGACTGTAAATTCAGAAATAGCCAAGAACAACTGAAGGTGGTAATTAGTTGGATTAGATGTGGTGGATTAGGGTTGAATCTCAAGTCTGCAGGAAGGTATCGCAGTGTTGGTGACCCCTGCTTTATGCCTCAGTGCAAAGATGGTATTTCAGTCATCCTCGTGTACAGTTTGCATGGGTGAAATGGGTAGAGCAGAAGAGAGGATGACGACCAGGACATTTCTGTGCATTTGGTGGCTCTAAGCAACGTGTTACTTGTAAACCCATACCTTTAATCTTCAAATATGTTTCGTTAAAATGAAATGAACTATTCTTAAGTGAAGGACTTTATCCAAGTAGTTAAATTCAGGGAAATTTACCAATTTATCTTATCCATTATCAATATTCTATCAGAGCCATGTTAACAGTAGCAAAACCACATGGACAGAGCTTATTAAAATATGATTACTCAGTTATTTCCTTCTGAGTCTTGATCCATTCTGCTCATCTGTTTACAATTTATCCTAATATGGCTCAAATGCCTTAAGTGACTGCTTATTTCCTTTTTCTGCAAGAAGCAACACCAGATGGTGCTTTTGTCATACAAACTGTTATAATACCAACTGACTGCTTTTCACTGTAAACTAGATTTCTTCTCTCTGCAGCACAAATGGTCAGTGTTGTCTTTATGTGAAAATGTAATATTGACCGCATACAAGTAACAACACAGGAACTATGCAGGCATGTGATTATGGCCTATTTACTTGCATCAGTTTATACTAAATCCAAAGCAGCATCACTACAGCTGTCAGTGGTACTTCAAAGAAATAGGATTTTGGTTCGATATGATGAAATATTGTGTTAACATTCTAGGATGGCCAGCCACCACTGGATTTGTTGGATTTTTTTGTGGCAGAGGAAGAGGCATCATCCCAGCAGGAGAGAGTGAGGAGGTGATGTACTGATCTCACAGAATAGCTTTTTCCCTGATTTTTTTAATGTCATGCCTTTCATCTATATCTTTTTCTCTTGACAGGTTTGAAATGGCCTACACTCACACACTTTACTACCTGGCTCAAGTGTACAAAAACCTGGAGCAGTATGAGCGCGCTGGACAGTACTGTCACAGTACGTTGCAGAGACAGCTGAAGTTCAGTCAGTTTGTGCCACTTGAATGGGCCATTAATGCCGCCACACTGTCACAGTACTATATCACCAAGGTAGGGATCTTAACACACCCAAAATTGAACAAATAAAGAGCCTTCAAAAATGCAATCGGACCTGAATGGCTGAATGAATGAACTTTAAAATTTTTAAACATTTGTGCTGTGAAACTGGAAAGTCGTGTTTGGGAGAAGGCAGTGCTATCCAGAATGATTTGTTTTTGTTGGTGTGTGCGTGTGAGAGAGAAAGAGAAAGAGACAGACACACACACACACACACACACACACACACATACACACACACACACACACACACACACACACACACACACACAGTCCTGCTTTTGTCTTTTTGGAGATGACCAATGAGTGTGTGTGTGCATTTGTGTGGGCCTGGTGTCATAGTTGCATGCAGAAGTGTAAAGTGTTAGATTGCAGTGTGTGTGTGTGTGTGTGTGTGTGTGTATATATATCTTAAATGTGTAAGTGTACTGTGAGCTCCAACAGTACACTTACACATTGCTTTAACATAAGAATGCAAGGCACTATGTATCCAAAGTGCATTGTTGAGATGCCACTGGATTGTTAATTTCAAATTGAAATATTGTGTAATTTGTTTACATTCATCTATAATTCGAAAGCTCTCTCACTCACTGACTTTTTCTTGATCTCTGTCACTCTTTTGATATATAATGCCCTTCCAACACGATTTATTTTGCTGTCCTTGTTTTTTACTTTCTCCTCTTAGTCAAGTATCTTCAGTTTCAGACACTAAATGAAGTGAAAACACACATTATCCTTTCTTCCACACTAAGTCCTTAATTGCCATTATTAAGTTGTTTTCCTGCTGTCTTTCAGACACGATACATGGAGGCACGACACTGCTTGGCTGCAGCTAGTGTTATTGCTGGCCTTGCTGGAGAAGTTCCTTCAGAGGCTGCTGCCAAAGAAAGTAAGTTTGGATGTTTTGCCTGAGCCTAAGAGTTTCTGTCTTCCATTTCTGTACAGTTATTTTCCCTTTAAATGCAAGCATATATTCACCTGCAAAGAGCATATATAATCACATTGTAACTTTCTACATTTACAGGTCAAGCTGAATATGATAAACGTGAACAGCTGTGCCAGAAAAGGGCTGAAATTGCAAGATGCTGGATCAAATATTGCCTTAACCTGTTACAAGATGCCAGAAAACTTCTGGAGGTAATTTTTCTGCTGCTGTCTGTTGCACATTTTCTCTCACCTCTTTCATTGACCTTTTTTTATCCCCTCACATATTTGAAGGGCATGTCCACACTCACTCCAAGTGTGAACATGCCTTTGGCTCCTGGATGCTAATGTAAATTAATCTGAATGTTTCTACTGACCTGATCAGGACAACATTGGAGAACTAGATCTAGATCGACAGGAAGAGTTGCAGAGATCTCGCCGAGATGAAGAGGAAGAGAAAGAGAGAGGAAGAAAGAGTGCTGTTCTCTTCGATTCCAGTGATACGTTTGACTCCATTTGCAGCCAAGAAGAGAAAGTCAGCTGCATATTCCCGTTGACCTTCGAAGAAGCCCGTGCCATATTCCTGGTGGGTCAGTCATACGTGAACCAGGCGAAGGAGTATTTCGAAATGGATGGTCATGTAACAGATCACATTGAGATCCTTCAGGACCACAGTGCTCTCTTTAAAGTGTTGGCCTTTTTTGAAGAAGATCCAGAGCGCCGGTGTAAGATGCACAAACGCCGCATTGACATGCTGGAGCCCATCTGCAAAGATTTGAATGCTCAATACTACCTGCTCATCTGCCGACAGCTGCAGTTTGAACTCGCCGATACTTTCTATGAAATGATGAGCCTGAAGCTGGCGGTGGCTGAAAAGCAGGACCAGCCTGATACACACATCATAAAGAAGTTCAACCACTTGTGTACTCAGTCCATCAAGTACTATGAGATGTTTCTGGACTCACTCCGTTCACCGGAAGGCAAATTCCCGGAGGTGCTGGAAGATGATGTGCTGAGACCAGCATTGGTGGCCAAGTTTGGTGTTGCTCGGCTGCAGTCCAAGATCATCTGCACCAACCTGGCTACTCAGCTGGAGAACCTCAACTATTCGCTGGAATCCTACAACTTTGTTGTGCAGTACTGCAGAGAGCACCCAGAAGCCAAGAAGGTGGTGGAAACCGAACTGGAGCTCAGTGAAGAGATGGCATCCCTTCTGCCTTTGAAGATCAATAGACTAAAATCCAAAATGGTATCTGGCAACACATAAGTGTGAACACTGTTAGGGCTGCACAATTGTTAAAATACTGTTGTGGTAATTGTGACAGATACACCTTACAATATATTAAAAATACTTCATTAAACGCAGTCTGTATTTTTTTGACTGTATGTAGGACTATACGACTATCTTGCTTCATCAGAGCACACACTACTAATATTGGCATGAGTCCCATATCAGTGCAGCTCTAGTTACAAATTGCTCTTGATGTTCCATAGAAATGGAGCTAATAACTACAATCTGACCAATTACTACTGCAGATCAGACCAGAAACACTGACCAACCTGTATATGAAGGACATCCCTAACCACAGACTCACTTGCTTTGTGTAGTTTCATATATACCTGGGACCAGAAAAGCTCCAACAGGTTTTGGCTTTACTGTCAACTGTGTACGCTAAACTGCATGATTCACTAATTTATTTTAAAGTGCAATGCCTTGTTGTCTACCCATTGATGCCTAAACGTTAGGGGTTTAAATACTATGTAAATAACTGTATTTTTGCCCCCAATAAAATGGTATGTTTTCATTATTAGTTTGTGTTATCATTTATTATCTGTTTGTTTTGTGCTCTGGTACAAAACTGGAAGGACCTAGTGTTAGAACAATTCTGGACAGAAACGTTACATTTGATTCAGACCCATTGAGTCTAATGTTGTTTTTGTGTTTTGTTGTTGTTTTTGCTCTCCTCACGGTCATAAATCAATCTGGATACAACCTAGATATGCCAAAGATTTTGGGCTGGTAGTTTGAACATAGCCTATTTTGCTTATTGGTGTAGCAAACCTTTCAGAACAGGCATATTTATACTGACATCATATGATGTGTGACATCAGATCGTGTGACACTTTGATTGCACACAGGTGGTCCTTACTCTACTAATTATATGACAAGTGAATTACTTGGACCAGATCTTATTTAGAGGCTTCACAGCAAAGGGGCGTGAATACACATGCACTCACAAAACTGTCCATAAAACATTTATCAGAATAAATATTAAAATACATTACTGTATAACTAAATGTAATAACATTCTGTAACCTTGTCATTGGTCATGAGCGCTCAGCACATGAGGAAGTTCTGCTGTAGATAATTGTGTACAGTCTCTTGATGAGGTGGTGTTTTTTTCTGGCTGATTGCTAAAGGGAGAGCTGTGTCTTGTTTCTAACTGCTAATTTCTCTACATTAAGGGCTGTTACACCATGTTTAAGAGCCTGTCTCTTCTCAGACAAGCCCGATCATGTGGCTTTAATTGAGATGATGCACCATCTAACTGATTGTTTCATATTTAGAAGTATGCACTTATGGACCTTTCTGTTCAGTCTGTTATCCCCTGTAGTTTCCACCACTATGGTCTTCTGCCTGATTGTCTTTGGAAAGTACCAGAAGGGCCAATGCTTCCTGGTATTTGTTGGCTTAACGTTCCACAAATGTCATTAATGGAAGTAATCACCATTCATTTCTTGCTAATTATTATTTGTCTCCATTCTCCTGTATGTACTGGCAAAATTACCATTCCGGTGTGAATGGATTTGGAGGATTCAGTGCTTGTTGGCATTCAGTTATCTAATGTACAGAATTGTTTTATGCCATTTCTCACTTAAAAGTCTGACAGTGGAGTGTAAAGCTTCACTGATTTTCTCATTTTCTTGTTTTCCAAAATCAATCATAACCTCTGTTATTATTCCTGAACAGTAACTCAGGTCAAAAGATCATGCAGCTCTTGAATGTCATGCTTTACTGGAATATTTGACAGGATTCAGCTTTTAGGAATGCCTCCCTGTTTGTGTTTTTGGTGGAATATTGTTGCTCTAATGCGTATCAAAATTTACTCCTACTCAGTACTAAATGCTACAAGTGTGAAGTGTATATTGAGCATTTAACCCACAGATCACACTTACCATTTCCTCACCATTTTCTTCTTCAAACTCTTTACAGACTCACTGTGTTGATCTTGTTTGTGACATATATCATTGTATTTAGTTTTGGAAACATGAATCCAAGTCCAAAACATAAATACTCATGTTAAGTATTAAGTATTACAGAAGTTAGTGTGGGTGCTACACACATCCCAGGGCTCAGTTTTGTAAGTTTGATCTTCGCTTTGGTCATTGTGGTAGATGAACTGTCTCTGTTGAATATGTGAGTGAATAGGTGTTTGTGTTAGACTATGATGGACTGGTGTCCTGTCTATAGAGTATTCCTGCCCTGTACTAAATGAATCAAGGTAGGCCCCAGACCCTAACCAGGAAGAAGTGGAAAAGAAGAATTGTTTAATTTAGATAAAGAAAAGAAAGAAAAAAAACAGCTGTTATTTACACCAGTTTATGGCGTTATCATACACTCATTGTTGTGCTCTAGAAGTACTAATGATCTTCACAATACGCTCAGTAAAAGCATGACTTATGGTTCAACTGAATTGAATTTGCATAAAGGAAAGTATTTAGTGTTTGTACCACTAAATACTGCCACTGCACCCTTGGAATGCCAGCTTCTGCACTGTATAACTTGAGGGAAGTAGACAGGACAACATTCATGCTCATGCACCACACCGCATAATCCGAGTGATATTTGTGTAACATTAATCTGCAATTTTACCTTGTACACACAAATCTTTCAGTGATGGTTCAGTATTTCAGCATGTCTTGAAATACATGTGTAAAGTGTATCCTATAGGCAAGGATCAGAATGCCAGCCCATATCTGATTTTTGGCAGAAAACAAAAAAAAAAAAAGCAAGATAGAGTCCAGTTTTATGAAGACGGTTTGAAATGTGATTGCAATCAGATACAATGCACCACAGTAGTCCAAGATGCTCTGGATGCTCAAATTTGATTTAAAGTGTCTTGCGTCACATGCAATGTGACAAATACCAACCACATCTAATCCAGAATGATGGAAGTGTGGGGATCCAAGAAGAGCACCGAAGGCGTGTGGCCATGTAGTTACTGATGCCTACATCATTACCACAGCTACCCATGAAGGTTTGTGATGTCTTAATTCACAAAATCCATCTGATCAGAAATTACAGTGCAGGTAGTAATCATATCAAGATATCTGATTTGAGAAACAAATCTGATTTGCTCGCAGTGTGAACACAGCCTTTGTGGTAAGGACAAAGATCTTGAGTGATCTACATTTTTGAACTTCTTCAGATGAAGTTCTAATCAAATGCATAGCGTGATTTGGGATAAGGAAAACCAAAGAAACCCAGTTCCTCTGAAGATGAGAGATGTATGTCAGACTTTAAAGCTCTGTAGTTGAAGTTGTGGATGAATGTTAAAGAAGAGGAAACTGCTGGGTTTTCATTTCTGCCTCACCCAGAGCAATGACTGAATTGCTACTGTTTTCAAGAATTTTGGCTCTCATAGAGGAAGCAGATTAAACAGACCTCGCGTTTCTGCTGAGTGATGTGACATGGCTCAGTGTCTGCCTGAAGCAATACCCAAACAAGCAAATTATATACTGTGTTATTGTCATCTTATGACCATTCAGCATTGTGTTTATGGAGTGAGTAACTCTGTGGCTGCAAGCCAAGAATGTTCACAAGACAGGGACTCCTTCATCTTCAGTGGGAGTGACAAACAACCATCAGACATAGCACTTCACCACCACAACCACTTACTCCACCATGAGGAGCGTCAGCCAGCAACCACCTGTGCTGTCTGCGACCGATACTATAGAAGAACTGTTTTTAGTGGATAAACCCTCCTTACCTTTCTAAACATTTGTTGACCCAATGCTGACACCGATGTTTTTTCCTTGTAGAGAATTTCTTCCAATAGAATATGACTCTCATATGGAGCAGATAAGCATGAACCTATTGGCACCATGCCTAATACCAGTCATATAAAGTCCCCTCAGCTCTGAGATGTGGGGTAGTGGTACTGTGTTCTCTGGAATGATGGTTCTCCACCAATACCTTTGAAATGAACTAGGGAGTTGGGGATGGGAATGGGGTGGGGCGGTGATTATCCACATCCTGAGCTCACTAACATTTTTGTTGATAAAAGCAATTAGCAATGTTAAAAATTCTAATAGATAGCCTTCCCTAGACAGTTGATACAGTTACTCCAACACAAGCAAGATAAACTTGTTTAATTCTCTTGATTTCCAAAGAAACAATGAATGGGATGGTGTCGCAATGTTTGCTCATGTAAAGGAAGGGTCATCAACCCTGCTCCTGGTCAGTAATTAGCTGGACCAGATGGGCTAGATTCAGGTTGAGTCTAAAGTCTGTAGGAGGGTAGCTCTCCAGGAGGATTGGTGACCCCTGATGTAGGGTATACGTAGCTATTACTCAACATTTTAACATCCATATTCATCTCCACCTCTTTAGTAAAGACCATGCTTCTACATCCTTAGCTGCACCCAGAAGCAATCAACTGCAACAATTGCAATGTTGTCGTTCCGGAATGGCAGCAGGTGTTCATTGAAACTCACATCTTTGTCTTGGTGGAGACAACCAATGAATCTGTGTGTGAAGGCACCATGGTCTGCACCAAGATCAACAGTTGTCACACAACACATGTTCAGAAGGCCTGGCGTCATGGTGTGGTGTGAAATGTCATTTCATTAATTCCAATGTTACCTTAACGAGGCCCTGCATCCAGTGACTCTACCTTTTTCCAACAGGACAATATTTGTTCACATTACACTATACCATGGCCAGTAGCATTGCAGACATATCGTCTGAAATTGAAAATGTGTGGGATGCTTTTGCACAAACTCTCAACACTCCATCTATACTGCGCAATCTGCAGTAACTGAGTGAGAATGTTTAAGCTGCATGGGATGGATTATCACAGGAAACCATTTGGAACCTCAACAACTTGTGAGAGGCACCACTGAGAGACACTATTTCTGTATTGCCCATATCACTCTAAATTTTGAAACTTGTTGCTGGTAACCTTTGTCTTCCTTCTGAATAGCACTGCAATCCGACACTTCTTTTTGGGTGCAAATTTTGTGCAACCATGTTTTGACAACAAGTGTATATAGAACATAATAACTCTTGAATACTTAAATGAATATTAAATGCTTCTTCTAATACAAGAAATTGTATTGTATTGGTTATTTTAAGTACTATTTTTAAGTGGTTATTGCCTTAAAGGGACCCTATTTTTTATTATTATTATTATTATTATTATTATTATTATTATAATTATTATTATCAATAATAATAATAACATTTACCAAATTTTAATCATAATTAATATGTACATGGCCACTTTCAACCCTCTGAATACTTCAGTGCTTCTTCTAATAAAAAGATACCCTTTTTACATGGTTATTTTAAGCACTATTTTAAGTTGGTATTGCCTTATTATTATTATTATTATTATTATTATTATTATTATTATTATTATTATATTTACCAAATGGAGTCATAATTAATATATACATGACTGGTACTCTGTTCAGGGTGTATTCCTCCTGCCTTCTGCCTCCTGCCTGCAACTATGTTTTGACCACACGTGTATATAGAAAATAACTTGAATACTTAAATGAATATTAAATGCTTCTTGTAATACAAGGAAACCCTTTTTTCATGGTTATTTTAAGTACTATTTTAAGTGTCTATTGCCTCACAATACTGGGCCTTAAAATGGAATACTCCGTTTAATATAGTTTTTATATATGTTAATAATGAAGCTGATCCTTAAATTCTCTGTCAGTCACACACGAGTGTGATGTGGCCCAAGATAAAACAGTTCAAGTTTAACCTGCATGTTGTGTATAGGGGAAACTGAATGTTCTGTTAAGATTCTGTGGTGGGTGTTGAAACTTCCCATTTGTTTCACAGACTGTTATGCTGCAACCTCAGAATAATTCAATAACGTCCCAAAGGCTGGGTATAGGTCTAGGCCTGCACATCCAAAAGTAATGCGAAAAAACTAAAAGGTATACCATGAATAAAAACAATAGCCTGTTGTGTTGTCATGACTGAAACATTGACTGTTGTGAAAGTCCATGTTTCCCTTATGTGTTCCCCCTACTACAGACTTGACGTTCTCACGACTCTTCCATAGCTCTGATGGAAAATCCATTTCTCCTCTTGTCAGAATACGTGTCTATTAAGATGTCTGTGTCATTTCCTTTGAACAGATCGGAACAAAACCACTTCCTGGTGACACTGCAGCTTTATATCAGCTGAACCTTTCAGAAAAGACTTAAGTTTGCTGACTTGGCTGGGTAGAAGGGGCAGGCCAAAAAATACTACAGTATTTCACTAGGCTGATGTGGACTGCATCTACACTTTTTGTCTTCTATTTATACCTGAAACAGATCAGGGTAGCTGTAAAGTCTCTATTCTGTTTAAGGATCAGTTTAAGGATGTGGTTTAAAAAGGCAGCACACACCCCCTGTATTAATCACACACCACGAACATGTAGTTGTTCTGAGTCACCACACATTCAGAGGCTTAACGACTTTAGACCATTTGACTGAATGTATATCTTAATGTGCAGCATTGTTCCAGAGTAGGTTATTTATGTCTGTGTTTTCAGATATTCAGACATAATCAGATGTTCTTTTTAAACTATTATTTGTCAAATTTATGGAATTTTTTTATGGGTTTCTGTCATTGTTTCCATATTTGCACTCATACTCACATCTACGAAAGACTATTCATGAGCTCCCACAGGCCATGGATCAGTGACTGCTGTGACCATTTTTGGTGTTCAAAAAAGAGGACACTGAGGACTGTGGTTAGGGTGTTGTGGTCAGGACAGTTGAAGGATAGTGTCAGTGATGTAAACACAGTGTTGCTACTGTTCAGAAGGTACATTAAAATTTATTTATTTTGAAATAGTGATTAAATCTCAAAACTAATGCTAAAAAAGGTATGACGTCACTTTAAATATAAAGAATATAAAATCTGATACTAAATAGTTTTTCTCACTGTGGAAAATAAATGCTGTTTTGGAAAATCACCATCATGTGATATTCAGGAATTATCCACACCTTAATCTAATTACCAGGCCATACAGGAATGTCAACGGACAAGATAACTGCACATTCAACCGACATCCTGAATGTCTGGCATCCTCAACAAAGTGCCCCATCAAACCTTTTTAAGTGTGATAGGGGTGTTGTTTACTGCAATAACTACCTCTACTCTTTTGGAAAGGCTTTACACAGGATTTTTGGAAAGGATAGCTGTGAGACTTCAATTGCATTCAGCCACAGAAGCATTAGTGCAGTTAGATACTGCCATTGGATGATTAGTTCAGCATAACAAATGCTGACCACAGCTCAATTCATCTCTAGGCAAGGCAAGGCACAGTGGCAAATTCAAAGTGTTTAACACAAACAGAAATAAAATAAAAAAAAATAAATGAAAACAAAAAAGCATTTAATAAAATAAATGAAATAAGAGAATTGCCATCACAGGATAGAATTAACAGTGTTTAAAGTGAGCTGAAAGCCTGATCAAACAGGACCGTTTTCAGCCTGGATTTAAGTGTCCAGTGTTTGGGTTCTTCTAATGCTCATCTCTTAAGATATTGGATGGAGCTCTATTTCTCCATAGAGCAGTGCTGCTTAGTCAAAACCAGGTATCAGGAATGTTAGCCTTAGGCTTGCATTGGGCTTCTTTTGAGCATTCCATTGTTGGGAATGGTTTTTCATTAAGATTATACAAGTGTGTGGACAACCAGACTGCTTCATAAAACAGCATTATGTAGATATTTAACTTAATTATAAAAGCTTCGAGATCATGTTCCTATTTCTTTGACCTGAAATTGGAAGAGTATTCTTTCTATCATTGTTCCTTCAGGTTCAGCATATGGCTAAATCAAAGTAGGCAGGACAGTGCTCACAAGAACTGTGTAATGCTGCTTGACTCATGCCAAATTCCTGTAAAATCAATACCATTACCATTACCACTGACTGTAATGTTACTATGTTGATAGTCCACATGCTACATGTGGTTTCTGTATCTCTTAAGTCTTCCAGAAATGCGTAGAATGAGTCCTTTATTGGTGGCTCAAAGCACAAATTACATGTCCTGAAAATCATTCCGCCACCATTAAAATCAAACTTTTTTGTTTTTCTAAATATTAATTATTTATTTTGAATTATACTTCTTCAGGTTTATGTGTTTGCATTAAGACTGCCCTCTCCTAATAATGGTGGTCATTCACCTCCCAACACTTGGCTCTTCGGGTCAAGGCCCTAGCTGGGTGGAGTTTCCATGTTCTCCCAATGTCTGCATGTGTTTCCTTCATGGGCTCTGGTTTCCTCCAACATTCCAAAAACATGGTGATCAGGTGAGGCTGGCTACTCTAAATTGCCCTGGTGTGTTTGTGAGTGAATGTATTCCAGAATGCCCAGATATGGATGGCATACAGTCCTGGGTGATCCTCCCCCTAGTGTTTGATGCACTCCTACAGATAGACAGCCATTCCCGGTAGCCATTCTCACCAGTGTGAGTAGGTTGAGTGCTGATTGTAAACAACCTTGGGTATCTAGAAAGGCACTTTATAAGTGTAATTTCATTCATTCGTTCATTCATGAAAATGACGAGGAACTATTTGATATGTTTAAAAAGACAAAGGTTCTCATGATGTGTCTTTTAAATGACTTTATGTCATGGGCCATAAGTCCAAAGCTCAGCTACTATACACCTCTATATCACTATATCACACTACAACATAGAAAATTTATTTTACTAAAAAAATATAATGCAATAACAAAGTATTTCTCTACAGTTGCTTCAAAAATGTACAACATCTGTGCTTTTTGCAAAGCTGTGCAGATGTAATTTGTACACATACGTTTCTAAACAAGCCAAGTTCCTGGAAAGCTTACTCAGTGCTGTTCTGTGATTACTGATGTAATGCTCTGGCAAACATGCCATAGAAATAAGTGAAATACAATCAGGATAATAGCTTTCCAAATTTAGAAGAATGTGTGATTTTATCAGTCTGTAATTATGGTACTCTGTCTTCATTAAGCAGCTCAAGTTCAGATTTTCAGGAACAAACAATAATGCTGTTGCAGATTCAACAGAATGGTTGGAAATTGGTAGGGTTTCTAAAAAGGGTCTTCAGGTAGAAATGAAGCCAATGTCCTTACATTACAGTGAATAATCTCTAATAGCACAACACTAGGGGGGAAATGTGAAGGGGAAATGCTTCAGGCTCAGTTGAGTCAGAGTGCTTGTTGTAGAAGATCTCAGGAAAGTTCCAGCACACTGTCTACAAAGCTAAGTGTCATGATTTGTTGTACTTGGCATGGACAGGCGAGCGGTGGAAGCGGTCCCTGTCTGTGTCCATGTCAACAGGAGGGACTTCCACACAAAGTGAAAGGGATGGAGGCCTTCAGACTAGAACATTACGGCAGATGATTTGCAACATGTTTTTACTCAAGTGTAAACCAGTGTTAGCACAGCCAGCCTGAGGCCTACCTCTGAATATTTGGCAAGTAACAGCCAAACAGCTATGAGTGAGGCTTAAAGTACGAAACTGCCTCTGGTTGCTTGACCTCATTGTCAAATGTGAGCAGATCAGATGGTCATTTTACAAAATACATAAATTAAACAATTCTGTTGCTGCTCAAAACCAGAGTCACATAAATATGCAAATAGCATAAAGTTTGAGTGTAACGTTTTGCCAAGAATCTGCTTGACCTGAGTTATTATTATATATATGTATAGTACATTTAAACAAAACTATGATTCAAACAAGTTCAATCTTAATTCTCGACAATCAAGGACACTGTACAAAATACAAAACAAAATAAACAACAAAAAATGCAATATTTATGTTTGTTATTTTGGCTGCTATTCAAGGAACATTCTACATAATATGCTGTAACTTTTGAAATACACTGAAACAAAATGATTTTCCTGTGCATTTTTTTTTCAATAAACCAAAGATTCAGCAGCTAAAAATGCTAAAACAGCTTAAAAATCACTAAAAGGTTTTTTGATAGCTTTGTTGGTCTTAAAGCATCAAAAATATCTGCTGGTTCTAAAATTTTATTTAGGGTGAATTCAGGGTGATTGACAGTTTTTGAATGTCTGCCTTTTGTAAGCTTTCTTGCCTTAAATAATAAATATCCCAACATTTGATTAATTTCTGTGATAGTGAAGATGATACCTATCCATCTGAGGAGGAAATGAGGTTCACCTGTCATATATATTTTATAATATATATATATATATATATATATATATATATATATATATATATATATATATATATATACATACAATTCACTCTG
This sequence comes from Acestrorhynchus altus, assembly GCA_034509495.1. Taxonomy (NCBI): domain Eukaryota; kingdom Metazoa; phylum Chordata; class Actinopteri; order Characiformes; family Acestrorhynchidae; genus Acestrorhynchus; species Acestrorhynchus altus. The sequence continues at coordinate 29,004,620 of CM067506.1, forward strand.
TAGAAATGCCGTTTTATTATAATTCCAGTAAATGACAGGTAAAAATTACAGGGTTCTTCAGGGGTTCTTACAGTAAAGAAAATTATTCTATATAGAACCATACACTGAAAGAATCCCTGCATGAATAAAGGGTTCTTTGCATCATGAGGGATCTACATAGAACCTATATACAGCACCAAAATGGTTCTACTATTGTTACACACAAAGATTAGGGCTCTTCTGGAGTTGTTGAGTAGGGAAATGGTTTATATAGATCAATGAACAAAGAACCTTTTGCATGTGTGAAGGGTTCTTTGCTTCTTGTAAACCCTTTGAACCCTCATTTTTAAGTGTGTATTATTACAAGTATGAGATTGTAACAGTAGTGGTGCTATATGAAACCCTGTTCAGGTTTGTTTCAGCTGGGTTCTGGGCTCTTTTTAAGAGTAAAGCAGTAATAACACATCACATCCTCTCCACTCTTCTCCCTCTGAAAAAGTCCCCAAACCCACAACTGCTGTGAGGCAGGCGTGACATGCAAGTGAGACAGAGAGAGAGAGAGAGAGAGAGAGAGCAGAAAAGACAGTTCATCCTGCGTTTCTAACCCACTTCAGCTCAGCGCTCAGTTTTGACCTTCACAATGAGACTTTATCACACAGCAGCTCTCGTCTTGCTCTTCATCACTGCGTCTTCAGGAAAATATTATCAGTGAGTCCCGTTCTCTTCTCTTTTTCTTTATTAAAACTTTCTCAGGACCTGTTTACATTCAGTTTGTCCTCTCTAACCTATAGACATACTGTAAACAGCGCCAGAAAACACCTTTAAACCACCAAAACCTGCCCAGAAAACTGGTTAAATCTGAGTTTGTACTGGATTACATAGTCATAATAATAATCATGTCATCATCCAACATAATAATATCAGTCTTTGTTTTGGGCATAGTTCCACTTTTACTGCCAGTTTGTCTAGAGTCAGACAAGCCAATGTGAGGAAGTCAGGTTGTATAAACTCATCTGTACCTTTTTATCATAACATAAATAAAATTTGTATTTACCCCCAAAAAAAAAACAACAAAAAAAAAAAAAAAAAAAAAAAAAAAAAAAAAAAAAAAAATATATATATATATATATATATATATATATATATATATATAATTTTATATTCAAAAAAAAAAAAAAAAAAAAAAAAAAATATATATATATATATATATATATATATGTGTGTGTGTGTGTGTGTGTACATTTGAAGCATAGATGTGTTTGATTCATTCTTTTCTTATGGCTGAATTTAGGGTCGCCAGTCAGAGGCAGGTATATGTGGCTAAAATGCAAACCCGATGACAACAGTGCAAACTGTGTCCAACATAAGGGCCCCTGGATGGACCTTCCCCCCAGTGCCACAAAACACATGTAAGTATTAGGTCATTTCTTTACTGGAAAGAATGATATAGACAGGGTGTGCCATATTTTAAGAGTTTTTCTAGCGTATTTGCATCATATGCCCACACATCCTCACATCACTTATGTTTTTATATAATACAGTAATATGAACATATGACTTACTGTCCAAACAGCCTTTATTAACCAATATCTCACAACGGACCCACCTTTCCTGTCTGAATGACCAGTTAGACTTATGTGGAAAGGCTTGATTTATTAGTTGACTTCTTTAGAGTACTTTGTCACCCGGAATGAAGAAATGTCTCTGAGAGGAAGTGTGGCTTTTGTTGAAGCTGAGTTCTTTTACTAAGATTTCATCACATGATTGAAGAACAGTGTTCATGAGAAACTGTCAGAGCTTAATAGTAGGAAGACCTGGTGGTTTCTTCTGCAGTATGTGCCACACACAGCCTTGGTTATTCTGTTCAAGGAGACTTTCAAAAGATGATTTCCTTGTTTTTCTAAGGTTTGATAGACAAATTGCTTTATCTGTCTAACACACTTGTACGTTTTTTTTCTACCCATGCTTCACTCATTATAGTGATGAAATGTACCGCAAAGATCCTTATCTTTTTCATTATCGTTTTCCTGTGTGATATGTCAGCACAGACCTCAGTAGCTTTTATAGGCTCAAAAAGTTGAAATCCCCTTTTATATGATGAAAACTAAGGCTGGACTTGGACTTAATGTGAGTTATTGAAATTTCTGCCTTCATGAGTGCGTAGGCTGAATGCCTGATAAAGAATACAAATAAAGAAAAAGAAAATGAGAAATGTTTTGGAAAATGGAAGAAATGGAACGTAAGGTTGTATCAGATAGCTTTCATTTGCTACAGCTGACCTCTGTTAATGTGAGAATGTTTAATTACATTTGGTTTATAAATACTCTGAAGATATATCCCCTTGTTATGCAACACAATATTGTTGGTCCTTTTCCTCAGCACACAAGGCCAGTCAACGTCTCGCAAACACAACACTTACACCCGTACACTTATGGAATTTTGGGCCTGCACAGTCACAAACATTGCAAACTTTTACAGACACGTTAAATGTAACACGTCATTGTTCATTTTGACTGTATGAATTACCAAGAAGCCACTATGTTATTACATGTCTTGGCAGTCTAACCAGTTGTTTTTAAAGTAATCTACCTCTGGCCAATTTTTTAAGCAAGAATGGATTAATGTTTTGTTCCTCTACAATTCTCTTAACAACACAAAATGTCTTGTATATTATACATTTTCCACTGGGTGGTACTTCATAACACTATCTGTTTTTTCTGTTTTGCTTTGTTTAATGAATCTTAACTACCTGGCAAAACATTTCAGATCTTTTTTTAATCGAAAGCGTTTTGATGGCTGTTATATTGATCATTTTTACTGGAGCACACTGGTTTGTTGGCTTCAGACACTTTGTTCTCTTGACAAAGCACTCAAAATGGAGGACTGGGCAAGGAACATTCCTGGTCTCTTGAAAAAAAATGACAGGAAGGGCGAAAGGATGTCGGCTTACTTTGGCTCTGTGCTTCTGTTTTTTCCTCCAGTCCTCTAGTGGAGAACAGTGAAGACACCCCTGAGACAGAATCAGATGAGCAGTCTGGAGAAAGCTCTGGTGACCTGGAGCTATTCAATAACCCTGAGAAGAAGGAGGATTGGATGAATGACAGCCCAGTGCAGGTGGTCCCACAGGTAGAGGACCCCATCTTGGAGGAAGAGGCCAGTGGTGAGAATGGTTTCTCAAACGACATACATCGTCAGCTCCTGGAACCAAAGTTGTCTTCAGAGGATTTGAGAGAAGATAATATGATCCAGTAGAGGGCTGCAGTGTACAGTGTGTGTTTGATGTTATTTGGGTGTCAGAAGCTCTTTTCATAAGGACTCTCAGGATCAGAGGCCTTATTGTCCCTATACTGCTTTATTTTATTTTCTGTTTGTCTTTCATTGATCTGAATGTGTATTGATTTGGAAATTGATTACTCTGTACTGCATATTGAACAATACAGAGCAAAAGAAAACATTGCACAGCATTGCACATCAAATAATTTAACATTTCTGTGTAATTTAATGATAAAATTTAAAGAACATATAATTCAACAAAAGAAGACTCAATTCTTTGAAAAATCTAATATTTAATATTTAAATGATCATTTAGAGCAGTGGTGCCCATGCCTGATTCTGAAGACCCTCTGTCATACACATTTTAGTGTTTGCTATGCTCCCAACACATCTGATCCAGGTATTCTAATAGTCAAGATGCCCTTACGAAGTTGATGGTGGTGTGTTGGAGCAGAAAATCATTAATATGTGTTGAACAGGGAGTCATCTAAGCCCAAAGCTTGGAACCTGTGATTTAGAGACTATTTCAGAGTGTAAAAATGTACGGTTGTGTTAAAGATTCAGGAGAAAATGGAAATAAGTAACTTTTGGAAATATGGAAAAATGTTTGACTTTTTTGTCAGTTTTATATTTTTATAAATGCTATTGAAGTGATTTTTTGCAGTTGTTTTCAGCTTTGAATTATTTGATGATTTTAATATAACCCATTATAATTCAGTTGACAACTGTAGTCTAATGATAGACTGTGGAAACGATCAAAAAAGAATGTGTAACATTCATTTTTGGTAGCTTTTTCAGTTGCATCTCATTTCCCGATTAAAAGTCTTCCTTAACATCTGCTATTTTTCTTTCTTGGTTTATTGTGACTTCACTGTGAAAAATTCAGTTTTTCCAGACCTAACAGGAGTATTGCTGAACAGGCCAGGAGAGGATTACCTTATAAACAGACAGGACGATCATATTCAGGTTTAATTTCCCATGTCTCTTCTGCAGTAACCAGTTCTTAGCAGCTGACGTTTCATTTGTCATATGATCTCTCCTGTGCTGTTGGAAAATGAAAGGGTGGCGTTGTAAGACAACGCATCATTTTGTATAAATGACATGAACACAAACTGGCTGCTCAGAGACTTCCTGTTTTCACCAGAAGGGTGTTATCACACTTTCATGCTGAGTATCTTTAGCAAGTTTCCTCTGACATGTATTTCTCATGACCTGTTTTCTCGACACCCATAGAAAACTTTGCTGTTTTAGCTTTAAGTAACTTTAAATGAGAGAGGAAGTGTGTTCTGGTTTGATGACAACATGGGGAGTTCTGCCAACAGGTTTTCTATTTAATAGAAACCAATGAGTACCATTGTTCTGGGTTTCTGTTACATTTTCACAATTATATATGATATATATAGAAACTATTCACTTAAATTATGTAAAAAAAAAATGAAAATACAAGGTGGAAATAATTAGAAAACAGTGAACTGTTAACTTTTAAATGTTGAAAGGCTTGAAACACACAAACACACAGAAAAATAAATGTGACCACCATATTCTGAATCTCTATTTTCTGAGAAATTATAATGCAGCTAACCAGATCATACAGCTAACCAACTGATGGTTGATCAAAGCAAGGATGCATCAGTTGGTGACTTGCTGGAGAGAACAAACTACTGTATGTATGTAAAGTACACTGGATTCACTGCTGATGTGATGACAGAAGACACAGGTCAAGTTCTCACATTTTAAACCATCACCTGATTCTGCTTTCAAATAATGTGATGAGAAATGGGGACTGAAAGTCATTTGATGAAAATTGAATATTTATTCTGTGAAAGTCCTGTGTTATTCATGTTTGTGCCTTTGCTACTGCACGTAATCCTTTTTGCGACACTCAACCCATGCACACTAGTGAATTCACACACTAGGGGGCAGTGAGCACACATGCCTGGAGCAGTGGGCAGCCCTTTGCATTTCACCCGGGGAGCAGCTGGGAAGTACCTTGCTCAAGGGCAATTCAGTCATTGTCCTGCCAATCCAGGAAATCAAACCGGCAACCTTCCAGTCACATGACTGGTTCCCTAAAGACGGTCATTTAAGGCAGTATTATGTGAGGACTGTTATGTCTTGCTCCTGGGCACCTCCTACAGTTGGGGTGTGGAATTGCACTCAGCCACTGTTAAAGGACACACTGTGCACCTGCATTTGTGAGCAAGCTGAGAGAAACACTAGCATCACTAAAAGTGAAAGAAGCATGTGGACTGGGGAAGAAGATTAATATTACAGTATTGTTAACAAATATGAACCAGGTTATGCAGCGTTATGCAGNAATAGTAGGAGTTTTATTAGTTTTGATTTATGTAAATACTTTAAAACACTAGAGTGTGGCTGTTAACGTGTTGCTATGGTATCAGAGTTGGTTGCTAAGGTGTTGTGAGTTGGTTGCTAAGGAGTTGCTATGGTATAGAGTGGAGTAGTAAACTAATTGTCATGTTTCAGTCCTGTCTGTCTCCTGTCTTCTAGTCTTGTCTTTGTTTTGTCTTTTCCCCATGTGCTTCCAAGCAAGTGTTTTGTTTTGGTACTGTCTCCTCCCTTGCTCCGCCCATTCCCATCTGTGTCTCCTTATTAACCCTGCCCAATCATTATCCTGTTCCAGGTGCGTCTAATGTTCTCTTGTTAGTTGTGATACTGTTATGAGTATCACTGTTTGTTTGTATCATTGTTTGTATCCACCATTTGTTTTTTTTTCATTTTATTAAAACCTAAACCCCTACACATACATCTGCCTCCCATGTCTTCGTCTACTCATCACAAGCACAATCGTTACACTAATAATAATAATAATAATAATAATAATAAGCTAATATTCATTTAAATTTTCAAAATACTCATTGAAAACCAAATTGTGTTTAGCCAATCAGAGTAGACTAATAAAATAAAAAAAATGAAAATACAATTTAAAAAACAAATTATCAGTGAAAACCAAATAGTGATGAGCCAATCAGAGTTTAGTTAAAAAATAATAAAGAAATGAATAATAAATACAATTCAACAATAATATCTGTGAAAACCAAAGAGGGACTAGCCAATCACAGTTGAGCCAAAAAATAATAACTTCTTCTTCTTCTTTCTTCAGCTGCTCTCTTTAGGGGTTGACACAGCGGATCATCATATTTATGATCCGCATTATACTTTTGGCACAAGTTTTATGCCGGATGCCCTTTCTGACACAACCCTCACCATCTTTTCTGGGCTTGGTACCGGCACCATAAGTAAATAACAACAAACTAAATAACAACTGCCAGATTTAAATTATGTAAACAAATGAATAAAAAGGACTAATTGGAAATAAATGTGACCACCATATTCTGAATCTCTATTTTCTGAGAAATTATAATGTGTGTGATCATACAGCTAACCAACTGCTGGTTGATCAAAGCAAGGATGCATCATTTGGTGACTTGTCGGAGAGAACAAATCAAAGTACACTGGATTCACTGCTAATGTGATGACAGAAGACACAGGTCATGTTTTCACATTTTAAACAAATTCCTGATTCTGCTTTAAATAATGTGATGAGAAATGGGGACTAAAAGTCATTTGAAACAATCAAACTAACAATTTATTCTGTCAAAGTCCTGTGTTATTCATGTTCTGTGGTAGCCTTAGCTACAGCACTTAATCCTGTTTGCCACACTTACACAATTGAATTCACACAGTAGGGGGCAGTGAGCACACATGCCCAGAGCAGTGGGCAGCCCTATCGATTTCACCCGGGGAGCAGCTGAGAAATGCCTTGCTCAAGGGCAATTCAGTCATGTCCTTCCAATCCAGGAAATCAAACCGGCAACCTTCAAGTCACAAGACTGGTTCCCTAACAATGGCTAATAGTCATAGTCAACAACTATTACGTGTAGTTATAGCTGATTAAAATCAACTGACGACATCGAGTTAGTTACTGAAACTGGTGTCATTTAGTTTTTAAAGTTAAAAAACATCAAAGTATATTGATACAGACTTTTTGTTAAATCACACACTTTATGAGTTTACTAACTAAGTCATAATATTATTATTAGACTTAATGGGGAATTCAGAGCTCTTGTTTTAAAGCTGATTTTTCTCAATTATTTTTTTCAATTATCACTACATAATTGGCAGTAAACTGGCCTCAACATTTAGGATAAACAATAAAAAAACACTGCATTTGTAACCACCAGCCTTTGGATAAAGGCTTTTGGGTGATGTCACTTTTTATTTATCAGCGAAATTTGAATTTAATTTATATGTAGGATTTCTGCACCCAGATGCTTATATCCCATAGTAGCATGCTCACTGGTCGTGTGGATGCTTTAGTTAGATTCTCTGCAGACATGCCATTATGGAATAATAATCTCTTACAACCGGGTGGAAGGCCGTTCGTTTGTAGGGCTTGGCGTGATCAAGGAATACGTACTCTGGGAGACATTTTCAATTATCAAGGACTACGTTTGTTTCAGGATCTAAAGGAGTCTTACGATCTTCCTGGTCATTCTTGTTTTTTATATTTGCAATTAAGAAGTGCTTTAAAGGCCCACAGGTTCCATGGAATCATAAAGTTACCCGCTAAAGGTTAATCTGACAAAGAAGTCCAAGGCTTCTGTTATTTATGGTTGCTTTCTAGAGCACACTTCTGTTAAACTCCCTATCACTACTATATGGGAGAAAGATCTGTCGTCCTGCCACCTAAACTAGGATTGGATATGGGAAGGCCTCCCCAATATAAGCAAAAACTTAGCACATCGATTAATTCACTACAGAGTCATCCATAAACCTTATGCCACTCCCTTCATTTTAAATAAAATGAAAAGAATGGACAGTCCTTTATGTCAGAATTGTAACACCTCGGCAACAGGGACATTTTTGCATAAGTTTTATGACTGTGAACCTGTGGCTGAGCTTCGGGATGTAAGAAATCCTTTGTCAAGCAACCCAATCTCTGTCTGTTAAATGATCTCCCTCCCAACCTCACTGTTACACAACAGAGAGTTGTGTACACTGCTTTTACAGCTGCTAAAAAAACATAATTAAATTCTGGTTTGAACATAACTTCTTGATTGAAAATTGGTGGCTCTCAGAGTTTAAAAACATTGTTTTGTTAGAACACTCTATAGCTAGAATCAAAAACGCCAAGATCAGAACAATCAGAGACTGGTCAGATATCCTGGATGGACTTTGTACCATAAACCTGTGACTGCCCTTGTCTGTCTGTATATGTGTAAAATATATCTATACCCATGTACCACCTTGTAGACTGGACATTCCCTGGCACTGTATATAGTTTTCTTTCTTTCTTTCTTTAGTGCAATTCTGTAAGTAATCTGTTTTCCATAATAAAATAAAATAACTAAAAAAAACATAGACAATTCAGACTTTATGAAGATCTTGTTTCCATATTTCTACACTTTATAATGTTTAGTTGTTCAGTGTATTTGTGTGTGTGTATGTGTATGTATGTAGGTGCGTGTGTGTGTGTGTGTGTGTGCATGTATGTTTGTGTCAGTGTATGTGTGTGTGTGTCTGTATGTGTGTGTGTGTGTGTATGTATGTATGTGTATGTGTGTGTGTATGTATGTGTGTGTGTGTGTGTGTGTGTGTGTGTGTGACATGAATACTGACATTTCAGGACATCAAATGCTGCAGGAATACAAAACCAATATTATTGCAAAAAAACAAAATATTCAGGAATGATTTTATGGAAATATTTATTTTTTCAAAAGATTTTTGGAGAAAAAAAAATTCAATTGTTCTGACAGTCATATTCACCATAGGAACCACCGGAGATCTCCTCTGCCTGTTCTCTACATGACAGCTACACAGCTGTCAGCTATAGGTCTCTTGGCTCCTGAGCTTTCAGGTATGGAGCTCTCAGCTACAGAGGTCTCAGGTATGGAGCTCTCAGCTACAGAGGTCTCAGGTATGGAGCTCTCAGCTACAGAGGTCTCAGGTATGGCGCTCTCAGCTACAGAGGTCTCAGGTATGGCGCTCTCAGCTACAGAGGTCTCAGGTATGGCGCTCTCAACTACAGAGGTCTCAGGTATGGAGCTCTCAGCTACAGAGGTCTCAGGTATGGCGCTCTCAGCTACAGAGGTCTCAGGTATGGCGCGCTCAGCTACAGGTATGGCTCTCTCAGCTACAGAAGTCTCAGGTATGGAGCTCTCAGCTACAGAGGTCTCAGGTATGGAGCTCTCAGGTACAAGGATCTCGCTTATGGAGCTCTTGGCAAAAATTGCTGTCCAATGCAGGTAACCACTGAATTCAACACTTCAAGCGTCATTTTCAGGTCTGAAAAATAAGAGCTGACGTGTGAACGAAAGATCAGAATTCCTGACCTGATGCTCCTCAGACTCCGCAGAACACCATTGGCTGCATTGGCACAGCTGAGCTTGCCATGCTGCAATGAATGGAAAGCTTCCAACAGTTGTCTCTCCACCTGCTCACTGTCCCACTGCTCTGTCTTCTGCTGCTCTCTTGACCGCCTCTCTCTCTCCCTCTGCTCTTTTGCCTTCTGTTCTCACCGCTGCTCTCTCTCCCACTGCTCTCTCCCCCTCTGCTCTCTCTCCTCATGCTCTCTCACTGTTCTCTCTCCATGTGCTCTTTCCCTGTTTTCTCTGTCCTCCTGCTCTCACTCCCACTGCTATGTCTCCTCCTGCTCCCTCTCCCACTGCTTCCTCACCCTCTGCCCTCTTGCTCTCTTGCCAGTGAGAAAAAACGTTATTTGAGTTTTATAAACACAGCAATATTTCAGCAACCAGTTTTAAATGTCCCTCCACTGTTCTCCAGCCTTGAAAGTGTTTTGATTTGTAAAACATCAGCCCACTCGTTGTAAACTAAGTACATTGAGTCAAATCTCTTGATGGTAAATTCATAAAAACTGTCTGGCATCAGTTTGTTGACCTGGATGCAGCAATATGTAGCTAACAGCACATTCCTCTGGTGTCTTTCAGCTTTGTTTGTTGGATTTAAAAGCTTGTAGTAGACCTTGAACTGCCTGTCTGGCACATTCTGCTCCGGCTCATTCCAGTGAAGAAGGATGGAGTTGCAGGAGACAGTACACTGGTCTCTATCAAATGTCACTGGATTCTTGACGCTCAAGGCCATGAAAAACTTTGGAGATCTGAAATCTGAAAAAAGACAGTGCTTGAGATGGAGATTACCAGGAATTAGTGTTTCTTCAAACTCTTCGGCCACCTGCAAAAGCCTGCATATTTTACAGTGAATGGCTTCTTCTTCAAGCATGAGGCACCCAAGCTGTATTTGGCCCAAGATGGCTTCTAGCTCTTCACGGCCCCTGCTGAGCTCGCTGTAGAGCCCTTCCAGTAAGGCTAGTTGGATCCTTACTTTGGTATTTCCCATGTTCTTATACCGCTGAAACCTCTCATGGTTGATGTGGTGCATAACTGCAGAGTTCAAGCTGCAGCTGTCCCCAGTCGTACTGTCTACGATCTGAAGGTAGAAGGAGCACTTGTTGATAAAACTCAGCTTGATAGTGCATTTCTGGAGCAGTGCAAGATTTACTCTCCTGGTGAGCACATCGTTTATATACTGTTCCATGCTGAAGGGAACTGCCAGTGTGTTTGGCTGTGAGGTGGTAGATTCATCACCCATTTGACGCTAAGGGAATGGATCTTCACGGACTTCAATCCTGCAGCGTTATCTGGAGCTGAGCACAGCTGCTGCTGCTGCTGCTCTTAGTGTTACAGTCTAGACCGAAGTCTCCCGCAAAGGCATACCTTTATAAACTCTGCCATCTGACGTCATCAGGCTCACGGTACAGCAAGGCACGAGACGTCAGCTACAGGAATCCCTGCGCTCGCCCACTGAGTGGTACAAACGGAGCGTTTGGCGTAAAAGTCACGAAGAGCGCCAGTCAGAACGAAAGCCTGGACTGGAGCCTGATTTGCTGGACCTGAAATCCTCACCTCCCAATTTATACAGCTACGTGGGTCATTCTCACAAAATCCTGATTCAAAGGACATCCAACTAGAAAATCTTCAAAAGGCGTTTAGAGACAAACTTCTTTTTGAAGATTTAATATCAAGGTCTAAACCTACTGTGTCCATTAATTTCATAACATTTAACATCTTTTTGTGTGTATTTATTTGTATTTTACAACTGAAGTCCACAAAAAATATTATCATTAAAAAATAAAAATACATATTATTTACTATAAATGTTAAATACATTCTTAATATAAATATTAAAAATGCATATTTTTATGTTTTCGTTACACCAGTCAGAGTAGACTAAAGAAATAAGAAAAAATTAAAAATAAATACAATTAAAATAAATTATCAGTGAAAACCAAATAGTGATGAGCCCATCAGAGTAGAGTAATACAGTAATAAAGAAATAAATAATAAATGCAATTTATGAAACGCAATAATAATCAGCAAATACCAAAGAGGGACTAGCCAATCACAGTAGTCAAAAAATAATAAAATAATGATAAATAAATAAAATTAAAAAGCAAAAACCAAAATAATAAATACAATTAAAAAGCAAAAACCAAAGCGCGACAAGCCAATCAGAGTAGAGTAATAAAATAACAATAAATACATGATAACAGAGCCACAAGCCAGAGTTGAGTAATAAAGTAATAATAAATTAATAATAAAAATAACTAAAGAGCTATGAGCCTATCACAGTAGAGTTATAAAATGATAGTAATTTAATAAATGTTAAAAATAATAAATTGTGAGAACCAAAGAGCAATTGGCTAATCAGAGTAGTTATAAAATAATGCTAAATGAATAATAAGTAAATAATAAAATAATAATAATAATAATAATATAATAACAGAATAATAAATCAATCAAATAAATCTAAAAATAATAAACAGTGCAAAACATTCAGATTAATTAAATAAGTTCTAAAAATATAGAACAAATAGAAAATCAAATATTATTCAAATTACTACAAATTAATTCATTATTAACCTCCTCAGAAAGTGCTAAATATTAAAAAAATAAAATAGCAGTACTCAGCAGCACATAGTCAGTGAGCCGAGTGCTGAGCACAGCAGACAGGCTGCCGAGTTTGGAGCAGTGTGCTCCTCAGCCAAAACCTCCAGTGCATCCCTATAAAACACTTTATCTTCATTTGATGATAGATGGGAGATTGTGTGGTTACGGGAAAGCTCTATTGTGCTCCTGAAGTTGGTGAATGGCTGATGACATACAAATAGAGTTGGTTGCTTTGGTGTTGCTATGGTATAATTGTTGGTTGCCAAGGTGTTGCTATAGGAGTTGGTTGCTAAGGTACTGCTAGGTGGTTGCTAAAATATTGCTATGGTAACATCAAACAATCAGCACTCAGCAGCAATAACACCAACCAATCAGCACTCAGCAGCATTTGATACCAGTATGTCACATTTCCACATTTCAAATGGACTCAGAAACACTGAGTTGCTTTAAACAGTGGCTCTCAAGAGCTGGTATGAGGTTATGGGTTTGTCATGAGCTGGGTGGGGGGGTCTGTCTGCCTGCCCTGACTGATGAAAACATATATAAAATGGTCATTAGTGTACAGTATAATCACATGTTACTATGAATGCAATGTATGATGTATGAACGACAAATAAATATCAGATTTGATTTGATAGATTTGGACAGCAAGATCATTGAATAAATCAAGCCAGCCTTTCCTGAAGGGAGGAAGGACTTTTATTTTGAAATGTCTCCACATTCATTCCCAATGTTATCGAGTTCACGGAGCTGTAGGGAGAGAGGGAGAGAGGGAGTGCTGCTGCTGTCGCTGCTGCTGCTGCGAGTACGGAGCTGTCGCTGGGACTGAACGACCTAAAGCTGAAAAGCTGCTGAAATGGTGCGTTTTTAATACAGAAAACACAACGAGCACACGAAAAACATCTCAGACACTTACCTGAAGCAGGGTTCGCTCGTCAGAGGGGAGAAATATCTCTGATCGTGGACGAGAAAGTGGCCAAAACAAGGCCGGGCAGGGAGAGGAGGCTGATCTGAATGGGTGTGGATCCTGGGGATAAGGGCAGCTACTTCAGCTGGCTCGGTTTATTCACGAGTCGTCCTTTAAACCATTTAAATGTTCCGTGATACAACATAAGAGCTCAGATACTGAGATCTAGAAGTTGAAAGTCCAGTTCCGGAAAAGGAAAATCCGTTGCTGGATTCTGTTCCGACTGCCTGATTGGCTCTGCCGCGGCCAATCCGCCAACCCGAACAAAATCCAGGAACGGAGTTTCCTTTGTCCGGACCTGGACTTTCAAATATCTTTTGAAATCTTAGCCATTTCCTAATCTCACAACCACCCCGTCTTCATTTACATGCACCAACAGCCTCTAAACTTTTGAAAACACTTAATACCAAGCATGGGAACATTGCTGTGAAGATTTGGTTGCATTCAGACTGAAGCACTAGGCCTGTAAGTCTTGTCATGGTGTGGAATGAATTGATCTGGGCCTTGAATGGGGCTCCCACACATCCTTAACATGTGACATTGAGATCTAGACTCTTGGTGGTGGGCTTCATGTTGGGTGACCTTAGGCTCATGTGTGGGTAAGTGCCTCTGGGACTTGTTCAGTTCCTTTTTTCCCTACAGTTGATTGGAGGAAATTCCAAGGAGTTCTTGATTTGCACAGATCAAAATTCCCAAGTGGGAATTTTTTTGGACCGGCTGATGACGGGTGGCCCTACACTACAGGCTGTGTCCATGAAGGAATGTTCAGATTGATGTCGATGTTGGCTTGTCTTGTATTCTGTAAATATTTAAATTCCATCATAAACAACTTGGTAACTTGTTTTTCATTGTTTTGTCCAGGAAATGGGACCAAAACCGGTTAAATGTAATATCAATCAGTCAGCCTTTATTTAAAAGGGTGACCTTCATTTACAATGCAGCCGTGCCAATACATAAGATAAGTGAAGAAAATCAAATGGAGAAAAAAATAAATGACACAGTATTTTCATAACATACATAAATGGGGGATGACCTAATAAGATATAAAACAAATAGGATAAAGAAAAAAAAATCATTATACTAAATAATGAATAAGTCATAAGGTAATAATAGAATAGAATAGAACTTTATTGACCCCTTGGGAGGGTTCCCTACAGGGAAATTAAGGAACAAATAAGTAAATAAATAAAACTATCTCAATAAAAGTGACCAAATTCAAAATAAATATAATGATTAAATAAATTAAAATAGATAAATAAAATAGGTTGAGATGTTATGTTAAAAAGTTAATGACATTGTATTGCATCATTGAATTGTTAAATGGGATGGAACAGACCTTTTATAAACTTTTATAATCAGCTGGTGTCTCAAGCACTGTCCAGGCACAAGCACTTTGTAAATCAGGTCATATGTTCACACATTCATGTTGTCCTTTGATGTTCACTATGTGTCATGTTGTTAAGGTGAAGGCCAAAGCACTATAAAGTACTTTCCTTACATCCTACATCTTATAAATCATCTGTGTCCCATCTGTCAACATGGGCTCTTATGGGTTAAAGTGTGTTCACTAATTAGGAGGGCCCTTTGGCTATATATGGACAAAGTGTGTGAACATGAGCCTCTTTTTTGGCCTGGTGTCACCAGAATAATGTACAATATAGATCCTTATAATATCAAAGTGTCTTTCCTTATATATTCAGTGCTTCCTGTCATGCTAAACGGTGACCTGTTATGAATGTTTCAGAGTTTCCTTGGCGGTTTGTTTGGTCCTGTGTGTGAGATTGATGTCATACTGAATGATGCTGAGAGTAGAAAGACAGCAGAGCTGAAGACAGAAGATGGAAAAGTGGAGAAACATTACCTATTTTATGATGGAGAGTCAGTGTCTGGAAAGGTGAGTTACTAACCCTCATTACATTACCCAACAAAAAATGACCAAATCCATGTTGATGTTTTCTAAATGTTTAGCATAATTTGTGTGCCTTGGCATTTACTGATATTTGGAGATCCTGAATGAATTGAAGTTTAGTATTAATTATATACATGCCATCTGTTTAATTAATGGGGTTTAGGCTTGTGGAGTGGAATTATTTTGATCTGTGCATCTTTTTTCTACAATAAAAAGTAATCTATATACTACATTTTTGTTAAAGAGCCATGTTAATACTGTTTTTTTTTATAACAGACTCCTCATTTCTTTATCATTTCCTTCTTAAGGTAAATCTCAATGTAAAACAGACTGGCAAGCGTCTGGAGCATCAGGGAATTCGAATAGAGTTTGTTGGACAGATCGGTGAGTCATTTCCACACAAAATGTCAGTGAACCCAGGAATAAAAATGAAAGAGAAGAATTATTGCTCTGGTGATGAATGTGTGTGTTCACTGAATTGTGCTCCACATTTTGAATTGTGCTCCCACTCCACAGCCTTGAAATGCAGAAGGCTTAGGAAAGCATGTGGTTGTCACATGGTCTGAGCACTACCCATTTGATGTAAAACAAGGAACCAGCAGCCTTTTCTAAATAATGCAGTGACTGTCTGCATAGTCATTTTCTCCAAAATGTGGACAGAAGTGATGTCAAACAACATCATCTTTCATCATAGGTGTAGATGGTTTTGTTTTTGTATTGTTAAAAATATGCAGTCAGATTCAAAAACGGTCTGGCGGTTTAACAGAAGTTTTGCTTTACACATTTAGGGATTTTTACACAGTCCCTCCACTTTTGCAGGTTCCAAAGTAATTGGACAACTAACTTATGCATACACTGATCATCCATAACATTAACACCACTGATGTGAAGTGAGGAGAATAACATTGGTCAGAGCTTGTTTTGGTAACACAAGGGAGACCTACACAAATATTAGACAGTTAATGTTAATGTTATGGCTAATTGATTTATAAGTAGGGCTGGTCAATATAGACAAAAAATCATAACCTGATATGATCTAGTTAAGCTGCATGGCAATATATAATAGGATATATGATTTGAAAAATACATTGTGAAAAAATTAGAACCCTAAAATCCTTTATCTCTTTAACTATATTTAAACATTTCATGCTCTATACACACCGGGTTGTGAGTGGTGGCAGAGCAAAGCTGGAGGAGCAGTTGAGAGCAGGGTGCGGAGCAGTGCAAGGGAGCAAAACGGGTTTTCTGCAAGATTAAAACAGAATGTTAAGACGTTATTTAAAACTCGCTATAAACCATATCGCCTCAGCCTACATCTTTCCCCGTTTATATCCCGAATACAATAATCGCTCAAGCCTTTTCAGAAGGTGTATTTTTAGTACTTGGAATCCTTTGCAGTCAGTGAATAACTGAAGTCTTGAGGACACGGACATCACCAGATGTTTTGCTAGGCCTTTACTAAGGGTTCTGCTAACTTTTGGAATTAAACAGAAAATCTTCACTTCAATCCTGACAGAACGACAAAAATCATGTTACAATTTCCATGTTTTGTCATACAGAACTCTTCAGTGATAAAAGCAACACGCATGAATTTGTGAACCTTGTGAAGGAGCTTGCTCTTCCTGGAGAGCTGACCCAGAATCGCAGCTATGACTTTGAGTTCATGCAAGTGGAGAAGCCATACGAGTCCTATGTTGGAGCTAATGTGCGACTAAGGTTAGTCTCATTTTTAAGCTATGCTAAGAAGTCTATATGTTGATGTTTTATTGAATTGATTGAATTAGCTTAGTGTTTGATAATGACCAAAATGGATTTCTATTCCCTCATCAGTTTTGCACTATACAGGGATGGACTGTTTAGTTTACTAAGTAGTGTAGAAACACAGTGTCTTAATTCATCTTTCTTGTCAGCATCATGCATCAGCACCAGTCACATAAACAAATACGCCTGTCTGAGCTGTGTTCAAGCTCCACACACACACACACACACACACACACACACACACACACACACACACACACACCTAAATTCTGAATTAAAGTTAATAAAGCTCTGTGCTGTTCCTGGACTAATTTTTAATTATGTTGCTTACAAACATAATCCTCCCATCAATTAACTAAAATTAAGGGAAAACATCTGAACTACACAGTGTTCAGTGGCTCGTAACCATTATTGGCTTGGCAGCTATATGAGCAAACCTTGTCAGCTCCATTCTTTCCACTGCTTAGCAATGAGACTCAGAGTTGCAGTTCATATTCAGCTCATGTAGTAAGCTATGATGTTTAAATAAATTTCCATTGAATTGTGAGATATGACTTTCGAATTCCACTTTACGATTCATACACTCTGACATGCTCATTAGTGCCCTAAAACCTAAATATGAAACAATTCAATCACAGCCTTAGAGTTTGTGTTTTTGAGAGTACAGAATGTCAACTGGACAAACATGAACTTTTGTACATTTTTTGTCTTTATAATCTTCAGATAAAGAACCAACAACACAAATGAGCTAAAGACAATAGGCAGAGAATATTCTACACTTTTTCTGTGATCAAAGAAAGATATGGCACAGCGACCAAATGTCCTTCTGATTGTTTTATGGTCCAGTTTATGCTGTTGTTTTACCATTAAGCTAGAAACCTTACTGTCTCATTCTTTGTGAGTGTGCGGCTTGTTCTGTCCCACAAACAGTGGTTTATAATGATCAGCAGCTTGATAATAGTACAAGAACGTACACAACAGGTGATTTAAACGTGGTTCTTTGAATGCTTGACAGGTATTTCCTCAAAGTAACAATAGTGCGAAGGCTGTCTGATTTGGTCAAAGAGTATGACATCATTGTCCATCAGCTTGCTACCTACCCTGATGTCAACAATTCCATCAAAATGGAAGTGGGCATTGAAGACTGCCTACATATAGAGTTTGAGTACAACAAGTCCAAGTAAGTTGCCACATCTGCCAAATATTATTTTTGATATTATAGGTGTCCTGTACTTTCTATGTACATAACTGTCCAATTAACATTAACACAATATTCACATGGGTGTACACAGAGGCGTTTTGTGCTTTTCTAGAAAACAATGAATGTGTCGACAATTGATGGTCAAATCCCGACTAATCTAGATTTGTCTAGATCTGCCGATGATATTTATTTGAAGAATTATCTTCTTCAATGACCTCATTTCGTTGAATTCAGCATCACTGATTGTCAGCTAATATTTGCATGTTTGTTTGGCCACAGGTACCACCTAAAAGATGTAATTGTTGGTAAAATCTACTTTCTTCTGGTTCGAATCAAGATCCAACACATGGAGCTTCAGCTGATCAAGAAAGAAATGACAGGAATTGGTAAGAGCTTATGAGAATAAGGTCGGCCCATTAACAGTTACCTCCGCAACACAGGAAAACTAGTTCCGCCTGGTGGAAGCTGGCAAAGTGGAAGCTGAATAACATTACAAATGTAATGTTGGCTTGTTTTTGATCTAGTTTACTTTCTTGAACAGTGTGAAATTCCTTAAGTCATGTGACGTTCCTTTGATAGGGCCAAGTACAACTACAGAGACTGAAACTGTGGCCAAGTATGAGATTATGGATGGAGCACCAGTAAAAGGTAAGCTTGGCTTCATAATGGTTCAAAGACACATAAAATACAAATTAAACAAATTGACTGACCCTGAACCAATACAGCTTAGGTTCACAAAAAGGATTTTGTTAGTAATACATCTGTTGCTTTGCATATTACAGTGGTGTGAAAGTGTTTGCCCCCTTCGTGATTTCCTGTTTTTGTCACACTCAAGTGTTTCGGAAACATCAAAGCAATTTAAATATTGGTCAAAGACAACACGAGTAAACACAAAATGCAATATTCAAATGAAGGTGTTTATTATTAAAGAGAAAAAAATCCTAACCTACATGGCCCCGTGTGAAAAAGGGTTTGCCCCCTTGTTAAAACATACTGTAACTGTGGTTTATCACGCCTGAGTGCACTCATTATCTCCATTATCCACAAATGTCAAAGACATGGAACAGTGGTGAACCTTCCCAGGAGTGGCCGGCCACCCAAAATTACTGCAAGAGCGCAGTGACGACTCTTCCAAGAGGTCACAAAAAACATCACACAACATAATCCAAAGAACTGCAGGCCTCACTTGCCTCAGTTAAGGTCAGTGTTCATGCCATCTGAAAGAGACTGGGCAAAAATGGCCTGCATGGACGGAGTTCCAAGAAGAAAACCACTGCTGAGCAAAAATAACGTAAAAGCTCGTCTCAATTTTTCAAGAACATATCTTGATGATCCCCAAGACTTTTGGGTAAACATTCTGTGGACCGATGAGTCAAGCGGAGGTCTGTGGAAGGTGTGTGTCCCATTACATCTGGTGTAAAAGTAACACTGCTTTTCAGAAAAAGAACATGATACCAACAGTAAAATACGGTGGTGGTAGTGTGATGGTCTGGGGCTGTTTTGCTGCGTCGGGACCTGGAAGACTTGCTGTGATAAATGGAACTGTGAATTCTGCTGTCTACCAAAAGATCCTGAAAGAGAATGTCCGACCGATCTGTTCGTGACCTCAAGCTGAAACAAACTTGGGTTCTGCAGCAGGACAATGATCCAAAACACACCAGCAAGTCCACCTCTGAATGGTGAAGAAAAACAAAATGAAGACTTTGGATCGGCCTAGTCAAAGTCCTGACCTGAATCCTATTGAGATGCTGTGGTATGACCTTTAAAGGCTGTTCATGCTCGAAAACCCTCTAATGTAACTGAATTACAACAATGCTGCAAAGATGAGTGGACCAAAAGTCTTTCATATGGCTGTAAATGATTCATTGCGGGTTATCGCAAATGCTTGGTTGCATTTGTTGCTGCTAAGGGTGGCCCAACCAGTTATTAGGTTTAGGGAGCAATCATTTTTCTCACAGGGCCATGTAGGTTTGGATTTATTTTTCTCCCTTAATAATAAACACCTACATTTTAAAATTGCATTTTGTGTTTACTTGTGTTTGGAGAGTTTTGTTTTTGGCAGTAAAAATTCTCCTTGGTTATCGGAGCAATGTGTACTGCATAGTTGTTTTGCACCACAAATTGCTGACGCGTGATTTTGTAGTAGTTCACTTGGTGAAAAAGGCTTGAAATATTTAATCTTGTGTGTCATTAATATAAAATGTCTTTTGCCTTTTTGATATATGATACATGAATAAACTTTTTCATGATATTGTTATTTTTTGAAGATGCACAAGTAGATCCCAATATACAGCAGTGTTGGTCCTGCTGTTAATGTCAGCTGCTTTATTATCAATGAAGATACATGAGCCAGTTCCAGCTTCAGGTGTGTTCATGGACAGAGTGACCGCAGACTAGATAGTGACTTGGAATTCAGATTATATTTCTCTGGAGTGTTCATGATCAAGTGTACCAGTTGGAGTGATATTCGACTTGGTCATGGCCAAAATTTAATTTATTACAGAGATTATCAGCACTTTCTTTTAGGGTTGTAATACTGACTTCAATGCTCTTGTTTTGATTTTTGTTTTTATTATATTTATATCACATTTTTATTTAAGAACATGGAAAATGTTGTTTTGAACATTTTCATGGAATGTTATTTTGTCACCATGCACCAGCAAGAGGGAAAAATCATTTTCCCATGATTGACTGTCCTGTCATTCATTACTGTACTGTACTGTAAAAATATAGTTTCTTTCACTGGTCCTACCACACCAGTTTCTGCATCATCTAACTTTAATGAAGCAGGCAGAGCAATAACTGTCTAACACTGAATACCATTTTTGACTCTACTACATCAGTCCAAGTACTTGATTTGGTTTAGATGCTGGTTATGTATTTCTCAGGTTGTCCAGAAATGCATGTGTAAAGTGTGTCCTTGAGGTGTGGCACAAAGCTGGAATTACACTTCCAGACTGCAGGGAGGCCACAGGACCAAGAAATACCAATTCTCTGTAATACTGAATAAGCAGCAATGTACAGGTTGCTGTCTTTGGGAGGTAGAGTGACTGCAGACGCATACGTCCCTTTCCACCAACTGTTAAAATTAAAGTGGAGGTGAAAGGTCTTTTACATGCACTGTGCCAATTGAAATGTACTAGGCTCAAAATTGACTGGCTTTTCTTTGCATAGCTATTTTTTACTTTAAATACACAGCATCATGTGGTGCTATACTGTCCATTTTAGAACAGGTGAAACTTTGTTCTATTAATGAACATTGTCAACTTGCTAGGTGAGTCCATTCCCATACGCCTGTTCCTTGCTGGCTACGACCTCACAGCTACAATGAGGGATGTCAACAAGAAGTTTTCAGTGAGGTACTTCCTAAATCTGGTCCTGGTGGATGAGGAGGATAGGAGGTACTTCAAACAGCAGGTATATTACTTTCTTATATGCATCATGTTTTGTCTATGCAGCATGCTGAAGACTGAAAATAAAGATGCAAGCTAATGCCTGATTTCTGCCTGTAATATCCCATGTGTATGAAACAGGTACTACATAGTGTTGTGCAAACATATTTAAACCCACATAGCATCATATTATAAACCAGAATGCTCCTAAAGCTGTCGGATTATCTTTGAAATAAGATTTGAAAATATCAGGCATAATAATAATAATAAAGGCAACAACACAACCCCTTTAGTATGTTTCCTCCAGCCTTGCTTACTGTTTGGGTGTGAAAATCCTGGCAGATTAGCTCTGGTTTTTTCAGGTTGAATAGATGGTGCTGCAGTTTTTAAATGGTACCGCATTCTGGATAGGGTTGGCCACTGCAGAACAGTCACCCATTTCATCTCCTCTGTTTCTTTGGCCTTGTTTTGGATCTGTGTCCATCTGAAAGGTTCAAATCCTTCCTTTCCCATACTTCACAGCTAGGATAGTGTTTGTTGAGGAATGTACAGTTGTAGATTTGCACCACAGATAGTGCTTTGCATTTTGGCCAAGAAACCCTTTGGCTAACTCATGCCTTGATGTGCTCTTTTCCTTCACTAATTGCTTCTATCTAGCTACCCGCTAATAAAAGCCAGATGTGTGCAGACCCCTTGATATTGTTCACTGGGGCACCTTCGAAGTGACCTCACAAAGGGACTGTTTTGTCTAGTTGGTGTTATAGAACTTCCATTTCCCCACAGTTGATCCAGCTGCACTCACTGGGATGTCCACTATTGTTTCTGTAGCTTTCCTTTATGTCCGGTTTGACCAGATGTACAGTGATGCTGGAGGAGCTTTAGCCAGAAATTATTAACTTTTTTAAGGATTCATATGTCAAATCCAGTTTCGCACCAATTGTGTTATGGAAATATTTCATCTGTGTGAACATTTTCAGTTTCATGCAGCTCTTATGAATTTAATTTTTAATTCATATATATATATATATATATGTCAATGTCTGTTCAGACAATGTGATTTTATATGTATTTGTTACTGTATATGATGGATGTGTGTAATATATATGTGCATTACAGCTACATATTTGTGCAGTGCAGCAGCAAGAATTTTATTGGTCTAAGCATGTTACCTGTTTCTGATTGGATTGTGTGCCCACTCTCAAAAGACAAGCACAGAGGGATTGTGTATGAATGTGTAAATTTGAATGAGTGCAAAATCTGTTAATTCTAGACTTTATTCATTCTTTCTTGTACTGATTTGAAATGCATATTTTCCCCTGAAATCAGGAGATTGTTTTGTGGAGAAAAGCCCCTGAGAAACTGCGAAAACGCAACTTCCACCAACGCTACGAATCGCCAGAGCAACGGCCGAGCCTCTCTGCCGAGCAGCCCGAAATGTGAGGAGGGGTCACAGGAACAGCCAGCCAGGGACACGTTTCTCCAATGTCCAATCGCAGGAGGAGGAGATTAACTCCCACCAAACATTCACACCAACACTCGTCACAGCTTGCGGTGATGGGCTGTGTCTTTGCCTGCGTTTGCTGTGTCCACTGCGCCGTCCACAGCAAGCAATTTGTTAGCATACAAGGACTTCCACACTATAGAAAGCACTGGAACTGAAGCTACTATCTAAATCTTATAGTACGGTTTGGGGCATGCACCCTTCTATAAATGATTTTTTTTTTTTCTTTTTTTTTTTCTTTTCTTTTTTTTTTTTTAATGCACTTGATAGTTTTCCTGAAGCTCCAGATAGATACGTGGCATCCAGGAATTTAAAAGATACACTTCACTTCAGAGAGCATTCTAGTGCATGCTGGCTGGTTGGATTGAATCTTTGGTTATGAACAGCTATGCTGGCTATGGGGTCTCAAAGGTCAAGAAATGCAATGTGTTCCTTGTGTATCCAGGCAATACTGTTTGGAATCGCTTTAAGATGTAAAAGATTTCTATTTAACTTATTTAGCATTGAATCTATAGGTCTTTATTGCGGATTTCTCCTCATTGCAAGTACAACTTGGACAAGATTATATAAATATATATATTATCAAGATATTCAATGTTTTGCATGAGGCTTTGGGTTTGAAGCTTTCGAAAATGACCTGAGCTGATTTTTGTTTTACGATGGTTACATGTGAGCAACTTACAGCCAATGGGTTTAGTTGATTATGGAGTGGCTCACGTAAATATTCTTATTTTTGTTCTCTTAATGTGTTGAGGTGACTCTCAACCTTGCTGCAGAGCTAAATGTAGGCCGCACTGCTTTCACTTTTAGAGTAGTAATGTTTTTCTGTTTCTGAAAACCATATGCTGGCATTTCCTCTTCTTGTTTAGGTGTCTAAGTGCCCATAAGGTTCTGATTAAATTTTGCCAAGTTAAATCCCTTGCATGACAGCCTAGTTAATGGTTTTGGTACACAAAAAAAGTGTTCCTTTCCATTTTCATGTTGCTGATGTGCATAACGTTCTCTACAGGATGGTGAGAAACTACATTCCTTTGGATGTTGAATTACCAGCATTTAGGCCATTATGGTTATGATATGAACAATGCTAGCCTTTTTAACTCTATAACACTACTTCAGTCAAGGCTTTTCTCCAGCCTTGAGTGCTGTCACTGTAATGCATTGGGAATATTTGAAACATGGTTGTGCAGCCATGTAAAGCTGTTTGTGGACTCTGGGGGATAAAATGTACATATCCAGCCTCGACCTGTTTATCTGTTAATCTCTCAAATAAAAAAGCAAGTTTATACTGGTAAACACGCAGCTGTGACTTTTTGCATGCCACCTAAAGTAACATCATATAGATTTGTGTTATTTACATTTGTATTTAGGCATTTTTACCTTACAGGCAACAAGCCAGTTGACTGGCTCTTTTAAGATGAATGTACTTTTGCTGAAGTACATTTTAAGGCCAAAAGTATGTGGACCCCAAAAAGAGCAAACAAAATCTATCTTTTCACCATGCAATCACTTTAAGAGTTCAGTGACTTTGAGTATGGCACTGTGAACAGATGTCAACTTTGCCACAAGTCTGTTCTTGAAATGTATATCCTGGTAGATATAGACAAAAGTGTTGGGACACCTGCTCATTCATTTGCTTTGAAACCAAGGGTATTGATTTTATCCTGTTTTTCCAGCGAGGGCTTCCTGTTAGATTTTGAAGCTTTGCTCCGGAGATCTGAATGCCTTTAGTGATAGGAGCATTATTGAGGTTAGGATGTTTGATGATCACCATCCCACCTGATCCTTAACTCCCCAACTCCTCCCAGAATTATCGGATGGGGTGCCATCATTCCAGAGAACACTGTTTCACTGCCCAAAAGTTTAAAGCTGAGGGACCTTATACACTATTATCCTACATCTGTCATTAGGCACAGTGCCAATAGGTTCCTGTTTATCTGCTCCAGTGTCCTATGCTATTGGCAGTACTTCTCTACAGAGACTAGACGTGTGTGTGTGTGCGTGCATTTGCACATTTGTGTCAGGAATGGGTGCAACTTAAAATAGCTGAATGCCTTCTTTAGAAGCGGTGTCCAAAAACCTTTGGACATGTAGTGTATTATTGTGAAATGGAAGCATCTAGGACCAACAACAGCTCAGACCTCAGAGCTACAGATAGCCCTAAGATCACTATGTGCAGGGCCCAGGATTGGCTGATGTGTAAAGCATGCTGCTGCTGGACTCTAATATTGTAAATCTGTGGAATACCATTTTATGCTTTCCTATCTGGTATTCTGATGGTCCAATCTTGAGTTTGGCAGGTGCCAGGAAAACTGTGGAGGAATTATTTGAATGGTCTGGAGCTGTTTTTCACACAAAGGGTTAAAGCTACAGTATGCAAAGACAGTTTTAGACAATTACATCTTTCCAATTATACGCCTTGTGGCAGAAGTGAAGTCCCTCTTCTGTTCCAGCATGATTGCACTGTCCACAAAATGAGGTCCATAAAAATGTGGTTTGATGAGTTTGGTGTGGATGAACTCCAGTGGCTTGCACAGGGCCCTGACCTCAACCTCAATGAACACCTTCGGGTTGAACTGGAACGTTGATTGTAAGCTAGACCTTATAATCAAAAATCAGCGCCTTACTTCACACATGCTCTTTTGACTCCCATGGACTCACTCCACACAAAATCTTGTGGATGCCTTCCTAGATGAGTGAAGGCTGTTGCAGCTGCAAAGTAAGAAGCCAGCTTTATTTTAATGTCTGTGGTTTTGAAGAGGGATGTCCAGCAAACTCATAGAGTAGTATGAAGGTCAAGTATCCACATGTTTTTGGCCATACGGTAAATGAAATTATTAGATTATCCCTTAGGTTGTTGAACTTCAGACTGTCTCATTAAATTTGTCATGCTTGGAATTTGTTTAAAGCTGTAGTTCTCAATCCTGGTCCTGGGGTACCAGTGCCCCATTGTTTTTAGAGTGCACCTGATCCAATAAACGAACTGATGAGCTCTTGCTGAGCTAAACTGGATGTGTTACAACAGGAAAACACTAAAGAAAGCAGGGCAGTGGTACTCCAGGACACGTCTATGCCATCTGGTATAACCATAACCTTTAAGTAAATTTTACCCCAAACAGAACCTACAACTGAGCTTTAATTTCACATATCCAGTCTTCAGAATGGGGGCATTGTTCTGTGTGTCCCACTCTGGCCCTGCATGACTATTACCTTTGACTGTAGAAAATGGTCAGCCATCTAAATAATATCTGCTAAATGGTGGTCCTGTGATGGTTCATCATTTTTCAGATGGGAAAGAGAGGAATTGTGCAGCAACAGATGAGCTTTATTCAGTGATTTTGTGGGTATGAAGTGCACTTTTACGATGAGTGTACTTGATGGCTAATATATGCAGACACACAGTAGGAGTTGCTGGTAATTTGCTTACTTAACACTGAGTTGACAGTTTATCACAAACTAATGACTAGCATGTAGACCTTCAGTACTGCATGAATTCACTCAATATGCCACAGTGGGGTCCTATACATTGTGTAATCCACTATCCACTTGTGGTGTTGATAGTCTGTTCTGCATGGTCCCAAAGATGTCATTGTCATGTTCCTGAAAGCATTTGGTGGTAATATGTGCTTTGTTATTTTATCATCATACCGGAAATGTGCCCATCCAAGTGGGAATAAAGTGTTTCCATGAAGGGGTATAACGTAGTAAGCAACATACATATAAATCTGTATTTAAAAAGTTGGTGCAGTGAGGGCGAGACAGAAAAAAATGGTACTAAATTTGCTGAAATAAAAACATTTGATAAAGACCACCGTGGTGTATTCAGTGGGGAAAATAAGAATTTGATACCCTGCTGATTTTGAAAGTTTTCCCATTTACAAAGAATGGAGAGGTCTGTAGTTTTTATCTTCAACTGTGAGAGACAATATAAAAAAATCCAGAATATCACATTGTATTATATTTAAATTTGAATTTGCATATTTAATACAATAGAAAAACAGAACTTAATATTTGGTACAGAAACCCTTGTTTCCAATTACACGTGCTATGTTTCCTGTAGTTCTTGACCAAGTTTGCACACACTGCAGCAGGGATTTTGACCCACTCCTCCATAAAGATCTTCTCCAGATCTTTCAGGTTTCGGGGCTGTCACTGGGCAACAGTTTCAGCCCCCTCCAAGGTTTTTCTATTGGGTTCTAGGCCACTCCAGGATCTTGAAATGCTTCCTATGGAGCCACTTCTTAGTTGCGCTGGCTGTGTGTTTTTAGTCATTGTCATGCTGGAAGGCCCAGCCACAACCCATCTTCAGTGCTCTTACTGAGGGTAGGAGGTTTTTGGCCAGAATCTTGTGATATATGACCCCATCTATCCTCCCTTTAAAACAAAGCAATCATACTGTTGCCTTTGCAGAAAAGCTTCCCTAAAGTATGATGTCTCTATCACCATGCTTCTTGGTTGGGACAGTGTTCTTAGGGTTGTATTCATCCTTCTTCCTCCAAACATGGTGAGTGGAGTTGATACCATAAAGTTCTATTTTGGTCTCATCTGACCACATTCTCATCTGACATTCTGGGTCATCCATATGATCATTGGCGAACTTCAAACGGGCCTGGATATGTGCTGGCATGAGCAGGGGGACTTTGCGTGCCCTGTAGAATGTTACTAATGGTAATCTTTGAGACTGTGGCCCCAGCTCTCTTCAGGTCATTTCTTCCATTTTCTAATAATTGTGCTAAAAGTTGTTGCCTCCTCACCAAGCTGCGTGCCTATTGTCCTGTAGCCCATCCCAGCTTTCTGCAGGTCTACAATTTTTTTCCTGGTCTCTGAGACAGCTCTTTGTTCTTGGCCATGGTGGTGATGTTGGAGTACGATTGAATGTGTGGAACATTGTCTTTTATACAGGTAACAAGTTCAAACAGGTGCAATTAATACAGGTAATTAATACAGGTAATGTGTGCAGCGTAGGAGGCCTTCTTAAAGAAAAACTAACAGGTGATCAAATGCTTATTTACAGCAGCATTACAAACAAAACATGAAGAAAAAAACATTGGCGTGGTGTGAAGTATCTTGTCTTATATCCACCACCTTCTGGAGAAGATCTGTGCCTGAACAAGCTAAATTGAAACCATCCATCCAAACATCTGTTCATCTGCTCTTAACATTTTATACATGTAAAAAGTTCAAATATCAGCAATTAATACAGGTAATGAGTGCAGAGCAGGAGGCCTTTTTAAAGAAACACTAACAAGTGATCAAATACTTATTTCATGTAATAAAATGCAAATTAATTATTTTATTCTGTTGATGCGATATATGATATGATATATGATAAAAATGACAGACCTCTTCATTCTTTTTAGTTGGGAAAACTTGCAAAATCAGCAGTGTATCAAATATTTATTTTCTCCACTGTACATCAGTTTTATCATATATCAGTTTAATGGTGAGGAATGATTAATGAAACTTTGTCATATGTACTTAGTGACCATAAGATGCCACTTCAGAAAATGGTGCATAAAAAGTAAGGTATTTAAGGAACAGGGGGCACATGTGTTCAGCGTCCCCCGCACAACTTACTCTTGCTCAGCAAAAATTTTCAGGTGCTGTCCAGGTGTTCTTCCATTGACAACAAGGGTACTTATAAATATTTCCCACATTGCCCTGTATGCTGTGTGGGGTCTGGTTTATAAGTAAACAACAAGCTGATTTTTCCATCTTTCTCAGGCCCCAGCTTCAATTCAGGATTTGGGGATGAACTTTGCCATCTTGCCACTGTTAAACATTGTAAACATAGTGTCAATTTCATGTTTAAAACAAACAGCTTGATTGCTTGAGGGAGGACATGATGGCACAATGCTTATTTGTCACAAAGTGTGAAGAGAGATTAAGCTTTGTACTGAAAATCAGGAGATCAGTGGATTGATTTCTGGCAATGTCCCAGACATCTGTGTCCAAGAGTCCTAGAGAGCACAACTGGCCTTTCTGCCCCCTCACTCAGCGTGAAGCTAGTCTTTGTGGGCACCTATCAACAAATACAAGAGAACTGGCAGTTAAAGCAACATTATGTAGCAATTTTACCTTAAAATAACAGCTTCGTAATCATGTTCTATAATGTTGATGTTCCACTGACTGGGGAATATGGGGAATAGCATCTCTGTCATCATCAGTCCAGGCTGGATCACTTACTGCACTATGTAACTTCGGCGGAGCTGCACGAGACTTTGCAGCAGCTGCATAATCAGAGTCCTACTTCTGTAATATTACTTGACTGCATCAGTCCACAAGCCTATTTTACATTCAGTGCAGGTTCTATATCTCATAGCTTGTTTGGGTGCGATGAGGAAGGGAATTCAAAGCATGATTTGCAGAGAAAAAAAGTGAACCACGCTCCCAAAGTGTAGCAAAAAATACCATTCTCGCATAATACTAGTGCACCAGCTTACTCTGCAGGACAATAGATGGCTGTTTTTTTTTTACATTGTGTTAGAACATCTGGTACGAGAGTGGATCTGTTGATATAGGTTACATCCACAGTCATAAACATACATAATGAGCTGTAAAGGGTGTCACTATAACAGAAAAAGAAGAATAATTTCACTTCAACAGCAGCATTACAAACAAAACATGAAGATAAAAACATCGACGTGGTGTGAAGTATCTTGTCTTATATCCACCACCTTCCAGAGAGGACCTGTGTCTGAACAAGCTAAATTAAAACCATCCATCTAAACACCTGTTCATCTGCTCTTATGATCCTCTGGAGGGGAAACCAACACCAGACCCTGCTGGAGAAACCAGCTGAAACCAGCTTGGTTTTAAAGATGGTCAAGCTGGTTTAAAGCTGGTTTAGCTGGTCAGCAGATGCTTTTATAGCAGAGCATCCTTACCCAGAGAAAAGGCTTGGATCTCAAGCTCTGGTGAAATGGACGTGTAGCGTTGATTTAGAGTTATTTAGAAAATGTACTAGAGAGTTCTTAGGTGAACATCATACCTGACAACCTCGAAAGCACTGAACACATCTGCTTTACAAGAGCTTCATAACCCAGCCTGTTCTTTGGGTGGAGATGGTCTGTTGTCGGGTTCCCCCCCACAAAGAGCAGTTCAGTTCAACCATAGATGCAGGTGGTTTATATGGTACCCCACAGCCATTTTGTTTTGTGTTCATAACGCTGTTGTTCAAGTGAAGCTTGTCCCTTATTCGAACCCTGTGAGCAGATATTGTTAAATCTGTAGAATTATTATTACTGTGGCAGTAACTGATGTCAACGGATCTGCTGCCACCAGACTTTCGAAAGGCGAAAGAAACACTCTGCATAATAACATGAATAATCAATCTGTTCTAAACACCCAGTTGTGCCTCATGTGGTTGGTGGTCTCTTCCATCTGAGCAACTGCTGCAAATTAGGCAGCTGCACACGTAAACAGTCCTTTTCCAGAAATCTCATGGCGTCATGTGTTAGGGGACCTAACAAGCAGCTGCCTTCATTGGTGAAGAATTTGGAGAATAAAGGAGAAAAAACGCTTATCCAATGGGAAAAGAGCTGGGGCCATTCCTATTGGCCAGAAATGAAAATTGGATTTAGCCCCGCCCATGGCGCACTCTGGCACGCCTCCACTAATTGGAAAAGGGCAGCTAATTGGTTAATGAGGTGAGTGGGCGGGGCCACGCCTGAGACGCACTGGAGTGAAAGTCGCAGAAACAGAGCGGGGTGAAGAACAGTTTATTAGTTATAATACAGAGAATGGCGGAAAAAAAGACAAGGCAGTTCTCTGAGTTAGTCCAGCCACAGTCTGTGGTTTTATAACGGGCCGGTAAACCGATCAGAGGTCACAGCTTTTCCGATAAACGCACGCGCCGGGTTCAGTCCCCCTCCGCGAAGCCCGGAGACGGGTCGATCTGCGGGGCGGCCCCGGCACCGCACTCCTCCGAGCCGGACTCTTCCGACCAGCCCGCGTCCTCCGCCGCCCAGCCCGAGTCTTCCGGCGGTGGCCACTGCAGCGGCGCCGTGCTGTTCCTGGCTTTGATGAAGCCCATCCGACACAGAGTCCGGTAGGCGGTGCGCTCGGAGATCACTCTCTGAGTGCCGTTGTTGAACTCGTCCGTGATCTGTTTGGTCGTGGCTCTTATGTTCGCCTGCACGATCTTCAGCATCCTCTTCTGGCCGCCCTCGTCCACCAGCGGCTTGCGTCCGCACGACCTCCGGTTCGTGGACGTCTTGTGGTTCTGGTTCCACTCCCGGAAAACCCTGGACACGGTGGTCCGCGAGAAGCCCAGGATGTCTGCCGTTTTGGAGACGCTGCAGCCCGCACGCCGCGCGCCCACGATCATCCCCCGGTCGAAGTCGCTGAGGTCGCTCTTTTTGCCCATTCTGCCGCCCACCGACCGAGCAGACGCGGTGGGCTTTATAGCACCCGCTGACGTGGGACTTGTTGGAATGTGCAATTTATGTGGAGTGGGTGTCTAATAAAGTGGCTCCCCGTGCAGCGTTCACTCGTGTTTACATCACGATGAAAGGCTTTGGCGGTAAATAATAGTGAATTTTTCACACGTAACTGCCGGAAACCCGCGTTTTACACGTTAGAGCGAAAGCGGAGGTGGGTGTGGTGTTTATGAGGGATTATCGTGTCAGAGAGAAGAAGATTCACTAATAACACGAAACAAACTGCAACGAGTGAGTCAGGCAAACGGTGAAGGCAGCCCGCAGGGGTCCTCACGATCTCGCCGACACTCCGCCCAAACACACGGGCTGGAGAGGGCTCAGGGTTCGGGTTAAAGCCCTGGGTTCTGTGCAGACACACACAGACATACACACAGACTGACAGACAGAGTCTGCTAGTAAAGTGTGGAAATGTTTAATGCAGGAAAACGACGTATTTAGATTAGGCACATCCGCGGACGCCTGTGCGCGGGTCTTGTCCCCGCGTGTCCTCCGGGCCGCAACCGTGAGGGACGTTAGTGTTAGGATGAGAGCCTCGCGTTGATGTCTCTCAGTCTCCGGCTCCATGGCGCTGAACCGCTGTGTTTCGCTGCTGCTCCGCCGCTCCTCGCTGCTCCGCCGCGCCACCGCCCTGCGGCCCTTCACCCCGCCGCCCAACCGCGCCGCCGGGGACACGACCCCACGAGTCCCGGACACGTCTCTGTTTGTGCCGGTGGCCGTGAGGAGCCAAGGGGACGGAGAGGTGGGAGCTGAACTAACGCAGCCGCTGGATAAAAGTAAGAGGAGGTTCCTATTCTGCTCTTTGGTCCAGATAAGGTCCAGCAGAAACCAGGGTTTATATTACCCCTCTGTTCCACAGTAATCCCTACTCCACACCTATGCTTCATTTTCTCTAAACCAGCGTTTCTAAATGTTGGTCCTGGAGGCACCACCACCCCGCATGATCTGTGCTTTCTTTTCTCTAAATCAGTTTCTAAATGCTGGTCCTGAAGGCACCCCTACCCCGCATGATCTGTGCTTTCTTTTCTCTAAACCAGTGTTTCTAAATGCTGGTCCTGGAGGAACCCTTCAGAGTTGCATGTGGTCTGTTAAAGCTAAAATGTGCTGGGCAAGGGTGCATCCAGGACCAAGCTTAAGAAACACTGCACTAAACCAGGGGTCATCAAACCTGCTCCTGCAGAGCTACCTTCTTTCAGGTTTCAACTCCAACCCAAATCAAGCACACCCCTTTCAGCTAATCAAGAACTTCTCAAGGTGGTAATTAGGTGGGTAGATTAGGGTTGAAGCTTAGCTAGCTCTCCAGGAGTAATGCTTCTTTATGAAATGTGCACCAAACATGTCCTGTCTGGTCATCTACATTTGTGGTAAAGATGTAATGCCGAACTGTTTGTATGTTTGTGTGTGTGTGTGTAACAGGTGAACTCTTGAAGGTGCTAAATAAATTTTATAAAAAGAAAGAGATGCAGAAACTTGCAACTGATCAGGGGCTTGATGGTAAGTTGACGTAAGACTTGCTAGGGAGCTAGTAAGTTTGAAATAAAGTCTTAACTTTAAGTCGTGCAAGTCTCTGTCACTGTTGTCTATTAATTATTTTTATTTTGCGTGTAGCACGACTCTTCCACCAAGCCTTCATCAGTTTTAGGAAGTATGTTCTGGATATGAACGCGCTTGCTGCTGACCTGCACATCATTCTCAGTGATATCTGCTGTGGTGCAGGTGAGTAGGTGGACACAAGAAGAGCCAATAGATTCACCTAAATGACTAATTGTGAGCTTGTTTAATTGCCACTGATGACCTTTATGCTACTTTCCAGGCCACATAGATGACATTTTCCCATACTTCATGAGGCATGCCAAGCAGATCTTTCCAATGCTGGACTGCATGGATGACTTGCGCAAAATAAGTGATTTGCGGGTCCCAGCCAACTGGTAGGGGAAGTTATGTTCTGTTTATACATTGTCATTTGGTTCAGACTTGTGGCATTAATGTGTGCAATATTTGTAGGTACCCAGAGGCCAGAGCTATTCATCGGAAGATCATTTTCCATGCAGGCCCAACCAATAGTGGTAAAACCTATCACGCTATTCAGAGATACCTGGAAGCCAAGTCTGGAGTTTACTGTGGTCCTCTCAAGCTTCTGGCCCATGAGATCTTTGAGAAGAGTAATGCTGCAGTAAGTTCTGTTCTTTACAAGAAAATACACTTGGGAGTGTTTGTATCTGAGACGGCATGATTGTGTATTTATTGCTGTTTTGATATTTTTCGTTATGGGTGTGATAATAGCAGGTCTATTTGCACTACAGGAGCACAACAGTAGAGTGACCCGTTTACTTTGAGTGTAGCATTAAGAAAACTTTACTGGAGCCCCAGTGTTAAATATTAATTATTATAAGGATTTACATGTGTTTTTTTTTTTTTTTTTTTTTTTTTTTTTTTTCTCTTTCTTTTTTTAAAGAACTGTTTGCTATTTGCAATTTTCAAATCATAGTGGCAACACATGCCACTTCATATAGGTGTTTGTGTTAATAATAAAATGTATTTTTAATAATACTATTGATTAAACTTAATTATTTTGTCTCATTGCAAAAATCATTATGCATATATTTTCTAATTCAGAAATAATGCATTTTATTAATAATTGATGATTTTTCTTTCAAAATCCCCACAATTTTATTGCACTTTGCCTTTTTTGTGGAGCCATATTGGCTAGTTTGGATAGAGCTAATGGATAAATCTCACAAAAAGGGTTATTTCATTGGTTGTTTACTCATTATCATTGTTATTAATATTGTGACTCCCCATTAGGGTGTGCCATGTGATCTGGTGACGGGAGAAGAGCGAACCTTTGTCGATCCAGAGGGGAAACAGTCTAATCATGTAGCCTGCACCATTGAGATGTGCAGTGTCACCACTCCATGTGAGTTTCCTAAACCCCCATGGTGAATTTAATTTTGTTATAATGAATCATAACTCTGACTGGTGGTTATTTCGTTTAGATGAAGTAGCAGTCATAGATGAGATTCAGATGATCAGAGATCCTGCCAGAGGATGGGCCTGGACTAGAGCTCTTTTGGGTGGGTATTTCAATGGCAGTTTACACAACCCGTCAAAAACCAGGTTACAATATAGCGTTTTTAATTCCTCCTCTACTCTCTGTTTGGATAGGCTTGTGTGCAGAGGAGATTCATGTGTGTGGTGAAGCTGCAGCCATTGGCTTTATTACTGAGCTTATGTTTACCACTGGTGAGGAGGTGGAGGTGAGTGGCTTTTGATCAGTCTGTGCTTTCCACATGGCAGAATATGCAATGATTTTATGTTTTTTCAGTTTAGTTTGGGCTGTCAGTTTAAAAACCTATCTAATTTAAGTTAGTCTTGTATCAGTGTTTTGGCCTTTAGTGATCTTTGCAGTGTAATAGCATTTTTTTCCTGAGCATAAACAGCCCTGTCTTAACCCCCAAGGTCCATAGCTACAAGAGGCTGACTCCATTCTCCATCTCAGACAAAGCAGTGGAGAATTTAGATAACCTGGAGCCTGGCGATTGCATTGTGTGTTTTAGCAAGAATGACATCTACTCTGTGAGTAGGCAGATTGAGCTCCGCGGCTTGGAATGTGCTGTGATTTATGGCAGCCTGCCCCCTGGTGAGACTCTGTTGGTTTCTACAATCAAAAAATAATAAAGGTTAAACTGAAGTGTGTGGTTCAGCTGTAGCTTAAAACATAACATGAATGCTTTTGTTAACAGGCACAAAGCTGGCTCAAGCGAAAAAGTTCAATGACCCAGACGACCCCTGTAAGATCCTTGTTGCCACGGATGCGATTGGAATGGGTTTGAACTTGTTAGTAGGTTTTGAGATATTTTACATATTGATATCAAATTGAAATGAAAAATCAATGTTTAACCTGTGTAAATGGAGAGCATCCTCCTTTCAGCAGAGATCTGTACATAACATAACAGGGTTCATAACATAAATCAAATGACTGGAGGTGAGCAGGGCTGATGCTTGGTATTGTGGCTGGTGAGGGCAGTAATAACACTATTTTGCAGTGAGATGGTGTGATGCATGGTTGAAGTAGATAGTTATAGAAAAGTCATGACTGTGCAGAACTTTAAATGGCAGTTGATTTGTTAGATCTTGAACCTGACACATACCTCTCTTGTAAGTACACATGCACAAGTCTTCATTTACTAGTCCACTAATACATATATGTTGTGTTTCTTGACCAGGAGCATCAGGAGAGTAATCTTTAACTCGCTGGTGAAGCCTCATGTGAATGAGAAAGGTGAGAAGGAGATGGTTACTATATCCACCTCCCAGGCCCTTCAGATCGCAGGGCGAGCTGGAAGATTCAGTTCTGTGTTCAAGGAGGGCATGGTGACCACTATGCACCGGGAGGACTTGGTTGTGCTGAAAGAAATCTTGAGCAGGTCTGTGGATGCTGTTGAGGTGAGTCATAAATTGGGTTCATAAACTGGTTGTTAAACTGCGACTTTGTTGTGTGCTTGTATATACATACATATTTGTGCTCAGTGTCCACAAATTCTTGAGCTACAAAAGCAGCACAATGGGTGTTTATTTACTTTCCTAAATAGAAGGTAGTTAAAGGGCATTTATTGTCACAGATTATTCATTGATATCGACATTCACTGTTTATCCTGGTTTTGTTGGAGTAACTGTCTCTCCTGTCCAGCAAATGCTTTCTATTAGATTCTGGACAATTTGATTGCATTCAGTGAGAGTAGCATTGGTGAGGGCATAATGTTAGATGATCCCAAAAGTATTTGATGGTGCAACAGCAATAATTCCACTGCTCTGCAGCTCAGTGCAGCATTAGACATGATGCCAATTCATCTTTATCTGCTCCAGAGAGTCCTATTCTTTCGGCAGTACTTCACAACAGGGACTAGACAAGTGGTGTGTGTATTTTCACATCTGTTTCAGTAATGGGTCCAACTAAAAATAAGCTGAATGGCTTCATTGGCAGCGGAGTCCACAAACATTTAAGCATACAGTTTGTCTTCAGGGCTCATTTTTAAAAGTGTGTGTTATTATGGTTAAAAGGACGATGGAAAAGGGTATGTATTATTGGTGGAAATAACTTTCATTAAAGGTTTTATAATTTCAGAAACACCAAAAAGCATGAAAAGGTCTTTGTACATGGGGTTCTTCACATGTTTTCTCTCTATTTGATCACAGACAGCAGGTCTACACCCCACAGCAGAGCAGATAGAGATGTTTGCATATCACCTTCCTGAAGCCACACTCTCCAATCTTCTTGTATGTATTTGTATTTTGAATAGTTGCTTCATCGTGTCAATTCTAGCATCAGAGATTGTACCTGCATGTTTTCCTGACTGATTTCCTGTCTATTAGGATATATTTGTGAGTCTCTCACAAGTGGATGGCCTTTACTTTGTCTGCAACATCGATGATTTCAAGTTCCTAGCAGACATGATTCAGCACATTCCTCTCGACCTGCGATCTCGTTACGTCTTCTGCACTGCCCCCATCAACAAGAAACAACCCTTCGTTTGCACATCCTTTCTAAAGGTAACATTGGAGAAGGATGACAGTATAGGAGTAGATTGCGTTCAACACCTCCAGTCCTATCTGTTGTTAGCTCAGAGTGTTTTAAAGCTCGCAAGCTGTGATGGCATCAGTGTGAAGCTATGAATCTAAACACAGGGAATTATTATTAAACTTTAGGTTGTGTGTCTGTTTGTAGTTTGCCAGACAGTTCAGCAGAGATGAGCCATTGACTTTTGACTGGGTATGTCGGCAAGTCAGCTGGCCCCTGGTAGTCCCCAAGAACATCAAGGACCTGGTCCATTTAGAGGCTGTTCATGATGTGTTGGATCTCTACCTCTGGCTCAGGTAAGCTTTCCGGCTGTAATGTTTAATGTGATATCGTATTAATGTACTGTAGAGCACAAATGCATGTTTAGGTTTGCACATAATTGACATAGTCATGCACATGTTCAGTTAAATAGTTTTAGTCCATAGATTTTTCATGGACTTATCACTTGCTAATAGTTTAATTGTTCTCTCTTTAATTTTCCCTTCCAGCTATCGCTTCATGGATATGTTTCCCGATGCTAACCTCATCCGTGAGATCCAGCAGGAGCTGGATGGCATAATCCAGGTTGGCGTGCGTAACATCACGTGTCTTATTCGTGCCACCGAGAGTCAGGCTGCCAACCCAGGCGCTGAATCAAAAACTCCTGGCTTGAGGCCCCATTCATCTTCAATGCTGAGAAGAGTTCGGGCATTGAAAGGCCAGACCAGTGTGAAAGAAGGGAACCAGACCTTGGACACTTCACTGGGCTCACGCTTGGTGCAAGAAGGACTGCTTACATCAGACCTACTGCAGAAGCTGCAGGAAGAGTGGTCTAAAGACCACAACTCGTATGGAAACCATACAAAATTGATGTCTAGCAAAAAGAAGAAAAAGAAGTGACACAGGCTGACCTTTGTTTGTGTTGGATCTGTTTAACATGGAGATAGCAGACTGTTTTTCAGGTGTATGTGGACGTTTTGAATGGATGTATGGTTTTGCTTCTCTGAAGCTTTAGACTGTGGCAGCCATTCTTCAGAATAAACACTTTTATTGTTTTCCAAGGAAACAATAAAAATGTTAAAACAATTGAGGCTGATTCCACAGTGACTAATTATGTAGTGTATTAAAATCAGAAAAATATATCGAAGAAGCGAAGAATCGAAGTTGTCATTTTATATTCATAACACAAAGTAAAATATTTCAAACCTTTTTTGTTGTTCTTTGGATCAGTATAGATTATATCTAATTTAATCAGAAGCCAGTTACTCAGATTATTGGAATATATAGAGTTTAAATATATAAAATATACTACTATTCAAACCATTTCTGTTAAATTAATAATTAAGTACATCTAATGAAATATAAAATATTACCATTTTCCATTTAGCTTATGAACAAATGAGAATATTCTAAATGAATTTCTAGATACACTGGTTAGCTTTTGCTCACAATGAACTTGCTTGTTTGACCATCGTTCAGGATGCAGCCTGTTCTTGATGGCTATTTTTGAATGTTCTGCCAAATGAAGCCATATGGGAAGCTTCAGAACTCGGAACAAATTCCTGTTATTTTCAAGTGAGGTTTTCTTCCATGTAGTATGTTTATGCTCACAACTGTGTACCATCCTAACAAGGTAGGCTTCACTTAGGTGAAGACAAAAGCAGCAGTGACTATAATCTCTCTCATTACAGCCTAACCATTTTGTTTCTTCTCCAAAAACTGAGAATCACATGATCTCTAATCCCTGAGTAAATCTGGCAACTGGTGAGGAATTCCTCCAAAGTGTCATTGATTAGAAGTCATGTACAAAAATGCTGAAAGGCCAATAGAATCTTTGAAAGCTTAATATACAGTGTGTCTGGAAAAGATTCACATTGCTTCACTCTTTTGCACATTTTATGTTATAGCCTTATTACAAAATGTATAAATTAATTGTCCCTCAAAATGCAATACCCCATTATAAAGTGTGAAAAGGTTGAAAATTCAGCAAATTTAATAAAAATGAAACTAAAGAATATAACATGTACTTAAGTATTCACAGCCTTTGCCATGACACTCACAATTGGTCCATCTTATTTCCACTGATCATCCTCCAGATGTTTCTACAGCTTGATTGGAGAATACCTGTATTAAATTCAGATGATTGGACATCACAACATTTATAATATAAAATATTTTGCCTTTAATTCATACCATACAAAAATACTTGGCTGAAACTGGATGGTAGATTTGTCCTGTGTTTAAGTGTTATGTGTGGTGTGAATGACAAGTCAAGCTGCACCAGGGGCCTCCTGTGGCTTAACACTGACGTGATTCAGAACATCGCCTTCTTTTGCTTTGTGTTTGCTGATCCTACCATTTAATCCATGACTATCACCATGGAAACTGCAGTAAGAAACCCATACTGATAAAAGTAGACAACTTTACACACTGTGATGTACACTACAGTCAACATGCTGGGTGAAAGTGGCGTTGTATATACTCGTATCTATTATTAAATAAAATTTGATTTCATTTAATAATATTTATTATATTTCCAAACAGCAATTGAGTAGCAGCTCAAAGTTGATATTTATGTACTGCATAACTGCTTAGTAAATAGTCCATAATCTATCAGCAATAAAGAACTAAACAGTGATCAACTTCCATTCTTCTACTTAATTTATGAAGTTGATGTGTTGGAAGCAGGAAACTGTACGAATCTGAGAAAGAAAAGAAATTGTGTCTAGATAACTGGATCACAATATCTCTAAAAATTAGACAGGTCTTATGGGGTGTTACTGGTATGCAGTGGCCAGTACCTTACAAAAGTTCTCCAAGTAGGGGCAACTGGTGACTGGGGGTCATGAACACCCAAGGATCACTGTTGCAAAAGCCTTAGTTAGTCTGTTCCCACATATTGCTGAAAGATTAACTGCAGGCTTGGTCTTGTGGAGTGGTCAGAACTGAGGGGTTAGGTGGATGTAATGTTAGGTCTGACTGGTGTATATCATGTTCACACAAACATGAAATAACTGGTGATTTAAAGCAATAGCTTGACTTTGTCTTGTCACGCTGTTTTAGACGGATGTCTGTGCAAACCATGTTTAAATCACCAGGAACAAAGCATTCATGATCACATTATACTGAAGCTGAATAATGTGTTACAGCTGGTCTGTGAAGTACAATGCAAGAACACTCAGCTAGGAAAATGGGATTAAATGCATTAAGTAACTGATTAATTAACTGTTTACTTCCCACCTCTGTGGAGCCATAATCAATGATTTTGGTTTTCTTTGGGCATGTCTGCAAACAGTGCAGAGACTGCCGAGGATTGTATCTTGATTGTAATCAAGAAAGAATTCCGATCACCTCCTATTCAATGGAGATTAGCACTTAAAAGCTGTTTTTGCTGGACTGCCAGTCACTGACCGACTGACTTGACTCAATGATACATTCTGTTGAATTGCACATTCATAAAGACTGACTCGTTTTTGCCAAGAAGAGGCATTTTCTCTTTCCGATGGCCTGAGGCCACATGTAACATGTCTAGTGCATTGTAAGCATGCTGGATCTCCAACCACACTAAGATTGAGGCATTGCCTCAATGCATGCCAGATGCATTCCTCATTCAATGTAACTACCACAACGTTCACAACAGTTCCCTGCCTCGAGTGACACTGCCACCACGGCGTTAACACGCTTCAGGTCTCACCTAACATTGCTCTAAAACAGTAGTGGCAATGTTACACGAGGCAGGTAACTGTTGTTAACGTTGTAGTGAGGTTGAATGAGGGCCAGCTCAGGGGCAGAGCCCAAATGTCCAGATCCATGCTCACCTCTGGATACATAATGGATACTGACTAATTTTTATTTGTGTTTTTCATTTAATTAATTGCATGGGTTTAATTTAATGCTTAAATATTAGCACAGTAACGTTGTCTTTAACTGCCATCTTTAACTCATTATCAAACATATTACAGTAAAAAGGTTGTAAATAAATCTGTGAAATGTTCATTGTTATTTGACATCTAAAGTCTTGCATTTCTCATATTTTAATGGGTCAGGAAACCATTTGATTTTGACACAAATCTCACAGGCCTCTGTGCTAAGCTAACGATTAAGTCCTCAGTCAGTAAAACTTAATTAAGATTCAGACGAACCAGAACTTTGTCCCTCGACGTGGGTGGGGAGCCCTTAAATTGGGGAGAAAATTGTTACAGGTTGTAACAGTTAATGTGTAAGAGCTGTACTGGGATGTGTTCATGTCAGGACCAAACAACGTTTTTTATTTGTTATAGTGGTCACTATGTCAGATCTGACAGGACAGTACACATTCTTGCCATAACTTGATTGGGAGAATGGCAGCACCATACATTTAACACTGATCCGTCATGTTCTTGTGCAAGTTCAATGCTGGCAGATTTTATGCCACAGAACCCTTTTCAAAGTAAAGAATGTGTATTTTGATCCCAACTTCCCTGTTACTACAATGCCTTTGACAATTCATTGAAGTCCACTGAGGTCCGGCAAACGTAGACTTGTCTGGTGTCTGTTCTTTTGCCTGTTGAGGATGTTTTTACAGGTTCAAAGCACAGGCCTGAACCAGCTCTCCTTAATCTATTGTTTTGCTGTGACTGTTTTGATAAAGTGGCCACTGTGCAGGACCCAAAGGAAAAAGCTGTGACTGGAGCAGAGCCAAAAGCATTGCTAGGAGAGCTCTAAGAGTGGAGGGCCAGAAGGCTGAACCATTAATGATTTAGCTTGGGTATGGGAGGGAAGGGCAAGGGATAGGAGGGGAGGGGAGTACAAGGGCTTAACTCTCTCACAGGAAAAGCAGCAGGAGAAAAGTTTCACGTCACGCAGAGGAGCTGGACTTAAGAGGAGGACACCTCTCACAGCTCAGTAGACTACTGGAGGAAAGCAGGGAAAGGCTGATGTGTGAGGTTTAATTTACAGTTTATTTAAGTAAGTAACATCACACCAAGTGTGGTTTAGATACAACACAAGAAGTCAAGATGTTTGCAGTGCACTTGCTGTCTTTTTACTTCACCAAGCTGAAGGAAGATCAAATCAAAAAGGTAATTGTATTTCTGATTTGTTGTTCATGTTGAAATATGTACAATTTTCATTTTTCATTTACAGCATGGAATGGAGACACCTGTCTGAACTGGCGATGGAACTTCAGTCCATGTAAAGCTCTAATTGAATTCACAGACAGTCTTCTGAGCTTTCCTTCAGACACTTTAAACATTGTTTTGACGCTCAACTCATTGTGATTTCCATTTGGCCTACAAGCAGAGGTCCACTCTGATGTTTTCTCTCGCCTGAATGAGAAATCATGCTGAAATGGCACTTTGAATTAGTATAATCCCACAGACATGTTTGCCAGTCCACCTCCTCAGCAGAGCTCGCCTGATGCTGGTGATGAATGTGGTTACATAGTGGCCCAGCGAATCATTAACTCACTTGTGTCACATCTGATTGGTGTGTGGAAAGAAAGTGCAGGCAGAGGACCTTGCCCTTTCCCTCAACGTTTACAGGTAGGTATTTATCTCAATGAAGTTTACTGTCTCTTTTCTTGGGACAGAACGGAGCAGATTGGGTCAGATGTATTGTTGTATTGCATTCCATATTAGAGGTCATCGAACATGTACCAACGTTTAAGATCACAGTCCTTCTGTATCCTTACCTACGTTTATGATACAGACAAACTGGAATGTTGTGTAATTGCAAAAGTTTCTGTAGCATTATGACTTTGTTCTGAGGGAAGTATTAAATGTCCGAAATCTGTGAAAGCATTACAAAAAATGGGTCGACCTAAATTGTTAATGTGGGTAATAACGAATGGGAGCTAATGGCACCAATAATATAACATTATGCTGAGTGGTTCATTTTAGTTTCCAGTTACTGGTTTTTATATTGGCCTTTTATCTGCATCATGGTGGTTTGCATCATTCTGTTGAATGTCAAGGCAATTTAGATGAGTCAAGACAATTGTCCTAAACCAGTGGTTCTCATCCCTCATCCTGGGTGACCCCCTGCACTGCACATTTTTGTGCTTACCCTGTTCATTCATTCATTTTCTGAACCGCTTATTCCTGAATAGGGTCACGGGTGAGCCGGCAACTCTGAGCACAAGGGCGGGAAACAACCCTAGACAGGGCGCTAATCCATCGTAGGGCGCACACATGCACATCCACACACTAAGGGCCACTTTAGAGTCATCAATTCACCTATCATGCATGTCTTTGGACTGTGGGGGAAACAGGAGTACCCAGAGGAAACCCACACAAACACGGGGAGAACATGCAAACTCCACACCCGGGGATCGAACCCAGGTCCTTCTTGCTGTGAGGCAACAGATACATACAGTAATGTATCTAACAAGTAATGAAGGTCTGTGTCACTTAAACATCTTTTCCAGCAACATAATATTACAGTAGCCTCAGTGTAAAAATAAAGCTGAACTGCAAAACAGCCCTACAGCACATCCTGGAGGGCCATCTAACATGCCTCAAAATCAGTTCATCAGAAGCACAGCAGTCCTCAACTGCTGTCCAAGGGTCCTTCTCAACTGCACATTTTCAAGTATTCCTTGCCTGCAGGCCTGATCCAGCTCATATTAAAATGTCAAGCCCTTTATGAGCTCAATCAGGTGTATTAGGACAGGTTCAGGAGAACTCCCCTCTCAGGAGAACTCCCCTCTCTCTGTCGGCAGGTAGACCGATTTCTGTATGCCATGCGTCTCTCAGATGAGCAGCTTATGGACATTTCACATCGGTTTAGGGAGGAGATGGAGAAAGGCCTGTCACGGGAGAGTAATGCTGCTGCAGCGCTGAAGATGCTGCCCACACATGTGTTCTCCACCCCAGATGGTTCAGGTGCTCTCGTATTTATATCCCTGTATTGAGATTTACTCATAGTTTTTAATCGTGAATTGCTAATATATTGGGGGTGGTCTTTGGAACATTTTTTAAATTATAAAAGTTGTTTTATGTTGATCTGCTTTTAATAGGCTTAAATAGGATTATATTGCAATAATACAACAATGCTTTAGTAGATAGAATCTACTACAATAAACAGTAAAGATATTGTAGTTCTGTGCACTGTGTAAGTCTATGAAAGTCATTTTGTGTTGTATTGTGCTTTAGAAGTACTATAAATAAATAAATAAAAAAAGAAATTATTAAAAAAATTTAAATATGGAAAAGTAATTTTCAAAAAAAAGACACAGAAAAACTGTAAAGTAAAATTGTAATGTATTTAAAATCTAAATTAATCTAAAAT
This sequence comes from Acestrorhynchus altus, assembly GCA_034509495.1. Classification (NCBI taxonomy): domain Eukaryota; kingdom Metazoa; phylum Chordata; class Actinopteri; order Characiformes; family Acestrorhynchidae; genus Acestrorhynchus; species Acestrorhynchus altus. The sequence goes on from CM067506.1 coordinate 29,048,854, forward strand.
TAAATGCTGTCTCATTGTGCACCTTGTAGAGAAGGGGGAATTCCTAGCGCTGGATCTTGGTGGTTCCAAGTTTAAAGTTCTCCAAGTAAAGGTATCTGAGGATGGGAAGAGAAAAGTGCAGATGGAGAGTGAGACCTTTCCCGTGCCTGTGGAAGTTCTCAATGGGAAAGGAACAGATGTAAGTACTCTATATCAATCTTTGCTTCTACAACTTGGAGCACTTGCACTTCCTGAGCACTTATCAAAAGCACTTTTATATCTACTCATTCATTCAGTTAAAGTGTGTCGGCAGCACAGTGCTTAATCTCATGCAGATATGGGTCATCAGAAAATCACATTGGGTTCCCTCTCTGGCAGCCAAGTACAAAAAGCTGAGGCTGAAGTAAGACTTGAGAAAGTTTTGATGAATTTTAATTTCTGCTGGGTCAGAATTTGGCACCAACAGCATGAATCCCAACCAGTCCAGTGTCAACAGAACAGGATGGTGGAGGTGGGAATGTTTTCTTGGCACAATTTGGAACCTTTAATTTCAGAGTCATTGCTTGAACGCCGCAGCCTAACTGAGTAGAGTTGCTGACCATGTGTTCCTTTATGACCTTCAGTGGCCACTTCCAGCATGATGCACCGTGTTGCAGCAGTTTTCTTCAGTGGTATTTTCAGTCATGGAACCTGAATCCAACAGAACACCTTGGGATTTTGTAGAAAGGGGATTCTGACTAATCTGCAGGAAAGATGGGATGCAATCACATCAACATGGACCAAAATCTGGAATGAATCCAACGTTTTGTGGTATCCATGCTAGGAAGAATTGAGACTGTTTTGAGTGCAAAGGGTAACAATAAAGTGACCCGTTTATATAACTGTATAATAATTATTATAATACAGAGTCATTTCCTGTATATATAGTATATGGTCTTTGCTTGCTCTTTGCTCTGTGAGTAAAAGTAATATAATACCCAGTGAAATAGACTGAGACAACAGTGTTGATGTCACATGTTCAAAGTTCTCTTTTCTTCAATTAAGGGATTATAGTTAAGGATCAAGTATTTGTCATCACTGTACAAATGAAGTCTAATAGAGGTTTCGCAAAAGGAACTGATAAGAACAAGTCAGGAACCTTATACTACCTACAGTAGAGCAATCAGCCCAGCATTATTGCTGGAATGGTTGGATTGATCATTGTTCATGTTTTTTCATTTGTCTCACAGCTTTTTGATCATGTGGCAGAGTCTTTAAAAATCTTCATGCAGAAGAACAACATCAACCAGAAGAAGAAACCCTTGGGCTTCACCTTCTCTTTCCCTTGTCTCCAGACTAAACTAGATGAGGTAAAAAGCAGCACTGAAATTCATAAGGATCTCATAGCACCACGAAATATTTACATGGTGGTGTTTATAAGTTTGTGAGCCCTTAAAAAAATCTATATTTCTGCATAATTTTGACTTAAAATGTTTTACCCAAAAGTAGATAAAGCAAATGAGACCAAAATTACACTTGCTTATGTATTTATTGAGATTGAGAAAATTATTTAATATTACATTTTACTTTGAGTGGCAACAATATATGAACCTTTTGGATCAGCAGTGAGTTTGAAGTTGAAATTGTAGGTGTTTTCAATCAATGGGACACAACCAGGTGAGTGTTTTATTTAAAGATCAGAGATCTGTCAGTCTGATCATAACAACACACATTTGTGGACGTGTATCATGACACAAACAAAGGAGGTTTCTAAGAAGCTCAGAAGAAGAATTATTGATGCTGATCATGCAGGTCAGACAGATTGTGTACATATTGAAAAAAATTCAAGACCATTATTACCCTCCCCAGGAGTGGTCAACCTAGAAAGGTCATGTTTTAGAATGGCCAAGTCAATGTACTTACTTCAATCTAATAGAAGTTGAAAATTTCCCAAGCCACCCTGGGCTAAATAACAGTTACCACAGTCACACCAGATACTGAAAGCAAGGATTCTCATACTTTTTCCACCCACAGAAATGATTATTTATTGGAGTAAATAACAACTTGTGTAATAATTTGTATTATTTAGTAATAATTTAGGTCAATTTATGCAAGAATAGAAAAAAATAAAGGGGTCATTTACTTTCAAGCACCACTTTATACACTATCATTAATCATTGTATGATTGTATAAAGTATGTCATTATTTGTTATTTAGATATTATTCAGATTTCCAGAAATATAGAGGCCTACATGGTCTGTTGCAGCACCTACAGCACTACCCATTGTTCTGTCTGAATTTGGGCAGTAGAGTACTTCTGTAACCAAACCTTAAATCAGTCAGGTCTACCCAGTGCTTCACCATCGCGCAGGAATCCTGATTTGCTGGTTATGCCTCTTAAAATATTGAGAATTTACACCAAGTCTCTTCATTACTTTCAAATTCTGTTTCGGTCTGAATCGTTACAGGGTGTGTTACTCTCATGGTCAAAGAACTACAAGGCCAGAGGTGTTCAAGGCACCAATGTTGTACAGGCACTGAGTCAAGCCATCAACAAAGTTGAGGTATTAAAAAATTTTATTCTAATAACTAAATGCAAAAAAAAAAGAAACTAAATGGTAATAAAGTGTATGATGCCAGTTTGTGCTGTGCATGTTAACAGGGGATTGATGTGGATGTCCTGGCACTCGTTAATGACACAGTAGGCACCATGATGACCTGTGGATATGATGACCAGCATTGTGAAGTGGGAGTAATCATAGGTGAGGCCTCAATGACCACACTACCAGAACTATGATCTGATCAGGTTCTAATGAAAGGAGTCTCAACGCATGGGTGTCAAACTGATCGTCACATTGAAGATCTTGTTTTTTGTTTTTCTCTGCAAAGCATTTGAAACATCAGCTGCTCAAAACATTTTTACAATAATGAAAAAGTTATTAAAAAAAAAACACTTTATGCAGAGAATCACACGTCCCACACACATCTTAATCTGTGTGTCTCTGTGTTCCCAGGTACAGGCACTAATGCCTGCTATATGGAGGAGCTAAGACACATTGACCTCGTGGAAGGCGACGAAGGCAGGATGTGCATCAACACAGAGTGGGGTGCTTTTGGGGACGACGGTGTACTTGATGATTTCATCACAAGATTTGACTGTGAAATTGATGATGCCTCCATCAACCCTGGAAAACAGCTGTATGTTTTAGTAACCTCTTACACCTTGGCCTTATTATTTAACAATTAATCTTCAAGCTTGATATGCAGTAACTACAAGAGGTGTAGGTGTGATAAGGTAACTATGGGCACTATGTAACTTTGGTGAAGCAAAAACTACATAATGCAATAACCCAAGTCATATTTGTGTAAAACCCTATAATATTACTCAACCATCGTCTCAGTCCACATGCTTCACTTACATTCAGCAATGGTTCTGTATCACTCAGGTTGTCCAGAAAAGCATGTGAGTATGTGCTTTAAGGGTGGCACCGAGCACAAACCATTTCCCTATTTAGGAATTTAGCATTTAGCAGACGCCCTTATCCAGAGCGACTTACAAAAGTGCTTTGCTGTTTACTTAGAATATCCTTTGTAGAATATCCCTATTGTAGAGGGAACCCAGGAGCAGGAAATGCCAGTTCTCGCATAATGCTGCTGTAGGTCATTTATATCAGACTTAAAGGAACCAAAACGAGAGATAGTCCCTAATGAAAGTTTCATGCCCTGAACCAAAACATTTCAGTACTGTTCTATAAGGTACTTTGGGGAGAACAGAGCGCTGATGCCTAATGTCAAGACTTCAACTAATTCAAATAAAAGAAACTTCAACGTTGCACATCTTACACATCGAACCCTATGCTCCTCCTACATAGTTCATTTCAACAGTTAGGTTTTATATATTTCTAGGAAAGACACACTAAAAAACATGGTGTGTTGAGTTCACGTGATTCAAATGTGCCATTTTGTTGCACACAAATAAAATGAATATATTCATGTCAAAACAAGTCAATTAAACTTATATGTTATATAACATATCGTTTTATGTGCAACCACAGTTTAATCATGAGCAACTGCATTTTCTATCTTCATTTGAGTAAAGGCTACGCTGTCCTCTTCTGCCTGATGGTACAGGCGTCCCACTTTCACCAGAAGAGCACTTCTGGTTTAAGTGCCAGACCAAGATAATTTCCCAGTCCGTGGGAGGCTTGCAGATTTAAACATCTCTGCCCTTCCTCCAGCATGGAATAGCTCTTCACTATAATATGATGCATCATAGCTACAAAATGATCTTCCCTGCCCTTTTGCTCAACATGGAAATGCTAAAAAATAGATTATTGTTATACAGTTTTGTATTATTACACAACAGTGCTTAATGATATATTATAGTTTTATAAACCAGGTACTATTCTGCAGATATCTATTTATATTGTGTGTTAAAATATAGCACCATTCCTCCCTTAACTGGATGTTACTTTAACAGTTTATGACAATTGTCTGAGATATGGACTTGGAGATGTAGTTTTGCATGTTCTTCTCTCCACAAGGTTTGAGAAGATGGTGAGTGGGATGTATATGGGAGAGCTGGTGAGGCTCATTCTTCTGAAGATGGCAAAGCGGGGATTGCTCTTCAACGGCAGAGTCTCAGATGCTCTTCGGACCAAGGGAAAATTTCAGACCAAGCATGTCTGCATGATAGAAGAGTAAGATATTCTTGAACTGATTAACTCCATACAGACAAATTTCTTGGTATCTAATGTTCACTATATGCCCAAATGTTTGTGGACACCCTTCCTAATGAATGCTTCAGCTTCTTTAAGTTGGATGTATTGCTGACATAGACATGCAAATGCACACTCAAATCTAGTCTAGTCCCCATAAGGAAGAACTTCCAACAGAATAGGACTCTGTTGGCAACATCCCTAATGCTAGGCCTGGACTATAGGGATATTGTCAGGAAGCTGAACAAACGAAGGTTGGAACGGAAGTACTCACTGGGTTGAGGATTTATTAAACAGATTACAAACACTCACCATAAAGACTAGACATGAACATGTAGACAAGTTAACAAGAAGACTGACAAAGACAGACTGAGAACAAGGGGCTTACAGAGAACATTAGACAAGACTGGAATATGATAATGATGGGGCAGGGTTACAAATCAGGCACAGCTGGGAATGGGCAGTGACAGGACATGTGCTCAGAAGCACCAGGGAAGATAAACAAAACAAAGACGAGACCAGAGAAGGACAAGACAGATACTTGACAGTTATAAAGCTCCTCCCCCCAGCATTAAGCTATGGAGCAATGCAATGTTTTTCTCTGGAATGATGGTTCCCCATCCAGTACTTCTGGAATGAGTTGGGGAGTTGGGGATAAGGTGGGGTGGTGATCATCCAACATCCTGTCCCATGTCCCAATATGTTTGTCCATATAGTGAATCTATGACTAAATATTAGGGACCACACACATATATCTAGTGCATACTGATCTGCAAAGTGCTATTAAACTGTTAAAGAAAATGTCTAAAAGATTTTTGACAGATTCATAATTTCTATTGATATCTAAATAAAGAGCTACATAAATCACATGGTGTGGCAATGTAATGGTTACAGTTGTTCATCACAACTGTTTTCTGTTTTCAGATACAAAGATGGGCTGAAGAACACTCAGGAAATCCTTACTGAATTGGGCTTAAGTCCCACAGAGGATGACTGTATTGCTGTCCAGCATGTTTGCACCATTGTGTCCTTTCGGTCAGCTAACCTGTGTGCTGCCGCTCTGGCTGCCATTCTAACCCGCATCCGAGAGAACAAGAAGCTGAAGATCCTGAGAACTACGGTTGGATTGGATGGGACAGTCTACAGAACTCACCCTCAGTGCGTCAACACACTATTTTTCCTTCTAAATTCCCAGATTGATGTTCTTGAAACATCTCTAAACTGAATGGGACATACTGACATTCAGACATACTGTACATAATAACTGCACATATAAACCTGATGTACCTGTGTTACACAACCTCCAGGTATCCCAAGAGGCTCCATAAGGTGGTCCGGCGTCTGGTGCCTGAGTGTCATGTACGCTTTGTTCTATCAGAGAGTGGCAGTGGGAAGGGGGCAGCCATGGTAACAGCAGTGGCACAGCGGATAGCATCCCAGCGCAGAGAAATCAATGACACACTTGCAGACTTCATGCTCAGTTCCTCCCAGCTCCAGCAGGTGAAGGAGAAGATGCGGGTAGAGTTGGAGCGTGGCCTCAGGAAGGATACTCATGACTCCGCCTCAGTAAAAATGCTGCCTTCTTATGTTTACAGGACCCCTGATGGCACAGGTAAGAAAGTCCTGCATACAGCTACCAAATAACAAGCAGAGAGTGGTTGTGCATTTACTGAATGTGTTTGCTATGTTCAAGCAGTACCTAAACTTTTGCAATTTGGTCATTAGGGTGAAGTGTTTACTAGGTGGTTGCCATGTAGTTGATAGGTGGTTGTAGTCATATCCCAGGTAGTTGCCATGATGTTGCTAGGGGATTGCTGTGTTGTCCCAGATTACTGGTTACTACAGTGGTCCTAGTAGATTGTTATAGATTTGGTTAGTGGTTGCTATGGTGTTGCTAGATGGTTGGTCAGGAATTGCTATGACATCAAAGGTGGTTGCTGTGGTGTTGCTAGGTGGAGTTCTTTGATAGGCTGTTGCATTTGTTTAGAAGGCAATTTATATGATATCAAAGGTGGTTCCTATGGAGATGTTTGATGGTTGATAAGTGAATACAGTGGATTTATTAAGTAACTGAGAAGTGGTTGCTGTGATGTTGCTAGGAAATTTCTATGATGATTCCTGGTAGATAGACTGTTGTTTGTTGATTAGTAGACATTTACACTCAATAGACTGTTGCTATGGTACCCAACAGTTTGCAAAAGTCAGGTGGTTGCTAAGGGTGAATTTTATTATACAGCACCTATATAGTTTATCGTCCTGGAGGGTTGAAATATATTATCAAAGTAATGAATTCCCCACAGAAACACAGGTCATCAGTTAATTGTTATAATAGGTGTTAGCAGGGATATCGCCACTGTGTGCTGGACTCTGGTCCTCCAGAGTAGATGACCCTTGACTTACATTGTCTAGTGTTGTGGAGAGGTAATAAATGCGAGTCTGTAAACTGGTTGTAAGCTGGCTGTAAGATTCAGGATGCAACTTGAGATGAATTAGTTATTTACTAATGTAATGATATTATCTATATTCTGCTGCTGCTCCTTCAGAGAGAGGAAAATTCCTTGCCTTGGATCTGGGTGGGACCAATTTCAGAGTACTGGTGGTTAAGATCCGCAGTGGAATACGCAAATCCGTGCGCATGTACAACAAGATCTATGCCATCCCACTGGAGATAATGCAGGGCACAGGAGAAGAGGTGTGGTCTATCATTACCCCCTTTTATTTGAACATAGATGCATTATGTCAGTGGCATAGAATTTGTAGAGACGTGTGAGTTTTTTATATTACGTATTAAGTAAAAGGTTTTAACAATAAATTACTGACTGAACAATTCTACAGTATTCAAAATAAATGTGCAACAAAGGATTATTTGAGTGATGCCATACAAGAGTGGTACATGTGGTGTCCCAATGTGGCACACCAGATGATGTCAGAAAATCTCCTACATGCACTAAAATATTAAGGATTGAAATCAGTAAAGTTTTCACCATTCACAATATTCTATTTTTGTGTATTTACTCATTAGAGTTTGTATGTGAACCCACACGTCAGTTCTATACTGTCATAACTACAGTACTATAATTATTAACATAAGTTTCTAGGCCCTGCAATAGAACCCTTTGGAACTCCACAACATATGTTAAACCCACTGTTTACCACAATCATTTCTACATCAGGAGCAATAGCTGAAAAATTAAGGTAGGGTTAAAGAAAATGCCATGTAGACACTGTTGTTCAATATACTGCACTTCCTCTGTCTCAAGCTTTCTGTGATATCTCAGCAGGCCTACTATACTGACCAGAAACAACAATCAAACATTCTACAGTGCTAGCTTGCAGATTGCAAAAATTCCCCACACAATTGGTGAAAAACCACTGGCAATTGAGATGATGTATATGATGTATTGCTCCTCTGAAATGTAGGTGTAGAATATATGAATGTCAGCAGCTGTAGGTGGTATGTGGGAGGTTTCAGTTTGATCGTATATGGTGCATCTCGAGAGCCACTGCTGTAGAAGAATCATTTTGTTTCCACAAAGAATCATTTTATAAAAGAGATTTACAGTATGTGTACTGAGCCTTCTAAAGGTTTAAAAAATCATAGACAAATGAAAGGTTTAGGGTTAGGGTTCCTTATGGAACACAAAGTGGTTCTTCTATGACATCATTTAAAGAATGATTTTAAGTGACAGTTAAGAGGTAAATGATAATTTCTGATTGTTTAAATGTTGTTACATGTTACTTCCTTTTTTCAGCTGTTTGATCATATAGTGCAGTGTATCTCAGATTTCCTGGACTATATGGGGATGAAGAACACCTGCCTGCCACTTGGCTTCACATTCTCTTTCCCATGCAGTCAGGCTGGAATAGATAAGGTAGGCTTGGCCAGTGTTTATCAGAAGTGTTGCTCAATAATCAAGGTGGCTTAATATAAATATAATGACTTCAGTTTAACAGTGAAAGTAGATGATTGAGAGATGTTTCAAACATTATTGTGTCAATGTACAGTTTAAAGTGAAGCATGGTATCATTTTGAACAGAACTGATAACAGTGCAGTACTACGCAACGTGCATTTCAAAGTCAATCAGTGTATATATTCTTGACTCTTGTCCATTGTATCATTTCCCTGTTTAGGGAACTTTGGTGAGCTGGACGAAGGGGTTCAAAGCGACTGAGTGTGAGGGGCATGATGTGGTGGATATGTTGAGGGAGGCCATTAAAAGACGAAACGTAAGATGACAGCACTCATATACTGATCTGATGATTTAAAGGACCCATATTAAGGAAAATGTAATGTTCCTCGCTTTGGTAAAAGAAGAGAGGGCATTTTTAAGGTTGCAAGTTGTAAACTCAATATATTGAATGTCTAAATGTATTATTTTTGTGATGTCACAAAATTCAAAGCATTTACATATAATGATGGGCCAAAATATCACGACCACCTGTGTAATATGATGTTGGTACACAACCTACCACTACAAGAGGTCACTCAACAATTCATTGTAAGCAAATCTACCTGTGAGTTGTGAGGTACAGCCACTGTGTATAGATTTGTTGTTTCAGAGCATTGCACAAGACAACAACACATACTTGACTGTCCCTGACCATCAATGTGCTTTATAAGACTATGGGACCAGATGACCTTCATCAATTTATCCAGGGTCCATTTCCAGCCACAGCTTGGCTATAATTCTTGGCTAGGCACTTTGAACAGTGGATATCATCATTCTAAACAAAAGGATTAATTGCTCTTGCTTATGAGTACTGGGTCCTCAACACCCTGTTGCTGGTTTGCTCACCTTCACTGAACCAGTGTCACCAGGTCCTTACCCAGGCTGCCTTGGAAAACCATGCAAGCCTTGCTGGTTTGGAAGTCCAATTGTCTGGCCATAATGATTTGGCTACTTTACTGTCATTCAGATCTTTGCCCCTGCACGGTTTCTTCAGCCTCATTCTAGGAGATCTGCCACACTGCAGGTTTACATTCCAACATACCTGATACATTCTGCATACGACTAATTAGATGCCTTGATCACATCAGGTTTTGTAGGGTTTTATAGGCAGTGTTATAGCCAATATGTATCCACTGCTTTAGCCAATAATTAAATAACCCTGATTGATATATCTCTGCTGTTCAATGAAAAAACATGTATCTCCATTTTTGTCCTTTGGCTGCTCTGTACATTGTGTAAATAACTATGGATGAACAGACCAATAGAAATTCTCTAAAATGACTTTCAAATACTCTTATTTTACAGTAACTTTCATTCAGATTTAAGAACATATCTGCCCATAAAGTCACTGTTTCAGACATGTTTTTCATTGGACAGAGACAGTGTGTGTTTATTTTCCATCCATTTAGGAATTTGACCTTGATATTGTTGCTGTGGTAAACGACACAGTTGGCACAATGATGACATGTGCTTATGAAGACCCTAAATGTGAGATTGGACTAATTGCTGGTATGGTTTCAAAGCAATGCTTTTATTTGTATGCCCTGTTTCTAACTAACTATGCACCAACATACTCATATTATGTTTTCCCATCATACACAAAGACTTCTTACTCGACCTTACAGGAACAGGTAGCAATGTTTGCTACATGGAGGACATGAAGAACATTGAAATAGTGGAAGAGGACAAGGGGCACATGTGCATTAACACAGAATGGGGTGGTTTTGGGGACAATGACAACATTGAGGACATCAGGACCAGGTTTGATCGGGAGGTGGATGAAGGCTCCCTAAATGTTGGGAAACAAAGGTAAGAGGAGTGTTTTTTCATTCAGATCTGGATGATTGTGTTTGCACACAAAACATAAACCTATTCAATATAAGAAAAGTGAATTTACTTGGTTTTGAGACTTATTATTCCACTTTTTGTGGAAAGATTTCATATTTATCCACTTGATGGCGCTACAGAATAAAAATGAGCTATAGTGGTGTCTTTCTGAATCAGCTGTTGAAATATGAGATGCTTATGAGAGTCATATTTACAGTAGAAAGCTGAGAGGTTAGTTTGCCTTGTTTTCAATTGCTAATGTTTCCACAGTAAACAGCCATCCTGGAGGAATTAGCAAAGTGCAAGAAGAGGCCAGACACCTTTCTGCAGCCTGGTTTATATGTTTCTCTATTGCATTTATCTGCAGGTTTGAGAAGATGACCAGTGGTATGTACCTGGGAGAGATTGTCAGGCAGATTCTCATAGATCTAACCAGACGGGGTATCTTGTTCCGTGGTCGGATTACAGAGCCTCTGAAGACAAGGGGCATTTTTGAGACCAAGTTTCTGTCCCAGATTGAAAGGTAAACCATCAGAACACCAGAGCTGCTTCCCACGTGCATCTAAAGAGACTCAATAAGGCTGATTTCATTGTGAGATTAGTGGGACATCAGCTGTTGCCCATTAATAAATTTCTCCTGAAATAAAATGCTTTATTATACACAGCCTGGACAAAAAAGTTCACCACCTGGATTTAACTAATCCAAATGGGTAAAAGCCTCCCATTGAATAATTACTGCATGGATGATTATCTTTCAACTGGCAACACAGGTTATTTAACCATAACTGATGCAGTGAGAAGCTTCTCATTTGTTAAACAAACATGTCGAATGATACATTCTATGGTCATGGAAAAGATGTTAATCTGTTTGAGAAGGGTCAAATTTTGGCCTCAAGCAGAGAAAACATCTAAGGAGATGCTGTAACTACTTACATTGGCTTACGAACTGTCCAACGCATTATTAAAAAGTGGAAGGACAGGAATGTGGGCAGAAAAAAATGTTGAATGATCGGGATCGGTGATCACTTAAATGTTTGGTATAATTAAATCCTAGGAAAACAACAGTAGAACTCAAGGATATGTTTGATAGTGAAAGTAATAGGATTTGCACACACACATTGCAACGTCAACTCAAGGGATTAGGACTAAACAGTTGTGTATTCTTAAGAAAACCACTTATCAATGAGACTAACTGGCAAAAGCAGCTTCAATTTGCTAGGGAGCATAAAGATTGCACTCTGGAACAATGGAAGAAGGTCATGTGGTCTGATGAGTGATAGGCGCATGTAGGTAAGAAGAGAGGCAGCTGAAGTGATGCACCCATCATGCCTAGTGCCTACCGTACAAGATGTACAAGACTGCCCCCAGTGCTATGATCTGTGGTTGCTGCTGCTGGTCAGGTTCAGCAATGTTATGTGCCTAAAGAATGAGGTCAGCTGAATACCTGAATTTACTGAATTACCAGGTTATTCCATCAATTGATTTTTTCTTCCCCGGTGGCACGGGTGGAAACAATGCCACAGCGAATGCATGCTGTAATGACAGTTAAAGGTGCATCAATAAAATATTAGCATGTGATCTTTTTTTGCCTGGACAGTGTATTTGTACAGCATACATTGAAACTGCCTTAAAAAATTGAAATAAAAAAAAGATTACACTTAAGACTCATTTTTATTATTTTACTTAGTAGCTATAGTATTTTTTACTTGAGGTATATTTTACTTTGTGTACTTTATATATGTTTACATTACATTCCCTGCTCAAACATTGAAACTACCATGAATTCCATTGTAGTATTCATCCATCCATCCATCCATCCATCCATCCATTTTCTGTACCACTTATTCCTGAACAGGGTCACGGGTAAGCCGGTGCCCAGCCGGCAACTCTGAGTGCAAGGGTGGGAAACAACCCTAGACAGGGTGCTAGTATTGTAGTATTCATATTCACTCAGATTCATTGGATATCAGTATATAAGCTGATTATGAAGTGGTGTTATTTCAGGGCACAGCTTGGGAATGACCTCTCCTGTATGTAAATTGTGAGGCGTAATCTTGTGAGGAAGGTTGAACACTGGCCAGTGTGCTCAGGATAAGATGATGTGAATTACTAGAGTTCAAGCAAAGAATTACAGCAGTTGCCAGATGCATGGGACCTTCCATTTCTGAAATTGTGCAGGCATTTAACATTCCAGGAGGCATTACCACCCATAGTGGACAGTGAAGTGGCCAACCATGGGTGCTTAATTATTGTGATTGGTCTGGCCCGAACATTCTGCACACAAACATGGTACTCTGGCAGAAATCCCATCCTCACTTCATGCAGGAGACCCCATATGCATATCCTGCAGGTCAGTGCAGCATACTTTAGCTTCCATGGGATACTGTATGTGAACAAAAGAGACAGCAGAGTGCCTATGTTAACACAAATATACTGGACACAACACTTTACCTTAACTGAACCCTAGTTCAGGATTTCTCCTGTGGGCCTGTAGGCCAGGGACCACTAGTGGGTTGTGAAGCACCCTCTAGAGGGGCAAGGCAGTAGTTCAAAGTGGGCTGAAGGTCTACATGAAAAAATGATTTAGTGTAAGTAAAAACTGAGATATCAATCATGTTGACATGGGGTCTGACATACAAAGACAGGTTTTAGATAGAACAATTTATGTTAAAAGTTCAGCTGTGTTGAACTGTACGCTGTTATACGTCTAGTTATAAACAGGTGGGCTGTGAGGTGGAAAGGTTGAGATCCCCTGCCCTAGTGTACTGGCAACATGTGGTAGGGTGCATGTAACAATAGGTATGGGGATTCCCAAGCTGTCACCTGTGGTAACACTAATCAAATTGCATACGTTTATCCCTTTTGGCATGTCAGTGTATCCATGCACACCCATGTTCACAGCAAATGCTTATTAAGGCTTGTGATCATTATATGAACCTCCTTTGTTAGTGATCAGCATACCGGCATTCAAAACACAGCTGCTGTTTATTTTTTTCAGGAATAAACTGTAAGAATCTAATGAAGCATTTTGTAAACTTGGTTTAGGAAAGTGGTACAGAAAATAAAGATTGCTTATGTACTGTAAATTTATTTATTCAAGCGTAAATTAAATGCTGTTTACAAAGAGGACACTGTGACTCTGTTCTGGTGTATAATCTACTACTGTGCTCTTAGTGACCGTCTGGCACTGCTGCAAGTGAGGTCCATTCTGCAGCACTTAGGTCTGGACAGCACGTGTGACGACAGTATTATTGTGAAGAAAGTGTGCGAGACTGTGTCACGCCGAGCTGCACAGCTCTGTGGAGCAGGAATGGCGGCTATTGTGGACAAAATACGGGAGAACCGAGGCCTGGAACATCTAGACATCACTGTGGGGGTGGATGGCACACTCTACAAACTCCATCCACAGTGAGTAAACCACAGTAAAGGGCAGTGGTTCACAGCCTCAGCTATGAACAGTTTCATTTCATTATCTTCAGCACCTGAATCATCTCATTAGATGTTTATCAATCCTTGTAATAGTCAAGTCATCTGTGACAGAGCAGCAGAAACACACTGTGCACTGCATGACCTTCCCATTGATGTAACGCTGAACCCTAGTTGTAGAAATGCACCTGTTAATTTCTTTCCCTTAAAGAACATCTTCTCTCTCTGTCCACAGCTTCTCCAGAATCCTTAAGGACACTGTGAAGGAGCTTGCACCCCAGTGTGAGGTGGAATTTGTCCTGTCTGAGGATGGGAGTGGGAAAGGAGCAGCCCTTATCACAGCTGTGGCTCGACAGCATTGTAGAGAGACATAAGTACTACTGGACTGGATAAACATTGCAGTTGAATTGCGGGTGGGTGGGGGATTTTTTTATATAGTACTCTATATTGTTGTCAATTTTATGTCATTGAACTGATTCGCCTCATACACCCTCTTACGAAGCTAAACACTCTTCATAGTTAAACAGTTAAGTTTATTTTAATGTTGAATGCATTCATAATGGAAATATTCATCTGTTTTTCCTTTGTTGTTGTTTTAATATGAACATATTAAAGTTTAATTAATCTTTCTTTGTGTTTTGCAACATTTGCTAATTAATGGCCTTAGATGAGTTTTTATATGAAGTGGATTCTAAATCAATTAATTACAACCATACAGAACCTTCATAGCAACCACCTATCAGCACGGTATGAACCACCTAGCAACCCCAGAGCTAGCACCTGATATAATATAACAACAGTCTACCAACATCATAGCAATCACCTAGCAACCCCATGGAAAACACCAGATAAACCATAGCAACAACCTACCATCATCATAGCAACCACTTAGCAACCCCATAGCAAGCACATTATATATGATGGTAACCACCTATCATCACCATAGCAACCACCTGCCAATAGCAAGCACCTGATATACCGTAGCATTACTATAACAACCATCTAGCAACACTTTCTATACAATAGCCACCTCAGAGGAAACATTGCAAAAACTCTTTCTCCCAGTGACCACATAGCAACAGCTTTGCAACTGCCTAGAAATATGATAATAATAAAATTTCTCCTACTCTGCTCTGCCACCATTCCATCTATATAATATAGGCCCCTCCCCTGACACACACACACACACACACACACACACACACACACACACACACACACACACACACACACTTACACACTTACACACTTGCCATAGTATACTGCAAACGATGAATGATTGCTTCTATCATATGAACATTAAAGATCAAGAGACAGTACTTATGAACTGATATCAGTATAAAATACGACATCCGATATTGTAAAAGAACAAAGTCTAAGAATCTGATACAATCTGTAGCAAATCTGTCCAGTAACAGGACACAGTTGCAATGTCTGATGTGGTGTTATCTGTGTACTTCTTCCTGTGGGGTAGTAGAGGGTTTGAGTAACTTGAGCATGAAGGCTTCTTTCAGATGCTCAAGTCTTTAGGTGAAAAACAGCACTTTTTGATGAGTTCTATGTGATATCCAGTGTCTTATTATCCGTGTTTGAAAAGTGGCATTTATGTTATTATATTTGTATATAGCATTACATGTGATTTTGTTTTTAACAAAGTCAAAAACACAGTTTATCAGCTTGTTAAACATCTATGCTTTTATAACAATGCACATGAATTACTGGCTGAGTAGCCTTGGGCTCGTTTGTGCAAGAGGGAGGTTTAAGACCTGCTCCTTTTCACTTTGGCACGTTTTGTGTCCGCTCATCAGATGAGCAGCTGACCTCACTATTGAATGTCACTCATGAGCTATAAGTGTAATTGCCCCCTTGCTGGCCTCCTCCCCCTCCCTTTGTCTGCTCTGAGTGAGCAGGTTTGCATGGGCAGGCAGAGAGAATGGCATGGACAGGCCAAGCTGGAGGGGGAGGTGTCCACTGGAATGTCATGAGTACATTTAGACTAGCCCTGAAGCATGCTGTGTATGAGCACTGGAGAGCACTGTCTCAACAGCTACAAATCTAAACTGCAAACTGAGACTTTGACAACTTAAGAGCTCAGTGTATAAACTTTACTGTACTGTTTAAAATATGAAGCCTAATAGATGCGTTTAATGTAATGTTATGAATAAGCTAAATACTCCATACTTCCAAATGTTTGTAGACATGCTTTCTAATGAAGGCATTCAGCTGTTTAAGTTGCTCCCATTGCTGACACAGACGTGCAAATGCACAACAGCTTGTCTGGTCCCTGTAGAGATGTACTGCCAAAAGAAAAGGACTCCTCGGAAAGATAAACATGGACCTATTGGTACCATTCCTAATGCCAGGCCTGAGCTGGAGTGGAACTCTGTTCCCTGTAGTAATGGTGCTCAATCCAGTACTTTTGGTATGAGTTGGCTAGTTGAAGATGAGGTGGGGTGGTGATCATCTAACATCCTGACCTCACTAATATTCTTGTCTCTGAATGCATACAAATCCTCACAGAAATGCTCTAAAATCTAATAGAAAGCCTTGGACAGTAGAGACTCCAACAAAAGCAGAACAGATTGTTTTACATCGTTGATTGCAGATGGAGATGAATGAACAGGTGCCCAAATACGTTTGCCCAAATTATGTGTTATCTAAGACAGTGTTCCTTGGAAACCTCACATTCTGCACATTTCAGTGCTTTTTCTCATCTGGCACACCCAGTTTAATCTGTTAACAGGCTCCAAAAATATGTAGAGCATGGGGACCCTAAATTTATTCCTAAATTTGTAAATCAGTAATGGATTGCTTCCAGTGGAGTTTATTTCTAAAATGAAATATTATATTCTATATCCATGATGACTGATGTGGGACTGTAGGTTTTTGAGGTGCCAAATGTACATTTGTGTCACACTTTCTTCTGAATTAAGCCCCTGCGGGATTACGCACCGAAGAGTTAAGTCAGGTCAGCTGCAGGCCACGTCATAAATCTACGCAGCAGAGGGAAAATATTACTCATGTTAATCCTCTATGCTATTGCTAACTAGTTTCCTCTCCAGGTATAGGCCGAGGCCGAGGCCACAGCAGAATGGCAGACCTTCACAGGAGTGGGTGAGCATACCCTGACCTTCCCACCAACACACATGCATCCATGTCATGTAAAAATGCAACATATTGGGTTTAGTGTATTGATTACCCTTTAATTATTAAAGAAGCTAGTATAGATACAGCAACTCATTGCATGGAATAAGTGATTCTGTGTTCTTCACACATTTTCTTATTTTCAGTTCGTACAGTTAATTACTAACAATCAACAATATTTACAAATAATAATTAATGTAGCACAGTCACATGGGAAAGAACAAGTCAATAAAATAGGAATGCTCAATGTGGGATTTTTGGGCCAAAACCATATCCAGTATTTTTATATTCATACCTTTTACTGTCAAAACATAACATTTATAAAATATAAAATGCTTATAATATATATATATATAGAAAATGTCACTAAAGTCATTTGGATTTGAATTACAGAGAAAGTTCATATTTATTTTTGTAGAGAATTAAAAATGCAATACAATGAATAAAATGCAGATATTTCATGTCACTTAAACACTGTTCTCTTTAAGAGTACAATGCATGCACAAAATACAGCAAAAATTGTTTTGAAACAGGTCAAATCAAATCATTACCACTAAAACAGTCTTTCAAGTCATCATTTACTGATTTGTGGCCAAAGCTAAAAAGGCCTCTTCTACCAACCCTACTCTTATACAATGTTCACACCCGACATATTATTATACACAATATGTAATTTATATTTAATTACAAAATGAACAATAAGAGATTGAATGTTGATAACTGCTGTCAAGGAAAAATATTTGCATTGTGTGTATATTATTATTAATCAACAATATCAGCCTTCATTCAGAAATATCACTGGGCCATTCATAGTCGTGTAGATGCTAAAGCTCCTCTCTGAACAGTGCCACTGTCACGGTTTTGTTACGTAAGCACAATCACTTAAATCCTCCTGAATCCTATCTTAAAGGGCAAATTGGTTCGTCTGACTTTGCGATTATCTAATCTGCTTGTTGGACTACAGGCTTTCAACTATGGATAGCGATGAAGAGACTAAGATTTTACCAAATGTAGGTACATAACTGCTCTGTGTCTTTCTCTGCTGTTTTTTTTATTTCTCTGATAGAGAATATGGGCTTAGTGTTTGTGTACTTGTTTTAAATTAGGACGGTATAACACACATATAGTCATAGCTAATATATAGAAATAGAAAGTACAGAGTAGAATAAATAGTCCTAACTGTCAGTCATGTGCTCAGTCTAGACTGCAGCAGAACAGTGCTCTTCTGTCTGAATGAGACACATGTCTCTCTTCTTCTGAAGGACAATTTAGAATGTTTAAGACAAGTGACAATGATATGGAATTTGCTGTTCCTCTCAATTATCATTTATTAATGTCAAATAAAGGTGAACTGAATGATTATTCAGATGATAAAAGTAGTGATAAATGTTTTTAAACGTTGTTCTTACATTTGCTCTTCATCTAATTCATTCACCCTTTCAGAATGCTACAGAAAAGGTAAGGCTGATCTTTTTAAATGAGTCAAATAAAGTCATATATTCATAATAAACACACATATTACCATCCAACAGTACTGGGATGTTAAAGCTGATGTGCAAATATGGAGAGAAACCCATAGACACAAAGATGTTTTAGGCACTTATGCTAGGTGGTTGCACAATTCTGTATCACAGCATATTGTTGCTGTCACACAAACACCTTGTGGAGTCTCCATTTTTGTGCATATTTTTACTTTTGGACAAATAGAAATGCTCCTCAATGGCTTTTTATTTTGATTTTATTTTTTTACATTTATTTGCATTAATGGCAAGAAGCATTTCTCCTCCTGTAAAGTAGTGTAATCTATAGCACATGAACGTAGTTAATATCTTATAAGCCGCTTATAAACCCTTATCCTAAATGCATCTCTGTTTTTATATAAAACACATCACATTTCCCAAATTTTTTTTTCAAAACTAGTTTTGATCAGAAGGTCAAATGCCATACATTTCAGTGAAATATCTGCTCATAACTGCTTTTAATACTTTGCATAGAAAATAAATAAATAAATCAGATAAAATAAAAAACTTTCTTAGCATTTTATGTCTGTCATGATTTATTTATTTTTATAAAATAAAAGCTACTATCACAGTGCAAGATCATGGTGTACCACTTTACGTGGTATATTACCCCACCACACTATCTGTTTCCTGTGCAGCAGTAATGGCACCTCAACCCGCATCTATCTGGTCTGTGTTACAGGCTTCCTCAGTGTTCCTTCCTCAAAGAGAAATGCATGCTTGAACTCTTTACTTTCAGTTTGTCATGTTTAGCCTCTTTGAGCACTAATCAGCACTTTCTGGTTCCCACTTTAGCCCTAGAATTTAGTACCAGCTGCTCAGTTACAGTCACTCCATTACAATGTGCAATGAATATGAAACCAAAACTTTAAATATTATGATAATATTAAAATATTTTGCTGCTTTTCTTAAATAAAAAAGTTCAAATTAAGGATGTCACTCTGGCTTTAGATATGCTATTCAATCTTTGATCCAACCTGCTGGAGTATCCACTGTCACTGTTCTCTTTGAGGAATAATCAAAGTCTATGTAAAAATATATTAAAAACCAAGAAATCAATCGTGTTCAAACTATGAATATGACATAAGCATTAATAGAATTAAATAGAATAACATTTCAGAAGTAGCGCAATGCAGCCGCACCTAATGAAGATGATTATCTAACCAGAAATGTAGAAGTTGCTTAAAGGAAGAAAGAAAGGGGACACTGCTTCAGTACAACCCAGACTACATCAGATATAGCATAAGTAGATGAATAGTCAACATGGGATCTGACCAGAGACAGTTTTCTGACAAAATTAAAGATGTAACCTGACATGTCTGATGTTACCAACTCACGTTTTCATGAAGACTGTTTCACAGAACCTAATTCTCACATTTTCACTCTCAGCACTTAAAAAAGAAACAATTTAACATAAAAGTTAAGTTTTGTTTACGCTGCTTTCGAGATGTTAACAGGTGTGGTGTGAGGTGGAAAAGGTTGACAACCCCTGCTTTAGACCATAGAATGTTCTTCACACTCACACAAAACCATTATAAATATGGTTCATCATGGAAGCAACTTTATTTTTTAGAGTGTATCTACAGGTCATGTATGTGCCAATTGTGTGAGCAAACTGGTTCTGTGCAGCACTGCACTGACATTGGTATCATTAGATTTTAATACTTGTAGAGTTCACTTTACTATCTTGGAAACGCCTTATTGAGAAACACTGGCTATCTATAAAGGAACAAGCAGGCATAAAGCAAGCCTCTCCCAGTGTGTGAATTGTTTAAATCAACTTGTTTGTTTAAGATGTTGCAATCAAGTCTGTCAGGAATCACAAATGAACTTTTTACCCTGAAGCAGTGCTGCTCCTAACATATGGACTCATTTTAACCTGGACAAATCCTCTTGCATCTGAGAGGAATACTTGAGCCAATCCACTGTTTGCACTGGATGAATCTGTGCCAACATAATATATACTCTCAGTTTCATGGATATTACATTCAGAGAATTCTAGTCGGGCTCTCAATAGCACTGAAGATAAAGAGGAGGATGGAAGTACATCATATCACAATGACTCAGACTTGCAGGTATGCTTCACCTGCTGCAATAAATGAGCAGTATTGAATTCATACGATGGTACAGTTAGTGTGATGTTATGAAATTTAAGACCTTAAAACTGCAGTAGCTTTTGGACTCTATAGTGGATGTCAGTAAAACAACAGCAAGGTTTCCCAGATTTGCCCTCCTATGTAGTTATTGTTATTCTTTTTTATCAATTATTATGATTCATTTTCTTCTTCTTCTTCTTCTTCTTCTTCTTCTTCTTCTTCTTATTATTATTATTATTATTATTATTATTATTAATAATAATAATAATAATAATAATAATAATAATAATAATAATAATAATAATAATAATAATAATAATAATAATATTCGATACCAGGTTCGGGCACCTATAGCCATTTAATATTTTCATATTTTGTTGATTTTTGTAAACACAATCTCTACAGCCAGCTAGTGGCATTGGATTGACTTGATAAATGTGAATGGAAGTTGAGGTAATTGATGCCTTTATTCCAGGGGGAGACTGTAAAAATCATCAAAGCAGTTCCAGCTTACAGTCTCCACTCTCTGAAATGTGATTAACTTTGGAATTGAAGCCAGACCAAGATTACAATCAGTTACAAATGCTCATGCTGTTTCTGTCAGAAAAAAAACGTCTTCATTTTAGTTTTTGACATATTTTGTCCTTCACTGCTCTTCACATTATATAAACATGATTCATATGATTCAAACAACCAAAATAGTCCACTGTGGCCTAAAATGTTTTGTAGAAACGTTTTACCTGTCAAACCTCTATATAACATCAAAGGGCCTACAAGAAAATGTAGCCAACATGTAGCACCTTTCTACTGCACAAAGCTGTTTCCACAAACATAACCTGCATGGAAAAGGCATCATAAGAAACCTTAGCTGTGACCTCTAAACCTGTTATCTGTGACCTCTTTATGCAAACCTTCTGTGGACTGTTGTTTAGAGGAAAAAAATGGCCAACCTTTGATTAAAAGAATCCCTTGGAAAATGTTAAGCATGGGAGTGGATCTATTATGCTTTGTGGTTGTGTGGTAGCTAGTGGCACATGTAAACATAAATGGAAGAATACGAGCTGGCTCTGAAAGCAGATGGGAAATAGTTAATTCAGGAAACTGCATCTGAAAAGTGGCTTTTACAACAGGATAGTTATAACATACCTCATAATCAACAACAAACTACTTCACGAAACACAGTAAATTCAAAGAACAAGGTGTTCAGAAAGAAAGAATGGTGGAAATTCCCCCTAGACGCACATATCTGGCAATATAAATCGGCTGTAACTTGTGATTTCTGTTAGTAAATAATGACTTTGTAGCGTATTTTTGTCGCATCTTTTTCATTTGCCACAGTGACTGTGCAATGTTTTCACTTTAAAATTAAATAAATATGTCATTTGGACAGATGTGCCCAAATTTTACATAGCACTGTACTGAAACACAATAGTGTACAAAGTCTTAATCATCTGGGCTATTTATCTGGGCAGTAAGTGTTTATTTACTGAAGAAAAAAAACAAAAAAAACTGAGAGTGTTTAATAATTTACAATGCTTTCCTTAAGTAACCTCAGTACTTATAATTTCTTTATAAAATACCTAGTGAAACTAATCAGTCCTTTATTGTAACTCAGTAAAGCAGGTGAACGGCAGGCAAAACTGAACAAATCCATGCTGTATCTGAAATTCACAGCTTAGTATTTGGTGATCTTTTCACCAGCATTTCAATAATTTTACATCAAAATTGTATTTTTTTACCCTTTTTGTGTGTTTTTATAATTAAAATTGTAGAGTATTTTATTGACTAACACATGCCCAGATGGCGGACACATCTGGGTCAAATCAGGGCCAGTTTTGACCAGGTTTGGGAAAAAAAAATGAATTGCTTTCTGAGATTTACTACTTTCATTAGCATATCTGGGCCAGTTTTTCATTGCGATCTGGTCCACTTTTATACTGCTCAAAAATGGGCCAGATATGTGCCGAACATTTAGCACTATATGGGATATGCTTACTGCTCAGATAAACATTTTAATGGCTGTATAAAGCTTTAACACAAACATAACGACACTGAGTCATTACAGTTTGTGCAGGAGGACTGAGTCCCAGTGAAAAAAATTAAATTCTGGAATCTGCATTTGGATTTCATCCATAACAAAATAAATACATATAATAAATTACTATAAATACCCTCTCAGTGTAAAGGTCTGAATGAAGCAGAAATATTTCCCCCTGGTGTGCGTCACATAGATGACCCTCACCAGCTCCAGTCTGATTTGCTTGGACCAAAGTCATTATGATCACATGCTGTAGAGAGCAAGAGATGAGCTGGGGGATGGTTACGTGCCTGCGAGCGCACACACACACACACACACACACACACACACACACACACACACACACACACACACACACACACACACTCACACACACACACACACACACACACTCACACACACACACACACACACACACACACACACACACACACACACACACACACACACACACAAACAAACAAACAAACACAGTTAGTGTCCCAGCTGTATTCTATGTGTAAGTTATGTAATCACATCTGTCTGACTGTCTCATTTACTATGGTCATGATGAGACCAATCCAAGTTTTCCAAGAGGCTTCTCTGCACTGGATGAGCTTTCAATTGAATTCTGTATTTGTTAAAATCCATTAACCCATTAACACGAATTAAAATATTTTTCCTTCTCCAGTACAGCGTTCAGTATTTTACATCAAAAATTCAGAAATTCATAACTATATTTACAGATTTCATTTGTTCAAACATTACTGTTTGTTAAAATGTTCTATATGTGGACATATATGAGTAGAAATGTCTCAGTGGAGGATATTAACTCATTTATATTTATAAAATCAACATTTCTAATTTGACCAGAGTGTCCAGACTGTAAAAACTCTTAAAGGGTGATTTTACAGAGGACACTCATGAAGGTCAGTGTAGAAGCGACCGATTGTGGTCAGTGATCACGCATTGGTCAGGGTATCGATGATCGGGTGTGTTTAGGTGGGATGTTTGTTGGTTTGACTGGAAGCAGCTCCATTATGAGGAAGATGTGAGGTGAGGGAGGACGCTGTGATATCGAACACCTGAGTGAGGGATGGGTCGTGTAAACGGTGTTAAACTGTGGACTGGGTTCAGCTCAGGTCTTCAGTGAAGGCCTGAAGTTCAGAGCCGGCTTCTTCAGGTAGCGAAGTTAGCGGTGATATCTGTCACGTAGCTCGAGCTGACAGGGAGGTGAAGGTGAGACATCGCTTCTTTCTCTTGAGAGACTGAAAGAGAAACGAATAGCTGACTGAGAATAACTAACAAAAACATAACATTAATATGATCAACACTAACATCAATATTAACATTATCAGCGCTAACATTATCAGTATTAACATTATAAGTGCTAACATCAGTACTAACATGATCAGTATTAGCATCAGTGCTAACATAATCAGTGCAAACATTATCAGT
The DNA here is from genome assembly GCA_034509495.1 of Acestrorhynchus altus. NCBI lineage: Eukaryota > Metazoa > Chordata > Actinopteri > Characiformes > Acestrorhynchidae > Acestrorhynchus > Acestrorhynchus altus. Next base: position 29,072,969 of record CM067506.1, read on the forward strand.
ATTAGCATTATCAGTACTAATACCAGCATTAACATTATTGGTATTCGCATTATCAGTATTGTCATTATCAGTACTAACATTATCAGTGCCAACATTATCAGTACTTACATTAACCGTACTAACAATATCAGTACTAACATTATCAGTACCAACATTGTCAGTAGCGACATTGTCGTACAAACATCAGCATTTATATTAACAGTATTAATATCATCAGTACTAACATGATCATTACTGTCATTATCAGTACTACCATCAGTATTAACATTAACAGTATTAACATCAGTACTGACATTATCAGTACAAACAGTAGTACTAACATTACCAGTATTAACATGATCAGTACAAACATGGGTATTTACATTAACATGTTCAGTATTAACCTTGTCAGTATTAACTCTGTCAGTATTAACATGATCAGTATTACCATTATCAGTGTTAAAATGATCAGTACTAACATCAGTATTAACATTATCAATATTATCACTATCGATACCAACATTACCTGTATTGCCATTTTCAGTGTTAACATTATCAATACTAACATTATTAGTGTTAACATTATCAATACTATCATCTGTATTAACATGATCGGTATTAACATTATCAATACTAACATTATCCATGTTAACATGATCCATACTAACATTATCTGTGCTAACATCACTATTAACATTGTCTGTACAAATACGAGTAGTTACATTGAGACTTTTAACGCTATAAGCACTAACTCTTTAGTGCTAACAGTATTAGCATTACCAGTATTAACATCAACAATATTAACATTATCAATATTAACATAATCAGTACAAACATCAGTATTAACAGTATCAGTACAAACATGCTCGGTATTAACATGATCAGTACTAACAATATCATTACTAACATTATCAGTACTAACTTGTATTCAGTATAAACTCATTTGCTAAATGATCAGTAATAACTTATATACTGATTACTACATCATGTTAGCTGGCAAGCTAACTAATCAATACTAACTCATATATTCAGCAGCCTGGTCCTGGTTTTCAGTAGTTAATTGTAGATTAATGTTTGTCACACAGTGTTGTAGCTTCTTGTTTGTCACTTCTGTTGTTTTTCTAAATATTGCTTTCAAGAAGTCAAAATGTAACTTAGAATATAAGGATTGTTGACTCACATTAGCTCATTTTAAATCCATTAATGGAAAAGTTAAAAATGGAACACTGGATCAATTTCCTCAACGTACAAACGTATTCCTTCAGTTTAGTGGATCATTTTATTTAAAGAGAACTGATTTTTATGTGAAGGGAATGACATTAAATTGAGGGAAATATTTAAGTCTAAATATTCTCTGTGTAAAATGTAGGGAATCTGTTTAATTTTTAATCATTGGCTGACTAGAAAGAAGAAGGAAATGTGTTTTAACAAGGTCTTGTTCTCTTTTCTGGTGAATGTTTTCAGAGGTTTTACCTTGAGGGCAAGTCATGCATAGTACAGTGCAGTTCATATTGTGGAGTGAGGTGAAGATTGGGTTTGGTTGGTGACCGTTGTGCTTGATTACTTTAAGGCCCCTTACACAAAAGTCTCCCAAAGGACTATGTTTAAGGCTCTAATAACAAATAAGTCTTCAGAAATGGAGAAATTACTATTACTATTCAGAAATGTACATAATTAATAAGCTCGTTGTCCAGCATTATACCACTAAGTGGTTGATTATAAGTTATATAACTTATATAATTACCCTACTTTCGGTTACTTCTCTCTGTCAGTGGAACTGGATGCAATCACATAATCATTCCAGTGAACTGGTGTAGTAATAAAGTGATATTTTTTGAGGTTTGACTTGGTTTGATTTTATGTTTATTTTGTGTGTTATATATTTACTGTAGTTTACTGTGGCAAATCTTCAACAGGTTAAAAGTAAGGGTGTTAACTTACCCTGTGTATTTTTTCTGTCATTTAAACAGCTGTCACATTATGTAAAAAATTCACTGGATTTGTCTATATCTAAAATGTATGTAGGGCATTGTACTCACTAACACCCATTAGCAACAAAACTGTTACTACAGCAACTTTAACATTAACATGAAGTTAAAATATTTATCGGGTCCCTAAAAAGCTGTCCCGTCTGATGTGGGGTGATGTAACTATTACTGCCAGGGCAGCAGATGTTTTTTCCTTGTGCTGCTTGTCTTGTAGGTGGCAGTTGTTCTCATTGTGACATTTGTTTCTTTGCACCTCCTTGGAGACCCTCATCTGCTAAATCTCAATCAAGTGTCATTGAGGCCCTGCTGTTGTTTGCAATCTTATTAACCTTTTGACCCTGGTCTCCAGCTCCTTCAAAGGGTGTCAGTTACTATGGATTCTCTTTGTCATTGCTTTCTTTATTCTACTACATTGTATTTGCTCATCTGCACTGGCTGTTTCGTTAAATTTATGAAGGAACAGGAAGCAAAAAGAAACATCATCCACTGATATGACTCATGTTGCCATGTCATAGCAAAATTTGACTGAATTTGCCTTGGACACGCCTCTCTGACCTCCAGCAGGTTTGCCCTTCACTGCGTAGAGGAGACCGTAAGATAATACTTCCGAGCCCCCTCGAGCTGGTGACACAGCGGGGGACGTGCTGTACGTGCCTCCCCCCCTAACTGTAGTAAATACGGAAGTCCCATCTTCCCTCCTACCTTCCCCCAATGAGGTATGAGAGAAATGGGAGAGGAAGGAAGAGAAGGCGTCTGAGGGAGGGGGTAGGAGAGAGAGTGAGGCCTAAAAGGAGGGGCGAGTGCAAGAGCTAAAGAGAAGGAGGAAAAGGGGAGGGAGAGTGCCTTGGTGTCAGCTGGGCTCTACCTCACTAACCTACTCTTCATGCTCACCCAATAGCAGTGCAGTGAGTGGGCGGGATTTAAGCCAGTCCCCCATCGCAGCCCTGCTGCATCTCATGCAATCGCATTATATGCAGGCTGACTTCCTAGGCCAACCAGAGAGAGAGAGAGAGAGAAGAGGGAAAACTGCTCTCGTGCTGGGAGGGAACACCCTACATGCCGGCTTTTCTTCTTCTTTCTCATTTACGTCTCCTCTGAGTCGCAGAACACTGCCGTTGCCTTGCTGGAAAGGACTCAAAAGCCTTCTCTTCCTCCTCCATTTCAGTTTCCAAACAGTGGTGGAGCAGGATGATAGCCGCACAGCTTCTGGCCTACTACTTCACTGAGCTGAAGGATGACCAGGTCAAAAAGGTGAGTGTCCATCCCCTGGCCAAGCCAGTGCAGATCTTTCCACCAGAAATAGGCCGGCTTTTCCACCTTGGAGCACCAACGGCCACGTGACAACAGATGCCACCCAAATGCATTTTAGAGCTTATGGGCGGCCATGGAGCTGGGAGATGCGCTCTGCCTCACGTCCTCCCGGCTGCAGTCACTACGTCACATGCTGTGCGACGGCGACATTGAGCTATAGAGGCAGGCAGGCAGGCGTGTGCGAGGGTCTACGTGAGTGACGCCACATACGGCATCACTACAGTGCAATGGGCCGTTGCTGCAATGTCCTTGAAAGAAGGATGTAGATGTCAGGGTGTTGCCATGAGGAGTGGGCCTGGTTTTTTCTACCTCTGTTCATGAGCATGCTTAGCAGGCTCTGTGAGAGGGAGGGTGAGTGTTCAAGAGTGTCTAGGCGCACCCCCTACCCCCCACCCCCCAGGGGTTTGTGAAGTGTCGAGTTTCAGTCGTGTGGCGGCACCCCCTTCACCGAACATGGCAGAATCGTGCCTTAGCATATTGATGTATGAGGAGAAGGAATGTTAACAAGAAGCTGGAGTATTTGGAATGAATCTAGTGGTTATAGTCAAACATTAGGGAAGAACCACTCTATGATTAACTCAAAGGATCTATTTTGTTTGCTTATTATTCCGTCAGTCTCAAAGGACATTGATTATCCGATGTGGCTACACATTGCTGCATACCTGAGAGGCACCTGTAACATTCAAATACTACAACCAGTCTACGACCTGGCCAGTTTTTGTTAATATGATGAAGGTTAGGTTAGTCTTCATGCTGTTGGTTCTTTACTTATGAGTGTTATTTTCGTTCCCCAAATGTTTAAACAGAAGTATTAGACTATTTGCTTCCTCCACATTAATTTTATGTCAAAACATAAGAGCTTCAGCTAATAAAGATGGCATGAAAAGCTTTGTCTAACACCAAGTCATTATCTCACTACTTGACTTGTCACCAGGTAACTTCCACCAGTGACTAACATCCTTCCACTCTGTGACCATTCTGATGATGTGTTAGTTGTAAATCCAGTAATGGCCTATGGTTCATTGCTGAGTTCCATTGCTCATCACAGGGGGCGGTGTTAGAGGTAACACTTGAAAGACTCTGGGGTTGCCATGACAACAGCCAGGAGGAACGTGACTAGCGGCAGAGAAGTCCCCCCTTGGCTTCTGACCACCAGGGTGCTGTCATGATTGAGCTCTTTGGTCTTTCCTTGGCGTTTGCTTTGTAATGTGAGGTTGTCAGACAAGCAAATGAATAATTACTGACAGTAATTACTGACACCGCTTACAGTGAAGTTTCCGATAGCCAATAAAGACATACATTATGTATGCACTTCAGTTTAATTCTAATATAATACAGAACTAGGGTAAAACTGTAGTCTAGTCGTAACAGTAGTTACCGTGACGTTCATTTCACTCTCTCTGACTGATTCCTCTTTTTAGTTGCTTTATTTCTCCATCTGTTCGAGAAGGGTGCCCAGTAGCCTGTTGCGCAATACCCTGTTTAGCACACTCTTCCAGGTAAACGGGTTTGAACAAACTGAAAATGACAGTGCTGGCAAGCAGTGCGGGCCATGTTCCGTGTTATAAAATGAGAAGACAGATTTGATTGCATCTCAGATGTGTAATGGATTTATGTATTTACCCATCATTTTAAGAGAGATTATGTGCACATTCCAAAACACCTTCAAACAGTTCATAAAACAGGACCTACACTGAACATCTTAGCCTGAAAAGAAAGATATGTCAGTGGTTATATGAGCTCAGACAAATAAAACAATATATTCCCTTTATTACTACTGTGAGGACATCATATCTGCATCTTCACTTAGTCAGAAACACTTTATCACTGTGAAATTGTCCCAGAAAAACTGAGCAAATTGGTTCAGTGGCCTTTAGAAAATAGCAGTTACATCCTCACACGCTATCCCAAAACATCAGGCAACAGGATGAGTCTTATAGCCCTCAAAATCAGATGTATTGACAATGTATAATCTGTGCAAATGTGTAACTGGTTAGCAAGAATTTTAGATGAGGTAAATGCATTCCTCCAGATTAGATCCATGTCCAGTTCCCCATCACCTTTACACAAAATCTTTTGTTCTACATGGTCTACATTTGCTTATTATAACAAAGACACCTATGTTAAAAAAGGCATGCAAATGATTGTAAAGTCAGCAGTATGAAGCCCACAAATGTGCCCCTTTGTTCCAGCAAATCAGATTGTCTTCAGGAATGACATCACACACTGAACATAGCCTGATATCTCCCATAGCAACTGAGACGGAGAAAGCCAGGCTACTACCACAGGCTGAGTTCACATGAATCAGCCTTTTTCTTCCAGCTTTATTTCAAATAAGTACTCTTATGTAACAGGAATGCCATTTATTTGAGTATGGCCAAAGATGCGCTTTCATTAATGTTGTCTTAATGTATAATTAAGGCATTAGTATGTTTTAGTTGAACTGAGCAGGTTCTACTACATGCTGTTGAGGACATAGCAATACTTGTCTCTGCATAAGTGCCATCTGTTTGTGATGTGTGAGGCCAATTACCTCTGAAATAGGCTTTAAGCCAGTGCCTTGCTTTTTAAGGGGGCACCACGGTGAAGCTACACTCAAGAAAGGAGGACATGATTATAGAATAAAATACATCAGATACATGAGGAACATTACTATTTCTTGTAATACCATATCTTCTGATATGTTTTAATTAAACTTGAGAATGAAATATTGTATGATTTATGCCTGTGACATCAGATGCTGTGTGTTGGTATTCCTTTCAACCATGCCTTCCTCTGGGCCTAATACACCATCTGTGTTCCCTGTTTCTTAGATCGATAAGTACCTGTACTCAATGCGCTTCTCGGATGAAACGCTGCGGGACCTCATGGCCCGTTTCCGCATGGAGTTGGAGAAAGGACTGAGCCGTGACACCAATCCAACAGCCACCGTCAAGATGCTGCCCACCTTCGTCAGGTCCATCCCTGATGGGTCAGGTGAGTCTGTAACTCGTGTCTGTTAAATGCCCTGACATGCTTGAAGTAATGGGATAACATTAAATGAATTGATTATGGAGTGGCATGACCTCAGAGGAAGGCTTGGGAATGCCCACGCCTGTGAAAGTTGTGAGGTTGAACAATTCATGGCAAGCTGAGGTGAATTATTGAGCTCAAGACATGAATGAATTTGAGCAAGGCATCACAGTTGGTGCTAGATGGATGAGACATTCCATTTCAGAAGTTCTTAGGCATTTAACATTCCTGGATCATTAGTTCAAATTCTGGACAGCTTAGGCCCAAGGCACATTGCATTATCCTGCTTGAATATCCCATCATTTCTGGGGTCCAGCGAAGCGAAGGGCTGCAAATGATCCCCAAGAAGTGATGTGTTTATGCAGACTGGTGGACCCAACCATGAGAATTCTCCCAACACCAATGTGGGACCACCATCAGCCTGCATAGTTGTCTTCTGGGGTCCATGGTTTCATAGGGTCTTTGTCTCACACAAGCCCAAACAGTTGATACCTTTACTCATGGGGTCATCCCAGGTGAGGTGCTGGGTTCAGTGTTGTAGTTTTAACAGAGGAACTCTGTTCAGTCTTCTGCTCCCAAAGGAAGCTAAAGAACCCTGCAGTAATCTGCAGAATATGCACGTGGCCCCCCCTCATTCAATGTGAATGTGATTTTTGTTGCTTGTCTGTTTACACAGGCAATTCTAGCTGGTTACATTCATTAAAGCAACTGTGGTTGGCCACCACACTGTCCATTGTGGGTGGTAATGCCTTCTGTGAAGTATTTTTGGTACCTGTGACACTTTGGCTAGAGGAGTGTAAGGTCTGCTCAAGAAATGAAATGTTTCCTCCATCTTGCCCCCTCTATCAAGCCTTGCTCAAGCTTTTTAAACCAAAGTCACCTTGCCACAAGTACACTGGCCAGTGTTTAAGCCCACAAGATAACACCTCTCAACTTACTCCTAACCCATGACTTTTGGCATTCCAGTGTATACCCCCTGTGTGTGTGAAGGAGAGTGTTTATGTATGCACAATGGTTCATATCATGTTCCAGAAATTAGTGAACATTTATATCAGTGTGAATCATACTCAGTATCCACTAGGGGTTACGCTTATGGTTAAGGCTTAGGACAAAATAGCTGATGGCTCTTGGGTGACTGTTTACATGGTAAGTAGTTGCCTGTTGTGCTGGGGTCCCAGAAGCACTTGTACTACAAACAAAGTTATTCTAAGCATCTATGGGTTGTGAAGAAAAACCAGCTAAACAAGAATTGCTACACTGGTAAATTTGCCAAAGCACAAATGACCTAGATTTTCTAGGAAGACAACAGAGCTAACAAAGGCTGGCAAAGGAAGCCTACTGACCTCAAATGTAACACTGCTCAGGCTTACGCAGAGATTGTGTATCGAATATTACATTCTGAATAAGGGTGAATGTAATATAGAGTTGTATTACACAGTGAGCTGCCCCCATTTTTACATATAGCACAGCTTTATATCCACTTAGTCACCCATAATAATGGTGGCATCAATATACTGAGTTCACTACATAATATGTGTGTAGTTTCAGTAGTACTGGATGCTATCATGTCTGTATACAGGACCTGCTGCATGGGACCAGTGACACAAGGTTACATCACAGATTACCCGTAATCCCTCATACAGATTGACATGTGAAAGTCCATTACAGTGACCTGCGTATGCATGCAAGTGTGTGCCATCCCATATGATGTCAGTCAAGCCTCATGTACGTGTGCTCTAGTGCCTCACTGAGCAACAGATTTCTTTTTTTCCAACTTTCAGTGTGGTCACAATGGGGCGTATTCAAAATGGCAAAGGATACACAGATATAGACATAGTTAGCTGATGCTGACATCTGGTATCCATGAACCTACAATATCTGCCAATTCTGATACATTATTAACATTATTATTACAAATATTAACCAAGAATTACAGAGACATTTATGTCCAAACTGTATATAGTAAGATGAATGAATTACAGATAGAAATCGTTAGTGTGATACAAAAACTTCACTTTTTGACATAACATGGATCTGTCAATTGTTTGTTGCATTGTGTCGGGCGTTCATGATGGACCAATAGAAATGCTCCAAATTGACATGAACGTGACATGACGTGAGTTTTTTTACACTGAACGTTTTGCCTTAATCAGCTTGCTGATCGCAGATAAAGTTCTGCACTTCAACAAAAAGAGCCAATCAGTTTGCTGCAATATAAATATGAATTAATTAAGCGATTTACAATCTGAATAATTGATTCATCATTTCAGTGGTCAATACGTTATTTGACTTTGAAAATAGTTCAGCCAATAGAATTATAAACACTACTGGACAAAAGTTTTACAACACCCAACATGGGTTCTGAAACTTTATATTATATATATTGTATTATATTGTACATATATTATGCAGCAGCATGTTGTTAGTTAGGAGATCACATCACAGCATGATGACTGAAACCACAACTTTATGACCACCTCCTTGTTTTTTACACTGACTGTTAATTTTTTATCAGCTTCACTTACAACACAGGAGCACTTTGTTCTAGTTCTATATTTAGATTGCTGTCCATTCATTTCACTGCATAGCTTGTTAGCCTTCTTTTACCCTGTTCTTCAATGTTCGGATCCCCACAGGACCACCACAGGTGTAGGTGATGGGTCATTCTCAGCTCTGACATGGTGGTGGTGTGTTAGTGTGTGTTGCATTGAAGATCAGTGTGAAAGAAGGCTAATAAGCAGAGTATGCAGAGAATCAAATGGACAGCAGCCTTTTTACACACTACTCCTGTGTGACAAGTGAAGCTGATAAAAATGAACAGTGAGTGTTAGAAACAAGGAGGTTTTGACCAGTAATGTATATTAGAATACAACCATTTTAAATCAGAAAACTCATAATGCATAATAATCTATTAATACCTAGTGAAGAGTCTAGCAGCTCTCTGAACCGGAGGGACATCACACTACAAACAGCCCTATATATAGATTTTGACCTACTGCTCTACCACTGATAAAATGCCGGGGAGTTTACAATGCAGCTGCCAACCCTGTATAAGGATGTTCTTCAGAGTCAAGCTTTCAAAGCATGAAGAATGAATACCTCAAGCAGGCAAATAACAATGGCTGGCTTTCTTTTTTTAGTTCAACAAGGACTCTTGTACTGTCAGATAGCACCAAGCTAAAAACTGTGAGCACAGACACAAAGGAGGTCTGTTGACTGACTTGAGTTTTTCAAAGAGCATTGTAAAAGTTGAGTATGGCTTGTGCAGGGGTCTGGGATTTTGCAGCGGGCCTTGGTTTACATTCAACTGATTCCTTTACACTTCATTATCAAAGTGGGTTTTCTGCAGGGAAGATGAAAGCCTCTCGTCATTGTTCTGGGTTGGTTTGTCTGAAAATAGTCCACATGCTTTTTAATTACTGTTACAGCCAGCACTGATCAGATGTGAATCATTAGAAAAGGACTGACAGATTTCAGCTCCTGCTTAGCAGGTCCGTTAGAGAAGCTTAATGTCCAGAGCTCACTTTCAGAGAAGCTTGATGTCCAGAGCTTTCAGTTTAACATAGAGAAGTGATATTAGCCACAGGTGGCTTATATGTCTCTGTCTCTTGGTGTGAAACTTTGTTCAGGCTTGTGAATTCATGACTTGTTCACACCAGAGATCTGCTGTTTACAAGGGAAATGAGAAAGGAGAATGAATGGCTCTCTTACTGCCACAGGTCCTTGTACTGCCACATATATACAGTGTAAATAAGTTTGTCTTCCAACAAAATGGTTGCTAGATGCTTTTATTTTAATGTAAATTATTTGTTATAGGTGTTTTATAGGTGTAAAACTTGTGCCAAAACTATAATGTGGATCATAAAGGGAGCAGCCGAAAGAAGGCTGTGACTGAAATGGATCCCTATTCCCTCATTAGTACTGCACTATATAGGGATAGACTATTTAGTTTACTATGTAGTGTTGAAACACAGAGGAATTCAGACACTTTCTCATCAGTAACGTGAATCAGCACTGGTCACATAAACACGTGAGTTGTGTTCTCTGTACACACACACAAACTGAATTCTGAATTAAAGTTATTAAAGCTCTGTTCTGTTCATGGAATAATCCTGTTGTTTACAAACTTCCCATTAATTAATTAAAGTTACGTGGGAAACATCCGAACTTCACAGCATCCAGTGGCTCATAAATATCATTGGCTTAGCAGCTTTATGAGCAAACGTCGTCAGCTTCATATGTTCCACTGTGTTGCTTAGTAATGAGACTCACAGTTGCAATCTGGTCCATATTCAGCTCCTGTAGTCCAATACGATGTTTACTAAATTACCAGTGAATTGTGGGAGATTATAGTGCCCTCAAAATCATGTTCGAATTCCACTCCATGATTTGGACACTCAGAGGAAAATGACTGACATACTCATTAGTGTCCCAAAACTTTAAACATTGTGACTGTAAAAGTCCCACTAGTTGATTCTGTGAAGCTGAAACTCAATGCTTGGTGATACTTTTTGGTGTAACTTTGGCCTAAACCAATTTCAAAGACTGCCTGCTTGTTAACAAAGCCTGGGGTGCTTGTAAACTACAGTACACTGAACTTGAAAGAGCGTGACCTTTGGATATACAGTTGAATATGCAAACACAGAAACATCTTTATCCTCTTAGAAATCCAATCCAAGGGAACAGGCAAGTGCCAGGCAAGCTTGTGCATTAGGTTTGCTTGTTGCCTGGCAACAAGTGCTGCTCAAATGTTATTGTCAGTCAGGACACAGCAAGAATCTGGAAGAGTCTGGAAAGTAAGAAGTGTAGGTTATAAAGAACATTGAGCCAGTGTTTCTGCGAGGCAGACTCATTAATCACTGTTTTATTGGTGGGTTGAAGCATAAGTTGGCAGGAACTCAAACGTTAAATAAATAAGCCACTGTCACAGCTTATTTACTCACATGCCCATCACTTCAAAGAAATTAAGCTTTCTGTAATTAGGCCTCCCTTGAAATGCCCTTTCTCCGATATTGTTGTTGTCATTGTGTCAGCAGATGAGCAAGTAGGCTACATTATTAGTCAGGCATTAAGTCATGCATAAAAAGTGTTACTGAGGATATGCATAGCATTTGTGTGTGTAAACCAAAGGTCAGCATTTTATTTAACTGTTATACTGTACTGTATGCAATCTGAGTTTAATCTTGACTTACAATTATTGAAAAAAGGATTGTTTTAATTTTTTTGTGCTGAATTTTATGTTTTGATTTTTTTTTGTTTTGTTTGTTTTCTTATTATCACAGAGAAGGGGGATTTCATTGCTCTGGATCTGGGAGGCTCTAATTTCCGAATCCTGCGTGTAAAAGTCTCTCATGAGAAGAAGCAGACAGTGCAGATGGAGAGTCAAATCTATGAAACCCCAGAAGACATCATCCATGGCAGTGGAACGCGGGTAAACCTTTTTTTTTAACATACATGTAACCTTACTGTGCAATGGTCTGAATATTTTCAGTGGTAGTGTTTTTCTATGACTTTTTTTACTATTTCCATAATAAAAGTTTCTAGGTTTAAGAAAATCTGTAAAATCACAGTTTTTGAGAGAACTCTCGTGTCTCTTCAGCTGTTCGACCATGTGGCAGAATGTCTGGGAGACTTTATGGAGAAGCAAAGCATTAAAGACAAGAAACTGCCTGTTGGATTCACATTCTCATTCCCATGTGCTCATAGTAAACTGGATGAGGTATGAGTGGTCAGAAAATTGGCTTTTTATCCAAAAGAACAAACAGTTTCATGCAAAACCCAAATAAGATGCATTATTTTATAATAAGTCCTGTGTTTGTATAAAATTGTTTATTTTCTTTGAAAGGCTGTTTTGCTGACATGGACCAAACGCTTCAAAGCCAGTGGAGTGGAGGGTATGGATGTGGTCAAGCTCCTAAACAAAGCTATCAAAAAGAGAGGGGTGAGTTTTGTAAAAAAAAAAAAAAAAAAAAAAAAACCTCATTGATTGTTTGCTTAGTTTATATTTCATGCACATAAGAATGTCTGAAATCATGTTGTGCTGTGGATCTAATGGGAAATGTTTTGTGTCCAGGACTATGATGCAGACATCATGGCAGTGGTCAATGACACTGTGGGAACTATGATGACCTGTGGCTTTGATGACCAGCGTTGTGAAGTCGGAATTATCATTGGTAAGAAACAATTGTTTACACTCCTCAGACAAAAGATATGGATAGAATGACTGACATGGTGCATTCAGACGGACATAAAATCACTGAGAACCTTGGGTGAAAATGACTTAATGCCATCCAAATAGGGCGTATTAGTGGTAACTCAGCTTCAGTGTCAAAGCAGCTCTGAAAATGTGTGATGAACTGAAGAGTATTTGATGATTTGTGTTGCTGTATTCCCACAGGTACAGGCACTAATGCATGCTACATGGAGGAATTGAGACACATTGACCTGGTGGAGGGAGACGAGGGCAGAATGTGCATCAATACGGAGTGGGGAGCTTTTGGAGATGATGGCATGTTGGAGGATATCCGTACTGAGTTTGACAGAGAGATTGACCGTGGATCCCTCAATCCTGGCAAACAACTGTAAGCCAGAAACCCAGATGATGGGGGCAGGGGTTACTGTGAATTTGTAAAGCCAATTCCAAGGGTTATCGTTATAAATGAATGAGAAAACCTGTTTTGTCTCAGGTTTGAAAAGATGGTGAGTGGAATGTACATGGGGGAGCTGGTGAGGCTTATCCTGGTCAAGATGGCCAAAGAGGGGCTGCTGTTTGAGGGCCGAATCACTCCAGAGCTGCTGACTAAAGGCAAATTTGAAACGAAGCATATTTCTGCCATTGAGAAGTAAGTATCCAGTTTTATCACACAAGTACTCCTGGGAGCTAGTTCACACTAGGTTGATTCTAGGATATCTGTCTTTTCTGAAATAAGCCTCAAAATAGACAAAATACATTTACTAAATCTGAATCAGTGACAGATTAGTTTACAAGCCCCTGATGGAGAAGATATTTGACCTATAGGCTCTGTTCATGTTGTTATCCAGGACTAAAGAGGGCCTGACCAAAGCCAAGGAAATTCTGACCCGCCTGGGTGTGGAGCCATCAGCGGATGACTGCATCGCAGTGCAACATGTGTGTGCCATTGTTTCGTTCCGCTCGGCGAACCTCATCGCTTCTACCCTGGGTGCAATCCTTACTCGGCTGAAGGACAACAAAAACGTACCTCGCCTCCGTACTACTGTGGGCATTGATGGTTCCCTCTACAAGATGCATCCACAGTAATAATTTGATTTCTTGTTCTTTTTAAGTTTTCTTTTTCCCTTTTGTTGAAACAATTTTATAGCTACGTAACGTACATATTTGTTAGATCACTGAATTATATCTCATAGTTCCCTGCATTTTAGGGGATTATTTATCATCTGTTTTAAAGAAGCACACTATTATAGAACTCCTTTTATAGAACTTGCCATGGGACTGGTTTATTGTTACCAGTCTTACTTTTTTAGGCTGGTATCTTCTTGGTACTGGAATTGTATCATGTGTTCAGTATGCTTGGCCAAACCTTCTGAGTGAACTTTAGAAGCAAGTGTGAGGCAGTGAACCATGTGATTCTTGCAAAGCCTCTAGTGACTAGCTATGGAAGGCCTTATAAATAATTGATTATATTTAGGACAAGCTAACGCTTCTGAAGCTTTCACTTGTTTCTGTAATTGCAACACTCATAATGCAGCATCTCCCTCCCCCTGTGTCTCTCTCAGGTACTCTCGACGGCTACATAAGACCGTTCGCCGTCTAGTGCCAGAATGTGATGTGCGTTTCCTGCTCTCAGAGAGTGGGAGTGGCAAAGGTGCAGCCATGGTGACAGCCTGGGCCTACAGATTGGCTGATCAGACACGTCAAATTGCCGAGACACTGGCGGAATTCCGCCTCACCCAGGACCAGCTGCTGGAGGTGAAGACGAGAATGCTCACAGAGATACAGAACGGCCTGAGCAAGAATACTCAGAGCTCAGCTACTGTCAAAATGCTGCCAACATATGTCCGCAGCACTCCTGATGGAACAGGTATGTGAGATGCCGTTTTGCATTGAATGTGTTAGTTGACACCATAGAGAACACAGTAACATATTTTTGATGGTCTACTTTATAAGCTTTGTATATTTTCACCCTGTCTTCATCATACGTTCCCATAAACAATGTTAAAGAGTCATTAAATGTCCTTGTCCTGAAGAGTGACTACCCTGTAGAGGTCAGTTCCAGCTAACTGGCTGTAAGAGATGCTCCTGAAGGCCTTCATTATTACTCTGTAGGGTAGTAGATCACAAGGACCAGGATTGAGCACCACAGCAGTAAATTCATTCTTACTGTCCCCTAAGACAGTATGGTATGGCCTTAATCTAAAAATGAACCATGAACCAAATCATGTTCAAATCATGTATCTTATCGTAGACTTTCAATATATAGATAACTATTTTAATTTGCAGGTAAGCTAAATGAGACCATCAAAAGAAAGCATTGCCAAGAAAACCAGGACAGCTTTAGTAGTGACAATGTTCTAACTTTTTTCAGAATCACACCATTTAACACAAATATGTGGTCACTTAGCTCAGTAAAACTGAAACACCTGTTCAGTCTCTACACACAGCAGCTTATTTAATGCTCTTTATCCCTCCTCCATTGCAGTGCACTATAATCCTGGGCTTTGGCATTGTACAGTATTTTAGGAGCCCGAAGCCTCTTGCTTGATGCTGATTGAGGTCGAAGGGTTTCTGAAATGCAGTCCAGCCAGCACACTAAGACGAATGCTAACAGAGCTTCAGCTTGCTGCAGTTATTACTGTGTTCAGGCAGCATCACAGCCAGATGAACTGTGGGTTAGGTCAACAAGTAGGAGTCACGAGAGTCATATCAGGGTATCTGATTACAGGGAACTGTTTACGCAATACACTTCTTATTGTTTATATTTTTGGAATAATAATCAGAAGTTGAAGTTCACACAGATTGTCATATTTTTGTCATTCATGTACAGCATTTATTAATGCCATTCACATTTATCACAGAAAATGGTGACTTCCTGGCTTTGGATCTTGGAGGCACAAACTTTAGAGTGCTCTTAGTGAAGATTCGCAGTGGTAAAAGACGGACTGTGGAGATGCATAACAAAATCTATGCTATTCCTATAGAGGTGATGCAGGGAACAGGAGAAGAGGTGGGTAGTTCTTTTACTTCTGGGAATATCCACAGGGAATGCAGTAATGAGAGATTGAAACTATCATAGAACACAATTTTATGCAGATATTTAGTAAAGCATCTAACATTCTCTTCCCTGAACTCCTGCAGCTCTTTGATCACATTGTTGCCTGCATATCAGACTTCCTGGATTACATGGGTATGAAGAATGCTCGGTTGCCTTTGGGCTTCACCTTCTCCTTCCCTTGTAGACAAACCAGCCTAGATGCCGTGAGTTTTTTTAATACTAAGTAGTCATGTTGGTTCAGGACAAATGTTTGTGACATTTAATGCATGTAATGTAACTCTGTATGGTCTGCTTTTAACTAGTCTCTCAGCAGGTTTATTACTTCATTTTCTTTTTTTCATGTATTTCTTTGTTGTATTTTATTTGTTTCCACTTTTCCATCAGTGTCCCAAATGTATCTGTCAGTATTTCTGTCAGTAAATTTATGTGTATAAATGTTTTGGAAATTCTGAACTGTTGTTTGGGTTGTGTTTACTCTGCAGGGCATTCTTGTAAACTGGACAAAGGGATTCAAGGCCACAGACTGTGAAGGGGAAGATGTGGTCAACCTGCTGAGAGAGGGGATTAAAAGGAGAGAGGTAACAGACAAAAGTATTAGCTATCAATTATATGCACTTATGTTGTAGGACTGGACTATATTGACCAAATAAAAATCATATCCAGGTATATTTTATCTGAATGCCGATATTCAGTATACAATACAATATATGATGTGAAAAATACAATGTGAAAAAAATTGGAACACCCCATGAAATGCTGTTTTTTAGTATATTTAAGCACAGTGTATATATGAAAAATGAAGATCAGATTTCAATAAACTGTCTTATAGACACACCCTCCATGGTGTGTCTGTGAAACCATGAATGGGGTGGATGGGAGTAGAAGAGGGGCTCAGAGCAGGGGACAAAGCAGAAGGAGAGAGAAGAAAAAAAGATCTGCAAAACAGAAATGTTTAAACATTTAAATTTAAAACCTTTAAAAATTGATATAAACAATATGACATCAGCATATACTCTGTTTATATCTCTATATAGATATAATTATTAATATATTGCCCACCCTTACTATGCAATACTTTGACATTTGGACATTTTGCATTAGTTTCCCAGACATGCTGTGTCTTGTACTGAATTCCAGCACCATTCAAAATTATTTTTAGTTCTTACTTAGGCTTAAACCAGGTCTGTGAAAGTGCTCCTACAAATTCCATAAAGAATCCTCTCGTTTCTCTTATTTAGACACTTTGAGTTTCAAAATAAGATTAGTGTGTGTGTACAGAGCCTCTAAAATGTGTGTATTTCCACCCTGCAGGAGTTTGACCTAGACGTAGTAGCAGTGGTTAATGACACAGTGGGGACCATGATGACTTGTGCATATGAGGAGCCAACATGTGAGGTCGGCCTTATTGCAGGTAACTAACATTATATAGCCTATAGTTCAGAATCTTGTTGTCACTTCTGTCTGCAGACTTCAATGTGCTCTGCTTTCTTGAATGTCAATCTCAAAATTGCTTGTCAACTCGTTCAAAATCATTCAAATTCTTTAAGAACAGAAAACATGCCTTTGTATACTTCATATTCATCATTACAGGAACAGGCAGCAATGCGTGCTACATGGAAGAGATGAAAAACATTGAGACAGTGGACGGAGAACATGGCAGAATGTGTGTGAACATGGAATGGGGTGCATTTGGAGACAATGGCTGCCTGGATGATATCAGGACCCAGTATGACAGAGCTGTGGATGACCTCTCCCTCAACCCTGGCAAACAGAGGTGCCTTTTAAAGAATTGTACAGTACCTGGTATAATATGCACAGGGTAACCATTGGGGGGGGGGGTCAGGACCCTGAATTCACATGTGCATGGAACAAATAAGGGAAGAGGGTAGGGCAGAAAGAGAGTGAAGCATCCTGACTACCTATTATACAGAGCTGTCCCTCAGTCTGCTGGTTCTGGTTTGAAGACTCTCCCTGGTTGCATCAGGCTGAATGAGCTGTGGAGTGGGTGGGTAGAATCACCAGGCATGCAGAGAGCTTTCTGAGTAAGGCAAGTGCTATGTCCTGGAGGGAGGGGAGGGAGGTATGATTTTCCCAGCTGCTCTTACGATGCACTGGAGAGTCTTGAGGCAAGACTAGGTGCAGACGCCATACCACACATGGATACAGCTGGTCAGGATGCTCTGAATGGCACCACTGTAGACGGTGCACATTATGGGGGTTGGGGCTCAACACACATCCTTGGGGGGGCTGTGTTGATACTGGACTACAATTGGTTATTTTTATCACTTGAGAAACTTAATTTTACATTGTTTCAGTCAGTATGGATTTGTAGAATTCCTGTAATTTTTCAGTAAATACAGTATTTAGAGACAATATTTAAAGTGATCATAACTACACTGCAAGAAGTACATGCTCCTTGAGATTCTTTTGCTTGTTGTTAAATTTGAAACTGTGATGGAACCCCATAATGTTCTTCAAGGAACCTTCAATAGAAGGATAAGGGTTTCTTGAAGGTTTCTTGAAGCGCTCTTAAGAGGTTCCTTCACAGTTTCAAATTGAAGAGCCTCCAAAAGTTTCTCAAGGGTTTTGTACTTTTTACAGTGAAGCTTTAAAACAACATAACCACCGTCCAGAATCATGATTTATCATTAGAGCATGCTCTAATTTCTATGGTCTCCCTTCTTATCAAATGTTATATGGGTTTGTTTGAGAGATAATCATACATTAACAGCATGTACTCTGTCTTTGTTTTTTCAGGTATGAGAAGATGTGCAGTGGGATGTACCTGGGTGAGATTGTGCGAAACATTCTCATTGACTTGACAAAGCGCGGCTTCCTCTTCAGAGGCCAAATTTCAGAGACTCTTAAAACAAGAGGGATCTTTGAAACCAAATTCCTGTCCCAGATTGAGAGGTATTGTTTAACAACCTTATTGCAGGAAAATTGAACCTTTTATATGATTTAGTACACATTATATCTGAATATTTATTAGATTTTATTTTGGTTTGTTGTTTTATAAGGTGTGAAAGATTTGCAATCCTGTTTTCTAAACTTGTGTTTTGTTGCTCCCTCTAGTGACCGTCTGGCACTACTGCAAGTGAGGTCCATTCTGCAACACTTGGGTCTGGACAGCACTTGTGATGACAGTATTATTGTGAAGGAAGTGTGTGGTACTGTGTCACGCCGAGCTGCGCAGATCTGTGGAGCAGGAATGGCTGCTGTTGTGGATAAAATCCGTGAGAACAGGGGACTGGACCATCTTGACATCACCGTGGGAGTGGACGGCACACTCTACAAACTCCATCCACAGTGAGTTGCCAGTTCAGTGCATCTGTTTGTTTGAGCACTTCTAAATATTAACATTCACAGATTCCCCTAGATGTCCAAACTTCTGCTATTTACTCACAATCTAATAATAACTGAATACAAATCTGAATATTGTCCCTTACAAAACTGTGCTTTTGGACAAATTATTCTCTGTTCTGGAAAAGCAAAAGGAGGACAATGTTTGAAAATCTCAGTTTGAATGGCAAGCCATACACATATCTAGATATGTTGGCAAAGTAACGTGAAGGTCCTCCTAGTCCTTTAGTTTTTCGTCTCCCCTTCTAATGAATGCATCAGCTACCTTTACACACACTGCTGACACAGATATGCAAATGCACATGTCTAGTTCCTGTAGAGAAGTGCTCCCAATAGAATAGGACTCTCTGGAGCACATGAATTTGAACCTTTTGGACTAGAAGGATATAAAGCCCCCCAGCAAAGAGCTGTGGAGAAGTGGAACCATGTTCTCTGGAACAATGGTGCTCCATCCCCAACTCTTCCAGTGGGATGTGTTTTGGAATTGGGGATGTAGTGGCACCAGTGTAGTAGTGTAGTGTAGCAAGGCTCCAGAGTTTAGTTAGTTACACTTATATAGCGCCTTTCTAGATATCCAAGGACACTCCACAGTCAGAACTTTACACTCTACACAGCCAACACAAGAAGTGGCAGCCAATCAAAGACAGCATACTCTCTACCAGAAACCACTGTCCATCTGGAGGACTGCATCGAGCACTAGTGGAGTTCACCCAGGACAGAGTGCCGATCCACATTCATTCCCACACATCAGGGCAATTTAGAGTATTCACCTGATCCATGTTTTTAGAACATGGGAGGAAATTTAAGCTCCATGAGGAAACCCAGGCAGAGACAGTTACTCCATCAAAAACAAAATAAACTCTTTTTTTTAATAATCTTGATTTCAGAAAGAACAATGAATAAGCAGAGTTCCCAATATCCATATAATGCATGAACTAAAAACTCTTTTTCTGTGTATTATTTTGTTTTAGTTTCTCCCGGATAATGCACCAGACTGTGAAGGACCTTGCTCCCAAGTGCAATGTGAACTTCCTGCTGTCTGAGGATGGGAGCGGAAAAGGTGCTGCCCTGATCACAGCAGTGGGATGCCGCCTGCGTGAGCAAGAGCAAAAAAGCTGAAACCTCTTTGGATCAGCTCATTAGCACCATCTCACTCTTACCAAGAGCAGAGAACTTTCCCAGTTGCAGCCGTGACAAAAGTTCTCCACCTAATGTCCAGCACATCCACCTCACCATGCTCCAGTTGCAGGGCATGGGATCCTCCATACTTCGTATATCACTCCATTTGAACTAACTGTAACTGTCAGCCTTTCACTGTGTCTAAATTTAGTGTCCATGTCAAAGTGTATGTGTTTATATGTATCACAGATGGGTTGTCCCTTATTATAGAGTCTATACTGAGATGTTGTAACTCTGCTGTAAACATTTTATGGATGTACATTATTAGCAAAAGGGAAGAAATTTCAAGGCAAAGCGACAAGACCAATTATGTATACATATAAGAGTATATTATTTATTTTATTTTTGTATTTGAAGGGTGTGTTGAGAGAAAAGTGTAAGAGGAATAATAGGTGATGATACCTTAGAGAAAGATGGTTGCAAGCTCTTTTTTTTTGTCTGTGTTTATGCCATGCTCATTTCTGATCTGTTGCATTTTGGCATTTCTCCAGTAAAACGTCTAATATATGAATGTTGAGGGATGAGCTGGCTTTTGTGACCACGCCCACTTCTCTCTGAGGCTGAAGAGAAATGCCATGCAAGTCCATGCTCCAGTCAAGGCTGCATCCCAGTGAATTGCTTCCTTACACCCTGTAATCTCTGCTCCTGAAGGCCCCAACAAACAAGAGATCAACAAAAAAGGAGACTTCTTGCCTTTGTAATCCAGCCCCTGTGAAACACAACCTGCTCTTGTGGTGCCCAGAAACCTGAGCAGTTGCAGCAGACTATACCATAACATATTGCTTTCGTGAAAGTAGGTGAGAATTGTCAGCATTTGCTGTGTGCTGTGAATAAACGCAGATAGGCCATTGACTCCCCACCCTCCACGCTCACCCACAAATTATGGTGCAGATCTCTAGTAAATGTCCTTGTGTGTAATCTGGCTGAGTGTTTGTGTGTGATCCTGTATAGTTACTGAGTGAACCTGTGCAGTGGCTCTGAGATGGTATGATGAATGCATGCCTTATTTGGAAACAAGAGGTTTAGTATCCACTCATTTTGTACAATTCTATAGGCGCACCATATTTAGATGTTCTATAAACAAAAAATTATTAAACTATTTTGATGAGCTATGGCTAAGTTCATGTTTCCTGTAATTTCCTGTCAAAGTGTTACAGGATTAGGACATCAGCAGGTTGTTTCTGTTCATTTACAATTGCTGCATTCAAATGCACCAGAATACTGGAGCTAAAATACAGAGGGCTATTCCAGCAGGCTCTGACCTTGGTCACCAACGTCAAACAGATGATAATTTTTTAGTTGAAAATATAAATCAGATTTACATCAAAACCTTGTACACTGAATTTTACTTTACAATATAGTTTATGTGATATTTGGCAAACTGCCCCAAGTAAATTAAATCAAGCATAAATTTCACAGCATTTGTGCAATTTTTATGTGAATGAAGGGTGACAACATCAATGCATTTTTTGGGAGACATTTTTATTTTGCAATCAACAAATCTGCTGTAGTTAATTCACCATTAATTAGGCACAGGTACATTTGAGCGTGACTGGTGTGAAACATTTTTACTGACTCTAATCTTGAGGACTGTTTGTTTTGTACAAGACTTTTTCAAAACGGTCTGAAATATTATCTATTATTTAATAACAAAGCTAATTTTTAACTTACAATTAAATTACTTTCACAAAATGTGACTGTATGTACATGCCCACAAATTAGATGCAATATTTACAGCAAACTGAATAAGCACAGGTCAATCATCAACACTTACAGTGCAGTGATTATGAATATTGTTGGTAATGTATTAAACATCATAGCACTCAAACGGGAACTTTGAGAAGAATGACAATGTTTTCAATTTTGAAAAAATGGGAAAAGCTAAGTTAAGTAATTACGTTCTGATATTTAATTTAATTTGGGTGTGATGTTGGTCTATAAACATGACTAACATCAAGGAAGACAACTAGTATGACCAAGCTTGCTCATGATGGATCACAAGCATGACCATTGCTTTAGGTTAGATGTTGCATGTCACAATCACTTTTTAGTGGGTCACTGTCCATCTGCAAGATGAAGAACTCCATCCATGGGGTTCAGAGTCATTTGAATGAAGAGTTTCAACACAGTTCAGAGTGGAGCTGTAAAGACAAGTGATCCAGTTCCATTGGAAGCCAAATATTCACACATGTTCAGGTTTCATTGTTCCTTTTTCTTGGATTCCAGCATTGTGCTGGTTAGTCAGTCTTCATCTATACATCTCTCATCTCAGAGCTTTTTTTTATCTGCAAAATTCAATCAGTGAGATTTAAACAAA
Source organism: Acestrorhynchus altus (assembly GCA_034509495.1). Lineage (NCBI taxonomy): Eukaryota > Metazoa > Chordata > Actinopteri > Characiformes > Acestrorhynchidae > Acestrorhynchus > Acestrorhynchus altus. The sequence continues at coordinate 29,095,369 of CM067506.1, forward strand.
ACCATTTAAAGTGATTTGATGTAAAAGAAAAGGGTCTCTGTAGAGATGCTTGAGCACTTGGAGGTCTTTCAATCACCACCAAAACATTCTTAGCTATCATAAAGCACAATGGCGGTGTCAAGCAATGGCCTGTGCCATCAATCCGCCTATTCATTTTAGCTTTATTAATATGTATTAAAATGACAATGCATTCTGTTGGACTAAGAAATTTGCAAAAGTTGAAAGTTAAGAACAGTTTGCACTACCTTAAGCAGCAACCAAACTGGAGATCAGACTTTTATATCACTGTGGAGAACGTTTGGGCCATCATGGAAGAACTGCTGATTTAATTCAGCCACATTGAAACATTTTGGAAGTGCCAATTACGCAACCCATGTTACGACCGCCCTCACATATGATGCTCACAACAGTAGAAGGGTGAAGACAAGCACCTGCTTCTTCTGATACATATGAAGCGACTGCCTCTTTTCAAATTGTCACCAATGCATCACATCAATGGCATCTTGTGAGAAAAGATACAGGACCCCAGCTCCAACACAAAGGTTCATGGACACCTCTGCTGGCCAGGATTGCACTCGATGGGATGTAGGGGGGTGGGGTGCACCACCCACCCACCCATAGAGAGTATGGCCAGTTGTCCTCTTTCAAACTCCTGCACCTAAAGGCAAACAGAATGATCCGGGATTCAAACCAGCAATTCTCGGATCAAGATGAAAGTGCCGAGTGCTGTGCAGACCAGCATCACTCTAGTTATGACGTGTGGAGAGAGCGCCATCTACCCACCAAGAGAGCATGACAAATTTTGCTCTTTCAGACTCTGTCATAGCATTCGAACCTGCGATCCTTGGATCACAGTGCAAGCACATTAGACCACAGTAACCCTGAATGACATATTTTACATCAAATCTTTCGTTAACTCAGTTAACTGGATGCAGGAATCTTAACTGTTTAATTGTGCAGCCTTTTCTGAGAAGAAAATAATTGAACTTGTATGTCCTTTAAAGCAGGCTACTTTACTTTTTGGGCCTTTCTGTTGTACTTTGTCCATCCCACCACTTTCCTACAGATCTGCTCTTCTTTCTAAACTGGTTTGGGACACATCTGCAAGAATACTCCTGATCCTGAACTACTAAACCCCGTATTGTGGCCTGTGGGGTCATTTTCTATTGGCCAATTCTAACACATTATGCTTTGGTCATGTGTGTTCTTGGTTTATACGAGCCTCGGAATGGTCTGCTTTACCATCACTGACATCACAGATACAAGTCAGGGAATACGATCTTTTGATAGCTCTCCGGTGTATGAAGACACACAGTTGACCAAAAGCCCAGCAGCTGTTTAGATACTTACGGGCTGCACTGCACAGTTACAGTAAGCTTTGGCTTTCATGAGTAGTTTACATATGAGATACAACATAGAAACAGTCACCGAAAGCATCTTACATCACTGTTATCATCAGAGAATCACCACCAAGCTGCGCAGGTGCCTGTGTTCTCCTTCTTGCCCACCTTGCACTATCAACACCACTGTACACGTAGCTACACTAAGTGGTCATATCGTTGCTTTCAGCAGTTCCTGACCTGAAGAACACTGTCTATGGGAGGTCAAACCTTGCCTCTTCAGCAGTTGCTTTTTTAAGTCGAGCTGCCACTTGACATTCAGGCAGTATTTACAGCTGAGTTTGTTCACTTATTCCACATAATGATAAATGAAACCATGTGGCAACAGATAGTATATCCAACCAAAACCAACGACAGTGACAGTGGTGCTTATGTCATGGAATATGAAAACTCCATTTGAACAGAAGTCCTCTTAACCTGAAACTCCACTGTGAGGTGTTTGGTGGTGGGGTGACTGCACTAGGCCTTGGAAAGCCTGTCTCTTGCTCTGGGCTTTAAGATTTGATCAGTTTGGATGCAGGCTCCACTGGTGCGATGGCATGGTTCCGGGACGTCATGCTGGTGGTCTCAGTGCGATAACTACGAGTGGTTCTGAAGGTTCTCATACGCTGTAGCTCCATGTTGTCCCCCTCAGAGATCTTGATAAATGGACACCAGCAGAATGCTCGCCGAAATCCTGACCGGAATCTGGAGAGACACAGCAGATACAGGTAACAAAAGAAGACAGGTAACAAAGCATAAAGTTTGGATCCCCGGTTCAAATTATATGTCACAAAAGAACACTTTTCACATAACGATAGCAGATGAAAGCATGAGGGGTTGACTTTGGACTTGATAAAACCCAGTGGACTTCTGACATCTTGGATTCCTCCAGTCTCTAGGTGCTTGAGAGCAACAGCCCAGTTCTTTTCCTCCTTAGCCCAGGTAAGATGCTCCTTTCCTGGAGACATCTGTCTGTACATGGTGGCTCTTGATCCACTGACACCAGCCTCAGTCCACTCCTTGTGAAGCTCTACCAAGTTCTTGAATTTACTGTTCTTGACAATCCACTCAAGGCGGTGGTCATCCCTGATGCTCATGCCCCTTTTCCCGCCACATTTTCCCCTTCCAGACAACCTTTCATTCACATAGTGCTCTCAGAACAGCCAGCAATGACTTTCTGTGGCTTAACCTCTTTGTGGAGGGTATCACTGATCATCTGCTGGACACATGTCAAGTCAGAAGTCTTCCCCAAGATTGTGATTGTGTGTGCTGGATGGCCATGACATTTATAATGTTTAAATTGTAATTTAGTTGAAAGCTGCTGAGGCAACATTTTAACATAGATGAGAAACAATTAATATGCTGTATTGTGAAAGACAGGTGTCTACTGTCTAGAAGCGATCAGGTTCTTTATGGTTCTTTATGGTTTGTGAGTGTTTACCAGAAATCCTCAGCACCCAGTGTAGTACAGTGCATCTGGAAAGAATTCACAGTGCTTCTCTTTTAGCACATTTTGTTATGTTACAGCCTTATTCCAAAATGGATTCAATTCACTCAAAATTGTACCCACGAAACCCACAATGGCAAAGTGAGAAAGGTTTGTTTGTTTGAAATCTTTGCAAATTCTTTAGAAAAATATAACATGTACATAATTATTCACAGCCATTCCACTCAAAATTGAGCTCAGGTGCATCTTGTTCCTTCAGATGTTTCTGCAGCCTGATTGGACACCTGTGGTCAAATTCAGTTGGATATGATTTGGAAAAACACACACCTGTTTATATAAGATTACATAGTAGACGGTGCAGGTCAGAGCACAAACCAAGCCATGAAGTCTAAGGAGTTGTCTGTGGACCTCAGAGACAGGATTGCACTGAGAGACAGGTCTGGGGAAAACTCTTTGCTGCACTAAAGGCCCCAATGAGCACAGTGGCCTCCATCATCCGTAAAGAGAAGTTTGGAACCACCAGGACTCTTCCAAAACTGAGTGATACTGGTAGAAGGCCCTTAGTCAGCGAGATGACCAATAACCCAATGGTCACTCTGACAGATCTCCAATATTGCTTTGTGGAAAGGGGAGATCCTTCCAGAAGGACAACCATTTCAGTAGCACTCCACCAATCAGGCCTGTATGGTAGAGTGGCCAGATGGAAGCCACTCCTCAGTAAAAGGCACATGACAGCCCACCTTGAAGCACCTAAAGGACTCTCAGACCATGAAAAACAAAAAGTGCATTTTTTGCACTGAAAGCTATGCATGAAGTCTGGAGGAAACCATGCACTGCCCATCTCCTAGCCAGCACCATTCCTACAGTGAAGCATGGTGGTGTCTGCCTCATAGTCATGGTTGAGGGAAAGATGACTGCAGTGATGTACAGAGACATCCTTGAAGATAACCTCCAAGTTCCTCCAGAGCACTCTGGACAAAGGTTTATCTTACAATGACCCTAAGCACACAGCCAAGATAACAAAGGAGTAGCTTCAGGACAACTCTGAATGTCCATGAGTGGCCAGCCAGAGCCCAGACTTGAACCTGACTGAACATCTCTGAAGAAAAAATGAATTGAAGGCATTTTGGAATAAGGCTGTAACAAAAAATGTTCAAAAAGTGAAGCACTGTGAATACTGTATATCATCTGTCACGCCAATGTTCTAGTCCGCTCTTCACAAGAGTGAACAGGGGACATGACCGTTTCATGACTGACTGATTGATTGATTGATTGATTGAATGGCTGATTAATTAATTCATTACTCTGAATGAAAGTAATACCCTTCCAACTCTGATAAAGGTTTGTCGAGGCATCAATAGTCTGATCATCAATGGGCAATGCATTTTTATCAGACTGGTGTGAAGTTACCAAAGAGGAACTTCAGAGATGTGATAAAGTTGAGAGATCATCCAGTAAAATTCATTCAACAGCCCTCATCTCTCTATGTGAAAGAGAAAAGCCCTTACCTTTGGTTCAGACAGCAGTATATGATGGGGTTGTACATAGTGGAACTCATGGCCAGCCAAAAGATGGCCAAGTAGACCTGCTGGATGTAACGTTCATTGTATATGTCTTTCTTGAAGCTGACCAGTATGAAGTAGATGTGATAGGGCAGCCAGCATATGGCAAAGGTCGTCACCACAATTATCATCATCTTCACTACCTTTAACAAACAATGAAGGATTGTGAATTTTTCTCCACATGCAACAAATCAGTACAAGCACCTCTTCAATTAATTATTTTGTAATTATTAGAATTACTCTATAAGTGCCCAATGTAGGGGTATTGCTCTGAAACTTTTTGTGAAAACTAGATATATTTTATTCTTCCATTTTATGTATTCGTCATATGGCACTTGCTTAATAAGATCTTAATAATATCACAGACCAAAATTTCAATACACCTGATGTGACCTTTCCGAAAATAAATAAACTTGAATGAATCCTTTTCCAGGCACCAACAGCGCCCATTTCTGGAGCTCATACAAAAGTTTCTGGTACTCACATGAAACTTTCAAAATGTAATTTTTTGCAAAGGTTCCCTGAGGACCTCGGTGTATTGGAAAATTTGCCCTTATATGAAAACATTGACTATGACAGCCCCATGGCTTCTCAAGCCTGAGGAGAAAATGAAACTCAATGATATTGGCACTAGTCTGAGAATGTTTATCTCTTTATCTATGAACCTATATCTGTGAAACCCACATATAATAAATACTCATATTTATTAAATACTTATTTGTACATTCCATGAGAACTCAGTCAAGGGTCAAGCAATCTCCACTATCAACCTCACTATAAATGTCTACACAGCGTCATTAATGAAGGTGTGGATAGAGACCTTGCGTTTTGCTTGTATCTGGTTCTGGTAGTGGTCTGAAGCTTCACCAGGGATTTTGCTTCCCCAAAGACGCTGGCCGACCAAACTATAGGTCACCAGCATCACCAACAGGGGGAGCAAGTAGATCAGGATAATGAGAGCAAACTGATACCTGCAGGATTTAAAGACAGGTTTCTATGTCAGTCTCTATGTTTTAAACTAGTCTGCAAAGTCTGGTGAAACAAACTGCTGCATCTTCATTACCAATAAATCATCAAACGCATAGCTTTTACAATCTATTATAACTAATAATGAAGGATGTAAATGATACAATTCATGAGTTTTCTGTCATTCTTACGAGAGATGGTGCTTCCCTCCGTAGTCGTCAGGCCATTCCACTATGCAGACAGTGCGATGGGAGTAGACCTGAGTGCTGGAGTAGAAACACTGAGGGAAGGCCAGGGAGAAAGCCACAGCCCAGATGACACCAATCACTATTTTGGTGGTGGTGGAGGACAGTCGTGACTTTAGAGGGTGGATAATGGCCATGTATCTGTGAAGGTAAATGAACTGTCACTGTCATATCAACCCCGTAACCTTTACACTGACAATTTCATGATGACTGGCCAATAGAATCCAGATTTATCCAGTTCCAAAACTACATGGGAAAAACTTTAATGTGCACCACTGTTCAAAAGCTTGGAAGTGTTTGGTACATGTTTAATCTATGTTTAATCTATGAACCTATAAAAGACCATTTGAGTTTCCAGAATGAAGAATGGAGCTGTTTCTCAAATGACAGAAAAACTTCCTGCATTTAGAATGAAGGTAAAATTAAATTTAGAATGAAAAATGCAGTGATATCTAGAACGCCTCAAAAAGCGTCATCAAAGGTCATTTTTGTCGTCAAAAATGTTTTGAAGAAAACTTTAAAAAAAGATACTGTATGCAATTTACAGTGTATTGTTTATCCATGCTGTCACAAGTATACCCAACACACTAAAGAGGATATAAAAATATAAAAATAATTTGATCTACACTGTACATGCTATTATTGAATTTAAAAACATTCTTCTTCTTCTTCTTCTTCTTCTTCTTCTTCTTCTTCTTCTGGCTGCTCCCTTTAGGGGTCGCCACAGCGGATCATCTGCCACCATCGTGCCCTATCCCCTGCCTCCTCTACCGTTACACCAACCATCTCCATGTCCACTTTCACTACATCCATAAACCTTCTCTGAGGCCTTTCTCTTCTCCTTCTGCCCGGCAGCTCCATCGCCAACATTCTTTGTTCAATATATCCACTATTCCTCCTCAACACATGTCCAAACCATCTCAACCTGGCCTCTCTGGCTTTATCTCCAAACTGCTCCACCTTCACTGTCCCATTATATGGATCAATATTACTAACAGTGATATTTGAGTTTGCCTGATTAAACATACTGTGATTTATCAGTAAAGGTGTAACAATTATACATACAAATAGAGAACGAATGAAAGAGTCCACAGGTACACATCTGCAAAATTTCAATGGCAGGTTTCAAATCATTTAAGAAAAGCCAGGCGATGCAAATACATAAATACTTGCATTCCTCAAACCTTTTCCCAGCAATCAGTAACCATGGGCTCCTCTAAACAAAGCAACAAAACAGAACAAGATAAAAGATGATGAAGATGTTCATAATGTAATGTGTTCAAGAGGATTGCTGGTAGGATTCCAAGAAAGACAATCAAATCATACTGTTTGACTGTATAAGACCTTCAGAAAGATTTATCGGACTCTGCAGTGGTGCTAAACTCTGAGCTTTATGGAAGAGAAAACAGAACCAGAAAAAAAACCTTTTTAGCATTCCCACCCAAAAATTCCCAATCAGAACTTTTCAAAGGAACATCTGAACCAGCCTGATGTATTTTTAGAAGCAAGTCCTGTGGGCTGATGAAGTTAAAACTGTTTTTTGTTTTTTTTTGCTTTAATGAAAACGTTGAATTTAATCAAATGAAAATATCTCCAACTGTTAAACATGGGGGTGAATGGATCATGCTGTCAGCTTTTGTTGCAGTTAGCAGCAGAGGAAACATTTCACAAATGAATTCAGTTAATACCAGAACATTTTAGAACCAAGAGGTTGTTACTAACTACTGACCATGCATGGTGTCCAAACCTTAACCCTAATTAAACCTGTTGAATATCTAACCTTAAGAAATATGTATTTCTGCTTAAACCACTATGATAACAGTTTACAACTGTTCTAAGCATCCAGTATGAACACCAACTTCTAATTGCACTTCCATTTGTTCAGGGAGAGCATTTCTACACAGCAAAAACTGGAAAGTTGAAATTTCTTTGAGATTTAAATGGTGTTCAGAGTTGGAGTTATTTGACAGTTGATCAGGTCAGAGTTAATCCAGCACTGGTCAACTCTGCAAAGACTTCATTAAACTCCACTGACCCTTGCAAATTCCTCAAATGTAGGAATCTCGTCTGCATAATTTCTGATAGTGGGGCACTGCATTCGCACTCTCTGTTGATTGGGCAGCTGTGGCCTGGTGGTTAGCAACCCAACCTTGTGAGTAGAAGGTTGCCAGTTTGAATCTGTCAATTGGTAGGGCATATCTCAAGTGCCCTTGAGCAAGGCTGTGAACTCACTAGTGTGGAAGAGTTAAATGTGGAGGACAGAAATAGTTAACTAGATATAGTGTGCATAGCTTAACAATTTTATGGGGTTAAATGAATACTAAGTAGAAATTAATCCTATGAGTGGAAACTCTGACGGGGTGTTAAATGTTTAACTATTTTGAAAGAGCGATTTAACTCAGAACAGTGGGAGTTAATTCAACACTGGACTTTTCTCAACATGTCCTTTATACTTAAAAATAAATACATTAAAAGCAATGAAGCCATGTTGTTCTATCATTATACTGGAGAACGTGTCTTACTGACACAAACACATAAATCCACGAAGCATAACCACATTCATAAAAACCAAACACTCTTGGGAAGATATTGGCGAATGGGGCATAATGTTTACACCTTTAATTCAGTAAAGAAGCTTCACATCAACATAAGGATCTACAAACCTCTAAAAGGTTCTTTTCACATGAATATCATTTAAACATTGTTCATTACGGAACTAAAAGTGGTTCTAAAAGTTGTTCTACCTTAATTACAACCAACTTTACAAAAAGCTTTGATTCAGTCCACCACAAAATAGCAGTTGTCTTTTTTGCTTAGCTGTAAGATCAGGTCTGGTTAAATGGATCTACAGCTTTATGACTTACTTGCCACCAGAAATTGCAGTACCAGAATCATTGGTGACAATATCCATTCTATGGAGTTGCTCAAGAAACCTTATTGCACCCCATTGTTGTTCTGACATTAATCAGTGGAGCTGTGTAGAACAAAGCAAATCATGAGAAATATGTGGATAATATGAGCCAGGTCCAGACACAAGCTTGGGTCAGTCATAAAATGAAATCAATCCATGTATGGTCCTACATGTAACACATTTAAAGCGGCCTCCTGTAGTGCCAGCAATTTCTGTTACTCTGAACCGGATCGACCTCTTGTTTGTAGCCAAAAACACCACAGTGTGTCTTCCACTAAGAGGAAGCCTTGAGTTTTGCACCACCTTACAAATTCTGTGAATCCAACCAGGAACTGATATCTTTCTTTGTAGGCTACTTGTGGCCTGTTTTGGAAAATGGAGCTCCTGTCTGGCACATTTCACTTAACAAAGCTCAGAATAAAAGACTGAAACATCTTCAAATAAGAGTTTGCAGAATTACCCTATGCTATAAGTACACAATGTACTAAGATGCATGTGAGCATCTGCCCTTTCTTAATGAGAGACATAAGAAGATGTGGCTGAAGTTGGCCATGAAACTGTTCAAGTCAGACTTCAGGGACTGGTTAGCTCCTCTCACACAGGAGATGACTAATGAACTCAAGTAAGCCAGTTGTTCCAAGGTGTCAGTCTGTATGATAAAAGAGGTTTTCAATGCCTCATATGTGTTCTGAACGACAAATAATTTAATCCTGGCATCACTCAAAGAACCATTTGAAGCAACTTTTTAGTTAAAATGTTACGTATGAAGTCTCTACTTTAGTGTGGTTAAACTGCGGTGAGGTACAGACACTTCAAGAAGAAATAAAACTTACAAAAATAAAATCTTACAAATGTGACATGTACACGTCCAAGAATCCTTCTATATAAAATGAAGAACACATTTAATCAGCAAAATGGAGAATTGGCATTTCGCGTTCCTGGGCTCTTCCTACAGTCAGGAAATATAATTCATGCATTGAGCCACATGCATTTCTGGACTTTTGAGAGATAAAGAACAATCACTGAAAATGAAAGAAGTATGTGGACTGAGGTGGTAGAGTAATATAACAGGGTTTTACTATGATTACTCAGATTACGCAGTTCTTGTAAGTGTTATCCAGCCTGTTACATACTGATAGCAATGTGCCAAGCATGGAATAGCAATGACAGTGATGCTATTCTCATTATTCCAGGCCAGTGGAGCAGAACAGTGATTTTGAAGCTCTTATTTTAAGGTAAAATATTACATAATGCTGCTTTGTAATGGGGAGCACGATTGATATCGGACAAGATCTGAAAAACATAATTGGTCATTTTAAAATCAAATAAATGACAAAATACATTTAAAAAATATTTTGGCAGATCTGTGCTGTATTTGTCTCTTAATTTTAATGTAGCTTTTTATTTATGTTCTTTAAATTTGGAAATTCACTCACTCCTTCAGTAGAGCAGATATATTCTTTATTATTTCATCTATAATGAGTGGCTATTGGGACGTTTGTGGTGGACTAAGGTATTACAAGCCATCAGAGTTAAAGGACATGTGTTAAGCATGCACTCTTAAAATGGTTCTTTGAGTGATATCATAGAAGAACCTCTTATGGTTCCATAAAAAATCATGGGCTTCATTCACCAACATACAAATATACATAGTCGAGTCACTTTATTATGACCACCTCCTTGTTTCTACACTTCGTACACATTTTTGTCACTTACCATACAGGAGCATTTTGGTGTTCTATAATACCTGGCTGACGTTTATCTGCTTCTCTACATTGTTAGCATTGTGATTTGACCCTGATCTTCAACAGTCAGGACCCCACAGGACCACCACAGTGCAGGTATTATTTTAGTGATGTGTCAATTTCAGTTCTGCAATGACACTGACAGGCTGTTACACAGTTTCGAGGAAGCTACAGAGAAAGCTCTGTCACCTTTGGCCAATAGCAGCTGATTACAAGATGGTCACCGTTTGTGTTGGTCATTCTCCCCAATCAAAGTACCAATATTTAAGCCCATTTAGAACATTTGCTTGTGTCCATTTAGGAATACAATAGTAGCGTAGGTATGAGCTGAATCTAACAACGTTGTTGACATGAATTAGTACTGATGTCTATAAGCAAATAGCTGCTTTCTGTTACTTTTTTTTTTTTTTTTTTGGAAAGAATGCATCAGTGGCTTAAGCATGGCTTCAATAAATGAGAGTTTTCCATTACCTGATATTCTACGGCACTTGACATTCTACGGTGTTTATTTCGGTTATTTAATTAGTCTATTTGAAGCATTTCATTTTTGCTAATGTAGAAACAATACACCAGTGGCCAAAACATGATCTGAATGATAAATCAATTCAACAGACTTTCTTATTATGTGATGGGCTTGTATTGAGCTCCTGTACAGCTCAACACTAAATCCAAATCAATCACTGCGAGAGGTTGGTGTTACGCTACACTTAAACACTTTAAGTGTTTAATTTAATCATCTTAAAATAATCAAGAGTGATCAGCCGGATTAGTTCAATGCTGAAACCAGAGGAATCCATATGGGACGAGATCACATTTATGTCATTTAATTTTGTGAACCTACAGAATAAAAAACAGTTCACAGTTTTGAATAAACTGAATGTATCAGTGTTCTGCCACTATAATACCCAGCATCCGTTATGTACAGATGTCATACAACCCCTGGGAATCCCTAAGGTGCACCATTAATTCCCATGTGCAAAATCACTACTCAGATCGGTTCTGATCGGTCTACCTCAAGGGCAGAACAAATGTAATTGGTTCAGAGAGTAGCCAATTAGAACGACCAGTAGGCAGAGCTTTAGAACAAAGCTTTGTATGTGGATCAATTGCATGAAAAGTATACAATTCAGTTTGAGAGTTGTTTATTCTTTACATATTTTAAGTTTAATGTGGTAGTTTGTGGCAAAAGCATAGCTACTATCCAAGTATTTCCTTTACTGCATAACAGGCACACACCTCTAAGTCAACAAGACTCTGCCACAACTAAACAAGTAACAACTAAATCTCCAACTGAATTGCACATCTTTCATGCAATACATCCACATGTAGCTAAAGCTCTGATGAGCAGATACATGTTTCTAAAGTTCTGCCTTCTGATTATTTTCATTCTGTTCTGCCTCAGAGGCAGCACTGCCTTCAGAACCCTGAATGGCCATATTTACAATATTCCATGTACTCATTTAGAATGAATGCACAAGCATTCAGTCTTAGCCTGAGCTGAAACTATATGAGCTGAACCTGACGTTCATATTGTTACACTATATAGAAAAAAGCATTGAGACACTGGCTCATTCATTGTTGTTCTGAAATGAAAGGCATTTGGATCGTTGGAGTAACTGTCTCTACTCTCTATGAAGGCTTTCTAATATTTATGCCATTTAGCTGATGCTCTTACCCAGAGCAACATACAAGGATACTCATGTCACAGAGGTGGGATCGAGTAGTGTCAGGAGTCTTGCCCAAGGACTCTTATTGGTGTAGCACAGCATAATTGATCAGACTGGGAATCAAACCCCAGTCTCCCACATGCAGTGGTGGTGTTATCTGCTGCACCACACCAACCACAAATAGATTTTGGAACATTGCTCTGAAGATTTGTTTGCATTCAGCTTCAAGTGTTAGTAAGCATAGAATGTTGGATGATCACTACACCACCTCATCCCAAAACACAGTTCTACTGCTCCACAGCTTAATTATATATTATTTCTATGTCCAACTTAAAAGGGGTGTCCACAAACATTTGGGCATATAGTGAATTTATAGCACAAAACCTTTAAAAGATTCTTCAAACTCACACTAAAAACGTGCTTCTTTATAGAACCAACAAGTGATTCTTCTATGACATCGCTCAAAGAATTGAAAGCCCCTTTATTTTTAAACTGTATGTAATTCATATATCATATCTGTAAATCCTGATCAGATGGATACTGAAGCCTAATGACTCATACCGGAGTGCAGGTTTGATGTGGCATGGCGTTGAGTCATTCTTTCACTCAGTGCACCACTAACAATGGCTCCTGTAATTTAGCAAGCTTACCATTCTCTAATTTAGAATGAATACAACAGCAAGCATCCGCTGAAATCTGAATAAACAAGGTTTTGTCATCACCTGGTGTGCCATAGAATCTGAATAGGTGAAAAATGAAGACAAAGGAATCCTTACAATCTGAGAACATGTTGCACTGTATGGATGAGGGCATGTATTTAACTCAACAGCTCAGTAGAATAAGCTTATTTACAGTCCTTCCTTTAGCACTTTTAGATTGAATGCATGAGAATGAGTTTTTAAGGATTTGGTCTTTTCCTTGTATATAGAAAGAATAATGCAGATTCAGAGAGAGAGACTCGGAGAAATGGATATGAAGTACAGGTGCTGCCACATGCTTCGGGGACATAACTGCATTATATTCCTTTGCTGTATTTATTCCAGACTGCACGGATGAGACCCTGCCTTTAACTTAACAATTCACTAAAATGATCTCCGTTACAGTATTTCCTTTTGCTCAGGCAGAATGAAGGCATGCGTGAGAATGCATCATCTTAAATCAGTAAACAGGAGTTTCTGATACGCTGGTGAGCCTTAGAATTGGAATAGGTTTGCTGTCAATGACCCTGTTTACAATTTGTTCATCTTTTCCTAATATAGGAAGAATATTCCAGCTTTCACTCTAGTAATAAACTGTACATTTCAGGGTATAGATGCCAATGCAGGGGTTGCCACCTCAAGGCATATCTTCAGTGGACATTGAGGACATTAGTGGACATGAGTGGACATAACTGTACCCCCATAATTTTTCATCTTTACTCCAGTCTGTTCATTTTTTCTCTGTTTAAGGCAGTCCAGTTAAAGTGAAAGTGATGCACCTTTAAAACCAATTTAATGTACAAAACTGGACTTTAAGGGCTGCTTTGTGTCACTGAAGATGCATCTGTATCTGAACAGTTTAGTTTTCCTGAAATGTAAGCAGTAACTCTGAGCTCAATCTGGAATAAACGAGTTTCTGTTATGACATTCCACCTGAACAGCTTTCTTTTGTATTTTAAAGAGTCTGGTGTTCTTTCAAAATATTTCTCCAGGTTCTTTATGGAACCCAACATGGTTCTAACCAATAACTGAAGCATTTCCCGAGTGTGAGCTGAAACTGTAATAAAGCAGATGCTTCTTCTAAGCTGATCAGCCCCATCAACTGAACATCATCTGAGTGCTGAAGGTAGAGGAGGGTATTCTTCACGTTGCTCTGCCTGGATGGGATGCTCTGCCTCCTCCTCCCCTCAGACTCCTTACCTGTCCACGGCGATGGCAGCCATGGAGTAGATGCTGGAGAACACAGCCATGATGGGGAAGAAGTTTTGGAACTTGCAGTATCCCAGGCCGAAGTACCAGTCGTTGTGGATGGCGTAGACGAAGTTGAAGACCGTGTTGAAGGTGGCCATGGAGGCGTCGGAGAAGGCGAGGTTGACGATGAAGTAGTTGGTGACCGTCCGCATGCGCTTGTGGGCCACGATGATCCAGATGACCGTCAGGTTCCCCACGACGGACACCAGCACGATCAGGCTGTAGGCGACAGCCCACAGCGCCACTTGCCAGTCGGGCTGCTCGAACTGGTTGCTGGTGTCGGTGTAGTTGTCGTCCTCGTCGTACTGGGCGGCTGTGGAAGACCACCAGGGCTCCAGCGTTGGCTCCATGTCAGCCGGAGCCGCAGGTTCCCAGCCGCGCTGCGGGCTCTGTGCGCACTGCCGCACTTTGCGCTCATCTCTCTCCAGACCCTGCTGAAGCTGACATGGCCAGGGTGGGTTGGGTGCTTCTTCCACTCCCCAAAAACAAGAAGACCCCCAAAGCAGAGAAGATCAAGTTTGGTGGTGTGGAGTTGGAGATGTCTGCTGCTGGTGTGAAGCTGGTCAACGTGTGGCGAAGAACTGCAGGAATGTGTGCCAGTTGTTAGGTGTGTGTGTGTGTGTGTGTGTGTGTGTCAGAGGTGGAAAGGTGGGGAGGAACTAGCTACAGTCACGGGAAACCCATGAACCATTTGATTTGATTTTTATTATAATATAAATAGTCAAGACATCCCCACTTTTATTATTTATCACTCCTTAAAAATGAGGATCAGGTGCAGCACATCAGCTTCAAATGAATTAGACCATCATTAAAGACTTCAGAGAAGCCTGTCTTGCACCTTTTTCCCCAGATATGAAAATATCCAAATAATGTGTCCTTAGTAACCATTTAAAATGATAGTCATACCTACACATTTAAAAAACAGGGTTCTTCAAGGCTTCACTAAAGAAACTTTCCACAAACAATTGATTCTTTGCATTGTGAAAGAGTTCTTCAGATTGATGGAGAATGTGTTATTGAGGGTTCTACTGTATATGGCACCAAAAATGGTTCTATTATAGTTACAAGCTTGACATCTTAACAAAAGTAGAACCCATTTTGCTGCCTCTTCAAAATGGTTCAATATAGAACCCTCAACAGGACTCTGAAAAACCCTTTTTGTTGGTGAAAAGAACCCTTTACTCGTACCCTATATTTGCTAAATAAGCCTTGAAGAAACATCATTTTTAAGTCTGTATTTCATACATAATTCTACATACCCTAGTTGTTATTACATTTATGTCACAGGCAGTTCTGAGCATTGCCACTGGAATGCTCTGACAATTTTCCATATCAAAAAATCTTATACAATACCAATATGAATAATAAGAGCAAAACCAAAAATGCCACCACCAACATATTAACACTGTTATTTATTGCAATAAAATTATCTAACAATTCAACTTTTTTTGATTTATTGCAAATAAATAGAGGTTTGTACACAGCAAAAAATGGAGAGTTGAAATGTCAGAGTTAAACATTCTTAGTTGATTTTAACTCTCAGCGTTAGGTGTTAATTTAAACAGTGGTCAGGGATGGAGTTATTTGATAGAGTTGATCAGGTCAGAGTTAATCCAGCACCATTCAACTCTTAACAAAGACTCAATTCCACTGACCCTTTCAAATTCCTCAAACGTGGGAATCTCAACAAAATCATTTCTGATAGTTGGATACTCCTTCATAGTCTCCCCTATGGGCTGCTATGGTTAGCGAATCAGCCTTGTGACTTCAAGGTTGCTGGTTCAAATCCCTCAACACGGCACTTAACTCCCCAGTGTGTGAAATCACTAGTATGTTTGTGGATGGGTTAAATGTGGATGAAAAAAAGTGAACTATTTATAGGGTACATAGCTCAACAGTTATATGGAGTTAAATGAAAAATAAAATAGAGACCAGTGTTATTTTTCTGTCCCCTTACAGTTATTTTAGTTAAAATAAAGAACTCTAATGTGGCGTTATATAAATATTTTGAAAGTGTTGATTTAACTCTTAAGAGTGTGGAGCAATATAAACCCTGAAAAAGTGTTGAAATCATTTCTGTAAAAGTTAAATCAACATTGGGCTTTTGCTAACAAATCAAATTACATGTTGTAATATTGTTACTTTATTACAAAGTGCACTGAAAAGTATTGTATTCTAGATAGATATGAAACTTAAAAATGTAAGTAATCAAGGTCAATAGCACCCATGTCCTCATTCTATCAGGTGACAGGTTTTGGTTGTGAGGCTTGGGCACATCATTCCTTTTTCCATCTCTTGAATGTTTACATAAGTTCAGCCAAGGCATTCAACAGCCTGGATGGCAAATGGCCTGTTTTGCCCCATCCTTCATATCTGACCCATCGCTACGACAATCACTGTAGACATCATTTGGATGCATAACTACAGTGTTGTAGGCCTTATTTATATGTGAAACTAAAGGACAAATGTATAAAGGTAGATAGAACAAGAATGGTGTATGTTTATAAGTATGTATACTTAGATGCACTATATAATCCTACTGGTCACTATGGTTGCCATCAACATGTTTATTCATTCTTTGCTCACGTTAAACTAAGTAAGTGCACATGAAAATGCATATATCATTTCTACATACCTTGAAGATCATGTGTGTCAATTTTTTTTGCTATATTTATGTCAGAATACTTCATTAACCTTTGGTTTGATTTTCACAGGGGGTGTGAAAGGAGGAAACCTTTGATGTCAGAAACAAATCAGTGCCTAGATATAGACCAGATCTTCTGGAACAATGCTTTGGACAGAAGGATCCATGGATGGTGAAGTGAGACATATTTTCTCCCAGTCACTGTCAAATACAGAGACTTGTATGGTTACAGGAAATATCTAACTGAGGTTATTTCATGAGGAAAGGAGGAAATACCAGCTATTGGGCCATAAGGTATCCTATATTTTTCTTTCAAATGTCAGAGACAAAGGTCAAATATTGATTTGATGGCTGCTGGCTATATCTGCATGATTTTATGCATTTCACTGCTTGGCTGTGAGTGTGTGCATTAAATATAATGTCATTGTTAGGATGCAACACTTATCTTAACACCAAATATTTTTCTTCACTTAAACACGAGGAGCAAGTATGAACCACCAGTTATAGTGTATACTCAGGTACAACCAGGATTCCCAAACTTACATTTTATTTTAACAAATTAAATTAAATCAAATGAAAAATATATGTATTATGTCAACACAGGTGGAAGGGTGCATGAAAAACATGCATGCCCCTCACATTAAATACAGATACAAAAACATTAAACAATTAAAGACAGTATACACATGAACATACACTATACATACTACTGCACTCTTCAAATATACAAGCTAAAATATGTTACTAAATATAGAGATGTTACACATTTCTATTTCTAATTTACATTTATTTAGAGTGCATCTTTGTTGATGTGAAGGATGACTGGGCTGTTCTACAGTGCAGGCTCTTTTTGCTGTTTAGCTTCTGTGCATAGACTGTATTGGCTGGGGAGTTTAAAGGTGGCCTTTAAGATATTGAGATATTGAGATACTCCTAAAAGGTGAATTGTCAACAGAAAGCATAGAACAAACCATGATATCGGCAATAACACATTCCGAAATGACTTGTGTGTGCTATTCATCAGACTTGTAGCAGGGCAAATTATTGATTGAATGTTTGTTAAAACATGGTGTCTATATAGTGTACTGGATACACATCTGCCCTCCACCCAGCAGACTAACAGGTTTGATTCTGCATCCAGGCAAGCAAAAACTCTGGATGCTTATTATCAGTCATATTTTATTGACTTTGCTTGAACAAATGAACCATAGAGAGGGTGACCCTGTAAGGTCTCTGTGGTCTTCAAAACCTGCTGCTGGGAAAGCTAAATAAATCCTCCAATACTAAGGTAGATGTGTTGAGTATTACGCAATAATCCATATGAAAGAATATAGTCACAATGTATTTATCAAATATATTTTTGATGTATTTAAATGGGCAAAAATGATAAATATATTTTATTATATAAAAAATGATCCAACAACATCTTTGCTGTGTATGCGTACCTATGAAATATATGTGGTTAAATTTTTCTGTATTAATGAACTATTTCCCCATAATACTTCCCTTAAAGGTCATTATATATAGTATATATATATATATATATATATTAGATTTTTTGAACAATAATAATAAATAGATAGATAGATAGATAGATAGATAGATAGATATATGTAATGCTGTAATGCTCCTATGCTTCATTTGATGTTTCTGTTTTAGTGTGTTATTGCTCTGAGCACCTCCACAGTTCACAGTACAGCTCTGTGTCGTATTGTGCTGTTTTGCTGTTTTACAAAGGACCACCAGACAGAAATCTAAAAAAAATGTAAAACCATCTTCACATTATCATGCCATTAACAGACATAATGAAGTTAAGTTAGTAAGGAGGGTTCTCAAAAATGGAAAAGAAAGGCACCTTGCAGAGAACAGCTAAAAAACATCAGAAAGACAGAATTGAGAAAGTCTTCAAGCATTTTTATCTTTATCAAGTTTGATAAAGCATGATAAAGGTTGATGGCTTTCTGGTGTGTCTTTCAAACGCTGGTCAAATCTAAGGGAGTTCAAGGGCCTGGAAAGCAATTGCAAGGTTGCCATTTTACAGGTAACTGTCTGCTTTGGTCTGCTACACTCCCTGGCATCTACAAAATCCCATACTCCAGCTTTAGTATAAGTTTTCTATGTTCAGATTGGCTTCATCTGAACATATCACCCCTACCTGAGATTTCTCACTATCTCAGAGTGTATAAAGTCATTAACACTATTGCCACATTCACAGGTGTCACATATAATACAGCTGAAGGATAATATTGGATAGGTTCTAATTACCAGCTGTACTGAATCAGTTTGAGATGTGTGTTCATATATAGACTATAAACATAAAAGCTCTCCTCCTCCATCATCTCACTCCGTAGATCATGGCTCCATGCAAGTCTTGTAGGAGTTAATGTTTCTTTTGGTTTGCAAAGTGGCAGTACAGGGCTGAGACTTGACCTTTAGAAACCGTGTTGTTGACTGTTAGCTTTTCTATGATTATCAGAAAGGGTAATTGACAAGAGTGGATCTTGGGCTTAATGAAATGGGAGATATTTAAAATTGGGGTCTGTGAAATATTAAATGGTCACTAAATTACCAAATACAGAAAAATATGGTGATAACACAACATGTCGGATATAGATGCCATTTGAGTGCTGCATATTTCTGAAATGACCTGCACTGTCATGAAGAACTGCAAAATGATGACAAAAGAAAAGCAAATTCTAACTAGTCATGTGCAAAGCCTGCAAAAAAAAACCAAAGAACAATACTGAGTGGCATTCCATTGAGAAATGTCACTTTCTGATAATGTGCATTGCACTACAGCTGAGTCTCTACATGGACCTTTGGGTATTCAGCTTAACCCTCTTTGATGTTTCAGTCTCTGACCACTCTGATAAAAGCTGTGTAAAAGCCACTCAGTGTAACATTGGCCAGAGCTTTTCTGCAACCGCGCTGAAGGAAAATGTGCTTTTAAATGTGTCAAGTGGTGCCACATGAACTGAAGGGGTCAATGTCTCCAATTGTCCCTTTCAGAACTAAATGTGGGGTGGAGTAATGGGTTGTTCAGAAGATAGGGTAACAGGGAAATGAAGATATGGGGAGTGAATTAAGAGGGTGTTGAGGGGATAGAGGTGGGGGGTGAAGTAAGGAGTGTTCAGGAGATGGGAAGAGAGTAATGGGGCCTTGAGATGGGGTGGGGTAATGGGGTGTTGAGGAGATGGGGAATAGTAATGGGGTGTTGAGGAGATGGGGAATAGTAATGGGGTGTTGAGGAGATGGGGTGTAGTAATGGGGTGTTGAGGAGATGGGGTATAGTAATGGGGTGTTGAGAAGATGGGGTATAGTAATGGGGTGTTGAGGAGATGGGGTTATTGGGTTATGAAGGAAAATGAGAAGGGACTGTTTGTTTCTCTGCTCAAACAAATTTGAAAGTTAAATTTTCAGAAAAAAAAAAAAATAAATAAAATAAAAATAAATAAATATATATATATATATAATTTTTTTTTGGACCACTGTCAAGTAGCTCAATAAGTTATTGTAATAAATATCCTTATAAAACTCTAATCATTACACATAGTTTATCAAAATAATATTGCATTTTTAGCTCAAAAACACTGGATGTTCAACTTCCAACAGGATTTCTGATATGCAAAGTGATTGTTAGCCCCTTTATTTGATCAAAACATGGTCAAATTCATACAAACATTCAAATTCTGTTAATATTCACATTTCAAATGAAGACAAATTTAAGTAGCCCTCCTAAAAATACCATCTGGCATGTGTGCCCATCTCCTATAACTCCTATTTTTTTTGGTGAATAAAACTACTTCAAACTACAAAAAAAAATCCCACAAAATGTAAAGCCTGAACTGTCTGCAGCTGATCAGCTCTGAAACACCAGCTCATCCAGTGGTCAAAGTCCTGCAGTAGTCTTGTCTTCCACACCACAGCTGCGATCAGGTTACCGCTGCCTTAGTCAATGCAGACACGTGCGCTCATTGGAGCAACTGCCCGTCAATCAACCGCTCTCCAGCCAATGAGGGTTCAGAGAGCGAAGGGGCGTTCCCACTGAACACAGGTGAACAACGCGAAGCAGGAAGAACCTGGAAAAGTGAGCACCGCCAGGTTTAGAGGCTTCAAGCATGGAAGATGATGTTCGCTACTGTGCGAGGTGCTCCTACCTCTTCCTCAAGTTAATTTTGATCGTGTATGCCACCGTGTTCTGGGTAAGTTTTGCTCTGCTGTTAGTTTGTAGGTGTGTTTTATGTTCTCCAGACTGAAGAGTTTCATTACTAACCTGTATGAGATGATTGAACGCTTCTCTCGCCCCAGCAGATCAGCTCATGTCACTGCTGCGGGGTTTATTTACTGTTTATTGGCGCTGTCTCTTATTTTACCTGTAGTTGCGGGTTTGGCCACACCCTTAAGAGTGCTTGTTCGTGCAGCGTCATCAGTCTGCGCACAGGTGGGCCAAACAAAGCAGGTATATCCTTTTATTAAACTGCACGTGGCTCCGCTGTCTTCAAGTGTTTCCTAAAAAATGAACAAAAAATAAAATTGCCTTTATGTCCCAGGCTGCTCCGATTCTAGACTAAAACCTGTTTGTTGTTGTGATTAGTGTAGTGTGGAAAATAGTTTTTATTTTTGTTTTGTGCAGTAAGATTTTAAAAGTAATTTTTAATCTTTCAAGAGTAAATGTTAGTTTTTCAAAAGTAATGTTTAAGTGTAAAAGTAAGTTTTAGACTTTTGAAAGTAATGTTTACATTTAAAAGTAAATTTTAGTCTTAAAAGTAATTTGTGTAAAAGTAATTTTAGTCTTTTAAAAGTAATTATGTATTTTGTAACTGTTTGAGATGTTTTTCATGGTACAGTGACAATATAAGAGATAAATGACCAAATAATGTGATGTGAACCAGACTTCCAAAGTCTGCTAAATGCCGTAAATGTAAATGTCTCTAAAAGAGCTACTTTGACGAGACTACCTTTGAGGATTTGGCATATTTATATGAGTCCTGTCACAGCACAGGTGCATGCAGGTTACGAGAAATAAACACTAATTTCAATTGATATTTTTATGGATCTGTTACTACCATAATAAGTCTTAAAAAGTCCTAGAAGACATTCACATCTGCAGAAATTTTAATTGTTTGAAAGCATTTTTTTTTTCATAACCTAATTCAAAAATGTAAACTGCCATGTATATTATATTCCTTACATGTAAAGTGAAATGTCTAATTTCAGATCACTGTCTTATTGCTCATGAAAATCATTTTCTCAAATTATTAGAATATTTCATGTCAAGTTGAATAGATATTGAGTAGGTATAAATACTGTGTCTAGATCAGCACACATAACCACAATAATGGGGAAGTCTGACATTTGTCCAGAAGATGATGATCAGCACCCTCCACAAAGAGGGTAAGGTCATTGCTGGCTGTTCTGAGTGCTGTATCAAAGCATATTAATTAAACGTCAACTGGAAGGGGGGAAATAGGGTGGGAAAAGGTGCACAAGCAAAGGGGATGGTTGCAGCAGTGATGGAGGGTGCAGGATGATCAAGAAAATTCAGAAGTGGCTTACCTGGGCTAAGGATGCCTTAGTGCTTCAAAGTCCTCTTTTCAGGTGAAAGTAACCTTTGCATTTAATTTGGAATCAAAATCTTAAGAGTCTCAACTCAAGGCCCTAGAGCAGGGGTGTCCAGTCTTATCTGTAAAGGGCCAGTGTGGCTGCAGGTTTTCAATCCAACATAGCAGGAGCTTAACTGAAGACTGAGACCAACTGATTAAACAAGTTGAATCAGGTGTGCTTCAGCTTGTTTGGAATGAAAACCTGCAGCCATACCGGCCCTTTGTGGATAGGATTGGACACCCCTGCCCTACAGTCTGGATGAAGAGTGGAGAGACAGAGTCCAAGGTGTGTCAAATCAAATCAAGTTTATTGTCACATCACGTTACACAGGCAGCTTTGAGAACAGGCAGTAGCTTGGGTGGGTGTTGTCCATTATTAATCCTCCTGGTCTTCCTCACACAGCGGCTGGTGTATAAATCCAGAATGTTTGGGAGCTGAACCCCCTGTGATGTGCTGGGCAATGCACACCACCCTCTGCAAATATTTCCTCTCAAGAGTGGTGCAGTTCCCATACAAGTTGGTGATGCAGCCTGTCAGGATGCTCGCCACTGTGTAGGTGTAGAACATCCTCAGGATGAGGGATTCAAACTAAACATTTTCCGCCTCCTGAGGTAGAAGAGGAACTGTTGTGCCTTAACCACCTGTATGTTGTGTTCTGACCATGTAATCTCCTCAGCGATGTGAACACCAAGGAGCTTGATGCTGCTCCTCAATGGTATTATTGATGGAGACAGGGGGAGTGCTCTCTCTCCTACTTCCTTAAGTCCACCATCCGCTGAAGACCAGTGTGAAATTTCCCCAGTCTGTGATGGTTTAGAGTGCCACGTCATTTGCTGGTGCTGGTTGACTGTGGTTTATCAAGTCTAGAGTCAATGTAGCATCCATAAGCAGATTTTAGAGAACTTGCTTCTATCTGCTGACAAGCTTTATGGAGATGCCGATTTCCTTTTCCAGCAGGACTCAGCCTCTACCCACATTGCCAAAATATTTTGTATAACTTATAAAATATTCCTATAATTTGAAATACTGGATTTCTGATATAAAACTAAACTGAGAGTAAAACAAAAGTACAACAAAAATGGCTTGAAATATAACAACTTGCATGTAATGAATATATGACAGTTTGGCCTTTTTGAATTATATCATTAAATAAATGGACATAAAATTCACAACATTCCAATTCCCAGAGATGCAGTAATATGTCCAATGGTCCCCAACACTGCAAAGAATCTTATACTTTGGTTTAATTACACAGAACACTGGAGGAAGTACCCATTAAGCAGCTGGTGTTTGGTAAATCGTCTGTCAATTTTTATGTGAAGTCCGTGCGAAGACACATTCCAGCTGAAAAGACGCAGCTTATTACGACAGTTGTTGATATGTGACATAGCTTGCCAAGCAAGGCCATATGGGAAAGCTCAGAGATGATGCTTCTCAGCAGTATGTATGTACGGTTTGGAACATCTAATATCCATATACAAAACTGCTTTGTAACAGTGACTAAAATGAAAGCTAGAGTAAAAATCTTAAAGCTGATGTGAGTTTATTGTTCACAAAGCTGTTGAATTGAATAATCATCAGGCTGCTGAATAAATACCAGCCTGCTGAATGGCAGATGCTATAGAATTATAACTTTTCATGCCTGTTAGAGGCCAAAGGTGCAGTGCCTCTTATGTTCAAGAGTGTCATCATGAATGGCTTTTATGTCAGCTTTTGAGAGAATGTAGAGTTCAGACACTCCAAACTTGCTTAGGGACACACTTATGACTGGCCATTCACCACTGTCATGTTGCTTGAATAATGAATTGAGTAAAGATAGCGATGTTGCATTTTATTAGATATTTAAATAAAAAGAGTGGTATAAGATGACAAGTTCTAGAAAGTCAGAACTGTTGACAGACCACTGATCGACTAAAAAACCTGAGAAGGCCATTTTGCACTGCAGAAGGCATGGCTTTTGGTTCAGTATTAAAATAGGTGTGTAAATAAGTGCAGAATATTTGAATAAAATTATGTTGTGTTAAATTCCCAGCACTAATTCCCAAGAGCCTTTCCCAGAGAAGCACCAGAGAGACATTTCTATTGTAAAGCACTCGGTTCTGAAGCAGCATGAATGTTTGCACTGGCCATTGATCCTGCTTAGCTTGTGACCTGTTGCCCATGTGAAACTGCTAACTTTGCAGTCATGTGTATTCTGAACATGTGATAAAGTCCTCAGCCAGAACTATGGCCAGGAATCTGTTTATAGGAAAATCAATACTTTGGCTTAGGTTAAATCCAGTCTTCAGCCAGAAAAGACCTCTGATATACATAGAACCTTTTTGAAAAGGGTTTGATTTCACACCATAAAAGGTTCTTCTGTTGTTACGATATATACAGTGTTTATTTTATTTTTTTTACCAATTTTATTACATTACAACCTGTATTTAATTTTTTAAATCTGAATTGTATGTGATGCATCTGCACAACATACTCTAAGTTAGTGAAGTGAAATGAAAAACAGAAATTAGAAACAAAAATCTTTGGCATGTGCATATGTATTCAGCCCCTTTGCTGTTGCTAACCCTATTACCTTCAGAAGTCACATGCTTAGTGAAATGAAGTCCACGTGTGTGCAGTCTAAGTGTTGCGTGATCTGTCAATATATACACACCTTTTCTGAAATGCCACAGAGGCTGCAACACCATTAAGCAATACCCACCACTAACCAAACAACACCATGAAGACCAAGGAGATTGCCAAAGAGGTTGGGGACAAAGTTGTTGAAGTCAGGGTTGGAGTATAAAAAATATGCAAATCCATAGAGCTGGGCTTTATGAAAGAGGGGCTTTTGAGTTTGCCAGAAGGCTTGTGGGAGACTCAACAAATGTATGGAGGAAGGTGCTCTGGTGAAATTTAACTTTTCGGGCCACCAAGGAAAACACTTTAGTATAAAATCAACACATTTCATCACCCCAAGAACACCTTGTCCACAGTGAAGCATGGTGGTGGGAGCATCATGCTGTGGGGATGTTTTTCAGTAGCAGGGACTGGGTCACTGGTCCGAGTCCAGGGGAAGATGGATACAGGTATATTCTTAAGCAAAACCTGTTTCAGCCTACTGCTAAAGCAACACTCGAGTGGTTCAAGGGAAGACTTGAAGATTGCTGATCACAGCAGAAACCATCTAACATGAAAGAGCTAGAGAAGTTTTGCTGTGAGGAAAGGGCAAGCTCATAGCGACTTATCCATTCCAACTTGCAGCTGTAAGTACAAAGTTATTTTGTTGTTATTTTATGTTGTTAAAATCAAATGTTTAAAGCTACAGGCATGTTCTGTAAAAGCGATGCAAACCCTCAGATAATCATTTTTAATTCCAGGTTGTGAGGTAACAAAACATGAAACATGCCAAGGGAGGGACTGTAGCTTGTAACAATAGAAGAACAATGGTTAGTGCCATGTACAACCCTTTTCAAAAAGGTTCTATATAGAACCCTCTACAGTACATTCGCCATCAATCTAAAGAACCCTTTCAAGATGGAAAGAACCCTTAAATCATTCAGAGGGATGTTCATACTTCTATATAGAACCATTTTCTTTACAGAAGAACTTTTGAAGAACCCTAATTTAAGTGTTGAGAGAGAGAGAAGAAAAGATTTTTGGACCACCCAAAGTCTGCACCCTCCTCTGTAAAGCCTGATTTCTGCTCTGTTCTAATGTGATGACATCCCCTTTAAAGCAGTACAGTAACTTCAGGCATACTAAAGGGAATGCATGGGCTCCTTGTGCATGACCTCAGCACAAAATACAACCCCAAAGTTGACCTGAAAACCCAAAATACACACTGATTGCTTTAAATAAGAAAGTTCTGAATCACAACAGTTCTTTTGTTCTTTAACCAACCATTATGTTCTGCCTAGTAAAGTTGAGTTATTTCACCTGCTAGGGGGAAGACCAGGTGAACATCATCTTTGACTCTGTTTCAGTTGTTGTTCTGTGTGTGGCATCAGTTATGTTAGAAATGTGCACCACAGAAGTACAATACATTTAAAAGTCAGGGAAAGATGTTATTCCTGTTTCGGTGCAAGAAACATGATGTGAAACTTGCTATTCAATATAAAATCTGGTTCACAGTGGTGGTGATGGGAACCAGCTAATTCCATCTTCAGGGCAGTGCTTACCTTACATCTAGTCTTATTTTCCAGTACCTATAATGCAGAAAAGTGGCATAACAAGTTGAAGGAAAGGAGCATTTTATCACATCACAGCTTTGCTTTTATCTCATAGGTGTTTTCATGATGTTCTTTTTCTCTATAAACACATTACTGACTTGAGTAATGGTGTAGGCAAAGCAAATGTGTTTATTTTCTTATCTGCGTGTATTCTGAAGCATTTTGTGAAATTAAAGGTCAGCATCTGCTAAAGAGCAAATTCAAAGCAGTGTCACAACCTTTAACCTTATTTTTTTGGTGCTGTGATTTAGCAAATCACCTACTCTTCTACCTGCTATCAGTCCGGCTCTGTTTGTCCACATAGTGTTCATTTGTTTTTTTTAATCCCTGAAAAAAAGGATGCTGGACGCAGGTGTACTTTGAGATTATCCATGTATCTGTCTGTCTAATATTTGTGATATTTGTCGGTCTTATATGTGTAATATGTATTCTGTTTGTTTCTTTGGTATCTAATCTATATTAAATGAAAGTAATAATTGAAATTAACTTATTAACTAAGCTGAATAAGTATAAGGTTAAATACATTTTGCTCAAATCTCTGTCTCTATCTATCTATCTGTCCATCTAATCTAATCTAATAATAACTAACAATAACAAGTCCGTATTCAACTTGAGAGCAGTTGACGAACTTAACTAATCTTAGCTGAATAAGTATATGGTTAAATTAAACTTTGCTTACATCTATCTATTTATCTGCTTGTGTGTCTAATCTAATCTTTACTTAAAATAAAAATAGTAATTGAAATGTAAAAATCTCCTTTACGCTTGTAACCTCAGAGAGCAGTTAGTGGACTGGCTGACCAGTCTTAGCTGAATTAGTTTAAGGTTAAACAAAGCTGTCCATCTGTCTAATTTAATCAAATTTTTACTTAAAATAAAAATAATAATTGAAGTAAAACAACTCTGCTTTCAACCTGAGAGCAGTTAGTGGACTGGCAAACTAATCTTAAATAACTCTTTTACATATATCTATTTGTAAACATCTGAAAACATCTCTGCTTTCACCCTGAGAGAGTTGTTTGTGGACTGGTTAACTAATTTCAGACTGGTTAACTAATTTCAGCTGAGTTCCTTTTATTTTACACTAGTCTATAGTAAAATATAAGTGCTAACGTAACAGTCTCATGTTCTTTTTTTTGAGAAACCTGATGGGTGATTAATGCACCTAATGCAATATAACCTTCAGTTCAACCCCTAAGTAGTTATTCTCTGTGTTGGCACTTGTGTATTAAAAGTGTTAGCGCTGCATTTACAATCTTAAGTAGGCATTTGCACTGTTCCTTCCACTCCTGGCTGAAGGTAAACTCTTGTCCTGGCCACCCAGAAAGGCTCTAATGATAATGGCAAGAATGGAACCATTTTGCAGTGCTCCTTGCTTGTTTTCAAGAGCAGGTCTGCATATGCCTCATCATGTCATGTTGAGAACATAAACAGTGGGCCCCACAGCCCCCTCGGCCCTTTGTGTCACTATTAAAGCCTGCTCATGGGGCACAGACAGTGGATTCAATGCTGACCAGAAAGGCCTGCTCTCTGCATTGCATCAACTCTCAGCCGTTTCATTTCAGCTGTGATGTGTTTCCCAGTGCCTCCTCCATCATTTACTCACACTCACGGCATGTTGAGATACAGCAGTCTTTGTGTTGAGCTGAATTATAGTGCCTGGGTGACTTCGTACTGCTATTCCACCACTCTAGGCAGAGTGCTGGGAACTCACTGTTATCACTTGTGATGAATGTGCACTCTGTTGGATTGAGAAAAGGCCACCATGGGCATGCAGTCGTGCCAGCTGTCTGTGTGATTGTATGGTTTGACTTGGAAGATAAGGTATTCTCTATTTATCTCATTGGCCTAAAAGCACGGAGAGTGTTTCATGTAGTAAAGACTAATTTTCCCAAATGTTAATGGAAATGGTTTTGAACTTCAGCAGTTTTAAGTGGGAGGCGAATTGGAGATGCTTATCAGTCAGTTATGCACACACAGGATTTTCAGGTTAGGCAAAGTTTTATATTCTCTTAGTATAGCTTCGAGAAAAGTTGATTAACTGCATTATTAAGAGTTTTCACCTAAAAGTAATTCTGTATTAAATCTCACATCTGGCATAGTGGCATGCAAAAGGTTTGGCACCCCTGCTTATAATTTCAGTTATTTTGATAACTGATCCAGGTCTAGGAGGACACCGCTCAAGACACCATACACTGTCTCATCAGGAGCATGCCCAGATGTTGAAGGGAGTGCACACGGGGGCCATACTCACTACTGAGTAACATTTTTATGAGTTACCGTAATGAAATTTGGCTCAGAAATTTGATGAGCTTATGGTTTAAAAGTATTACATTGACTTTGATTTTGTCTGTTGGACGAAAATTGTTGGGCCAAACTGTTCAAAGGAAGCTTGAGAAACCTGTTGGGCCACCCCTAGCCTGGATAAAAGATGAGATTTGGTTGGGAATGGAAGCATACAGGTTCCATATGGCATCATGTAGTATATTTGTAGTGTGAGAGGTCAATGACTAATGGGAATGCCTCTGGCACTGTTAAAGATATTTTACATTTACATTTACATTTATGGCATTTAGCAGACGCCCTTATCCAGAACGACTTACAATTTTACCCAATGACAGACCACCTTGGAAATTCTGACCACTTTTGCAGTGTTGTAGTAAATGAGGAATGTGGACTACTATAGGTTGGAACCGTATTGCCTTTAGTGACAAATTCAGGTTTGGGATTTGACAACTGTTGGATTTGTGTATGGAAGCCTTTTGAGGAGTGCGCACACACACACACACACACACACATACATACACACACACACACACACACACACCATGAGAAACTGGAGATGAGTAATTGCTATCTTCACAGAAAGGAAATGTGCTAGACCTTAGTCTATTATTTACCCAATTTGCCATAGACAAGAAAATCAGAAATAGCCTTTAAATCATAACACAATTTGTTTTCAAATCACCACAACTCACGTTGATGCTTTCTGAGACAGATTTTCAGAGAATTAAAGAATAAGCTTTGTCTGGTTTCCCTGACATGTCTGTCACAGTAATTTAGAAAACCGGGATGAGTTTGACAGATGACTTCTTTCCTGTCATATAATTAACAATTGTGATATGACTAATGACCAGGAAAATAAAAGTTGTAACTCTGCAGTCCTGTAGATTTTACATTTAATGTTGATGAGGTAGAGCAGAAGAGATGACCACTGCTGTGAGTAATTGCAGTAGCCTCACTGATCTCACACAAAACACAGGCTTGCAGGCTCATTTAAGCTTTTGATTAGAGAGGGGGGGTTGTTGCAATTATCTTGCAGTCCATTATGTTGCTAATGATTTGATTTCACCATTAAGCAATATCATTAGCTCCCAGTGTTCAGCAGTAGCGCATAGGAGCACATAAGCCATTTGTTATCAGCAACGTGGGGCCATTACACCTGGAGGTCATGTTGATTAAGACATGTTAACATTGACTTTGAAGCAGAGTATACAGTAAGAATGCAGAGGAGCATCAGGTACTAGTTATTAGATACTGTTTTTCATTGACCAGTATTTATTGCCAGCATGATGCCATTAAATTATCTAATTAATCTGATTACATTACTGTGGTATTTAATTACATAAAATGTGGTGGGTGTAACTGTAAGTAGTCTACCTTTTCAGTGACTGTTCATTACAGTAAAATATATATATATATATATCTTCAGCATGTTCTTACCTGTGCATCTCTTTCATGCATTAACTTAAGTGAACCACAGCTTGAGTGATCACAGTATGATCCTAATGTGGAATTTCACTAAATGGACCACACACTTAGTGCCACCATAGAGGCCATTATGACTGAAGGTCAGAGTACTCTTACTGAAGAGGGCAAAACTACACATGGCACTTCTGCATCATCTTCTGTTGTACCAGTCTTACGATGAATTTGAGACAGCTATTATGAGCCTTTCTTTCTTTTGTTTTTTCTTTTCTTTTCTTCCTTGCTTGCTTCCTCCTTTCCTTCCTCCCTCCTTTACTTCCCTTAAATACCTCCCAGCGTGCGGACATCTTTCCACAAAGCTAACTGACACACCTAAAAGTCATGGGACATGATCTACTTATGTCCCATGACTTTTGCCATGAAGGCTAAAGAAAACTGCTCTGACCTGAGATGTATGCAGGGCCTCCTCCATTGAATGTGGATGTGCTTTCTAGCAGAGTCACTTGCCTTTTCAGAAAATTCTAGCCAAATGCAGCTGGTCACAATCACCTGTGGATGGCCACTGTGCTGTCCACTGTGTATAGTAATGCCTTCTATGATGTATTCCTGGTACACATGACATTTGAGGAATGGACATCTGAGGATTGTTAAATGCTTGCACAGGTTTGGAAATGGAATGTCTCATCCATCTGGCGCACATAATCATGCTTTGCTTGATGATTCACATTGCATATCAGTGTATGTACTGCTGAGAGGGGACTGAATCTTAGGGTAACTGAAGTTATGTTTCCTTAAAGTCATGCTGTAAAGGAAAAAGGTGCAAAGACATAATGTGGCATTGATGTGTCTGTCCATAGCAACAGCATGTCTGCTCAACATCACCACAACAGTGATTGCATACTGGCTACTTTACTGGCCTTGTCCAGTTTCACAACCACAGGTTTAGTGCTCTGGGAACAGTGTCAGATGAGGCCTGCAAGCATGGTATTTGCACACAGACTGTAGGACTCAATCATGCAACTTACTTACTTTTTCCTTTCATTCCTTACTTCCTGATTAGACCTGTGTTGTTATGCAATTGATTGCATTGAAAGTCTAAAAACTTTAATTTGTGTTTTCAGCTTATAGGTGGCTTTATTTTGGCCATTGGCATTTATGCAGAGGTGGAGCGGCAACGATACAAATCCCTGGACGGTGTCTTCCTCGCCCCAGCCATCATGATAATAATCCTGGGGTTGGTCATGTTCATCGTTTCCTTCATCGGTGTGCTGGCATCACTCAGAGACAACCTGACTCTCCTCAAAGTGGTGAGTGGCTGACCATCTTTTTCTACTTGTCAAACTGTATTGTGCATTCAGAGAGTCACTGCCCTCTGTGGAAAGAAATTTAAGATGCGCATAATTCATCCCAATTTCATTGTGTTTTCATCATTGCGATATAACTTTTAGCACTGAACACATCATTAAGAACTGCAGTGATGGAACAGGTGAAATTACACTGTGTGCACACAGCTCAAAAGCCATGAGATTAGATGGTGGGAATGTAGCATTAGGAGTTGTCTAATATTTAAGCATTTGTATGCTCTCAGGAGCTGGGCTCAAACCTATGTGTCCTGCATAAAATGTGATTGAAGCCTTTATTAATCTGGATAAGTATTACCTAAGGATGACTTTTGTTATTGTTTAGTGTTGTTGGGCAATACAACAGTGGAATCATGATATTTGTTTTATTGTGACACACAGTGTAACTCAACAATGTGGATATTGTCAGAGCTTAACGAACATTGACAAACTTACATGGTTTATTACAAAGCGTGTAATTAATCCTGTATATCGATTGAAGTGCAGTAAGTATGGAACAAAAATCACTTATGTCTGGAATAGTGTTTAAATAATAGTGTTTTGCAGCAATTTGATGCAACTCATGCAATTTGTCTGCATATTAAAATATTGCAATATAAAATTTGCAAAGTTATTGCAAATAACTTATAAAGTTATTTATCTGGAATACGGGTTAAACTACATGTGTAATTACCCTGTGTAGTTCCTGGACATTCACATCAGTATTTACCCTTAAATGAAATGAGATAAATAGACAAACACCAAAAACTTCCAACAGTAATAGGAATGGACCAAATGCTGCCCAAGAAGTCAGAGATTGCTTTTCCTTGTAAAAAATACTTAAACTTTCCATTTTTATTGTCATTATAATTTGACCATCATCAAAAATATAACGGACTGTTCCACACTGCAGCCATATGTTGAATTTAAAATTTGTTTAAATTTTACACACTGTGATGGTAAAAATGTATTAATAGAAAAAAAAATATTAATGAAAAATTTAATTAAAAATTATTAATAGGTTTTGTTGTTACTGTGAGACTGATTAAAACAGGACTACAGACCTAAATTGTTCTGGAATTATTACTTAATAACAGATATTTTAGATTCATACACACATTCAGAGCTCATAAAAAAGAGAAAATAATGATAACTGATATACATAGATGATCACCGATGATCCTTACAGAGACCAATACATTAAACTATAAAATTAAACTTTTTTTTGCTCATGGCATTTACATTATTTCTTGCTTCATTATATGATTAATAGTTTTGCTGCTCTAATTCCTGTCAATGGCATTCAGCAAACAGTGTTTTTGAGAAAACTGTGCTGAAAACCATGGTGAAATAACAGCACAGTCAGAACACTCAGCCACTAATGTATAACTTTTTTTGAGTTTCACATTTCATGTCTGTATCATGTAGAAGGGATTCAGGTTCTTGTTAATGGTGCAGTTGAAGAGGAATTGAGGAAGTGAGGCCGAGTCATGCAGTGACGTACAGTTGAATCTGAGGGGCTGACTGTAGGACAGTAAGAAATGGAAAACCTGTGGGGATGTTTCTTCCAGATCACTGGTATCATTAGCATCTCAGTAAGAGAGCAGAGTTAGAGTCCTATTAGACTAATCATATCAGCACACATCATGAGTGTTCGGAAATTCTGTCAGGATACTTATGGGTTGAAGATTTCAAACTGAGGCTGGGAGACATTTCTCAATATGAAAAAATGTCCCAATTTTCAGTAAGTAGTTTATTCAAATAAAATACATTATGCTGGGCTACGTTTGCAATATGATGGTCAAAGACTGTTTGCCAACATACTAACTAGAGATGTGTATTTATGCTCATTTTGATATTTGAGTAAGTGAAAAGGAATACATTTGAAAGTATTGGATGGAGAATCATTTCAGAGAATACAGTCCCACCACTTCACAGCTCAATGCGGTGGGGCTTGTTGTCCCTCTAGCAGATGTCTTGCATTAGGCACGGTGCATCTGCTCCACAGTGTGTTATTGGCAGTACTTCCTCACTGTGACTAGACAAACTTTGTATGTGTGCATTTGCACATCTATGTCAACACAAGTAGCTGAATGCATAGAAGGGGTGTCCACAAAGATTTGGATATTGTGTGTGTGTATATATATATGTATATGTATATATATGTGTATATATATATATGTATATATATGTGTATATATATATATGTATATATATATATATATATATATATATATATATATATATATATATATATATATAAAATATATAAAAAATGTGTGTGTATATGTGTGTGAATATATGTGAATGTTACCATGCTGTAAAGATTAGTGTTGCAGTGGTTCATTGTCAGTAAAAATCAAATCAAATTTATTTGTATAGCACTTTTTACAACTGATGTGCTCCCAAAGCAGCTTTTCAGAGATCAAAATTAAGATGATCAATAATACATGAAACATAAACGATGAAGACAGAAAAACCCTGGCGAGTAAGCCAAAGGGCTACTCTTTGGGAGGAACCAGACTCATGAGGGGGACCCATCCTCCTGTGGTCAAATTACTCATAAATTATGTGTTGTGTTTAAACCTTGATTGCTTAATACTGATGTTGCACTTTGTCTTCAGATCTCACTGGTCTGACTGCATAAAAGTAAACTTTTCTTTTACTAAGATTTGATTATTATGGTGGTGTTTTTAAATACTATGATTGTATATCACAATATATTGGCTGTGTCTGAAATGTAAGAAGTGCTACTTACTTATACAAGATTTTGAGGCTGGAAGTCATGTCTTCGAGTCATGTCTGAAACAAAGGTTAGTAATCTAGACCGCTATGCTATTGGTAGAAAATGTTAATTGCTAATGATAAAACAGCCAAATGCTCACAGTGAGGTGGCGATACCGTGGCAGCATCAGGAAGGAAGCTTTTATAATTTTAGGTTACAGAGACATTCACCATTACACTACCTTGTGAGACAGTGGGGGCAGCAAGGCATCAAGTCAGCTATGTCCAGTTTCAGACACAGCCATTGAATCATAACCCTTGTAGTGTGGTATGTGACGTATCACCAGGATCTTGCCAATACCCAAACCTATGCTTCGGCACAGCCAATCAGATGTGAAGAATTACAGTGAGCAGTAATCTGTGGGTACCCTGTAGGAGTCTGAGGAGTCTTATGTTTATATGATTTTATAACTGTCATCTGCTTAGAGTTACAGCAGACATTTACTACTTTGCCAGTTCGCTGTTCCTCCAGCAGCTTTGTGCAGGAAAGCACAGTGAAGGCATAGTCCACTCATGGCAATAAATTGTTAAAGCTTTGTTTATATGTTGTGTACAGTGAAGCAACATGCTTAAGTGGAAGAAAAATGAAAGCATTAGCTTGCCATTTTTTCATTTATTTATTTATTATTATTTTTTTCATTTTTTGTCATTTATTTATGTTTTACTACTTTCTTGACTGACATGACCTTAAGCTCTTTTGAGTTCAGGCAACATCTCTTATTTTTGAATAATATAGAGGATGATTATAAAAATCAGATTCTCCTGTTTGTTATTGCAGTTCCTCTACATGCTGGCTCTTTGTCTCATCATGGAACTCGTGGGTGGAATTCTTGCCCTGGCATTCAGGAACCAGGTACATCTGTGTCTGTTCATAAAGCTTGTCCTCTTGGAGCCATAACGTTCTATCTGTATTTTGAGCAGTTTTGAGATATTAAGCCTTATTGTCTTTATAGTGACATTGACATATATGGAGATAGAAACTGTGCTGTCTAGACAGAATCTAAAATTGCATACAACTTTAAACCCTTCATATTCTTATTCTGTGGCAACTGCTTAAAATTATATGTAAATAATTACATTTTGATAAGAAATGTCAGATAAAACCTTGTAGTTCCAAGGTGATGAGCCTATGACTCATTCTATCCATAACCAAGTCAATTTAAATTACAGGGCTGATTTTGTGTTCAAAACTGTATGTATGCTCATTGTGCTTTGACTGATTTTCTTTGAACTGTTCTTTTTATAAGGCACAAAGAGTGTGTACCGTGCAGTACTGTGCAAGCATTTTAGCCATTAAATCCCTCTAGCCCACATTTTGCATTAAGCATGGTGCAAATAGATTCATATATATGCTCCAGAGAGTCCTATTCTATTGGCAGTACAGGGAGAATTAAAGTAGCTGAATGCATTAATTAGAAGGGGTGTTCACAAACATTTGGACCTCTAAATATTGTGATATTACCCATGTGTAGTGTCATATAAACGTGTTTCCTATGTGATAAACTGTAAACCACCAGCACAGACTGTAGCACTAAAATATTGATGAGTCTTGAATGGCACATCCCAGGTCATCTGTCTCCTCCAGCTTTGTGTACACGTAAATAATGACTGTGTACACTGACCTCAGAAACATCTTCAGATGTTCAGCAGTTTTTGATTTCAGTCTTGTGATTTCAGACTTATGTTCATGAATCACATCATTCTGTCAAAGTAGAACATTGTGAGAGAAAATCATTTGAATCACCTTTTCATCATTTAAAGCAGAGATCAGTGGGTTAATTTGTATTTATTTATTTTTATTTTTTACAGACTTTGGATATTTTAAACAAAAACGTTCGTAAAGGCATGGAGAATTACTATGATGATCTAGATTTCAAAAACATCATGGATTTTGTTCAAAGAAAGGTAAGAACCAGATATGTACTTTAATAGTAGTCACGGCACAAATAACAGTAGACTGTTATTCAAAGAAACGTTATTGAATTGAAATATTCTAGATGTGATAAGAGAATGGTCCAGAAAATCTGGCAGAAAGGATTTATTTCCCTCTGATATGAGTTGGCTGATATCAGTGATATTGTTAAGTAATTTTACTTGCAAATATGACCTTTGAATTACCCAGACCTGCACTGGAACTACTGATCAAGAAAGCATTTCATTTATTGTGTATGCTGTTGCAGCACTGTTTTTCCCACAATAGTGGAGGATCAGGTGGGTGGTGGGTTTTAGCAGCAGGGAAAATGGTAATGAACAGTATTATCTAGAAACAAAGAAACTTTTAAACATGTCATTTTAACTGTTTCTTTTCTTTCTTTCTTTTTCTTAAATACTTCTAATTTTGAAATGTAGATTACTTGTATTTGTGTTCATTATTGTAGTGTGTTATGTTCTACACACAAACGGTTATGTGGCTTCAATTAATGTATAAAGTAACAAGGTACATTACACTTTGTTTTAAATACTTTATAATACATGCATTTTGTTGTAAATTACTCCAGGAGATACTAGTGCATCTCTGTGAAATAAGAAAACTACAGAATTGTCGTATTTGTTTGCTGAAATATGAGAATCGTCAGCTACCAATCAAAGAGATTGAAAAGTTTTTTGTTAATCAGCATCTGCTTAAGAGGTTGATGAACTGTTGCCTCCGCCACCCACAAAATTACCCCTGCAGCATCAAAATTCCATTCATGACGTCGGAAAATTAAGTTGTCAGCCAGGATTTGCAAGTCTGTGTTGATTGCTATAGAATTTATGCAGTGCCTGTCAAATGCAGGCAAGGCAGTTTGGTTTATCTGGAGAGAAAGATACAGAAACATTACTGTGAGGATTCAGTCCATTACAGGTCTATGAAGTAGGCTAAATGATGCATAATGGATGAAAGATTGATTCCTATCATTTGAAAATTTAATTTAGAATGTGTCTTTATATTTTTCCTTCTATCATATAAACTAATAAAGACCCTGTAAATTAAAAGACCCTGAATTGTCCTGAATGTCCTATGTAAACATAGATGTAGTAAATATAATACGATGGGATAAGCTAGATAATTGCTGTTATGCAAAATAAAAAAGTTTTATATTTTGTGATTTAATTAGAGTCTGAATTAGAATAATTGTATTGTCAATATGTCATGACGAATTAACCGATTGAAATGCTCCAAAATGACTCTGAATAATTATTTACATTGAAAGTTAATGAATGGGTCCAGGCCCAGTTTTGAATATTGATAGAAAATGATTGAATTGGTTAAATTAATTGAGTTGCTAATTTATTTGTCCGCCCTGGGAATCACCCTTCCATTTTAAAAACTCAGCCCTTGGCATACGGACAGAAACAGAGACTTGATGAGACAGGGGAAACTGTGCATCTGATCAGTGTTTTGTTGTAGCGCAGGGAAGTGTTCCTTCAAGTATATGGCTTGGGGATTATCTGCCTGTGCTCTGTATGTGAATAAATG
The DNA here is from genome assembly GCA_034509495.1 of Acestrorhynchus altus. Taxonomy (NCBI): domain Eukaryota; kingdom Metazoa; phylum Chordata; class Actinopteri; order Characiformes; family Acestrorhynchidae; genus Acestrorhynchus; species Acestrorhynchus altus. The sequence goes on from CM067506.1 coordinate 29,132,994, forward strand.
CACATTCAGCTGCACTGAGACATTGCTGTGTGTGTCTCTGAGACTCATAAGGTTGGGCAGTCAACTTATAGTGTCCTGCTGCTTTTATACAAGAGTTTGGAAATAAATAAACCAAGGAAATAATGAACTGAACCGTGAACATTGCATTTAATGTGTTTTAATATTGGGCTCATGTCTGCTTCATCACTCCCATTATGTTATTTCACAATAACACCCTCCCGCTTGTGTTCAATTGCTTTAATATAGAATATTCATTAGTTTTATTTAACATATTGAAGAGGAGCCAAAACAAAGTATGGCAATTTATAGCAGTTTATGCAATGTTGTATGTGTTCTCCAAGGTTAAATTCAGAAAATAAATAGCTGGCGCAGTGGATAGCACTGTTGCCTGGGTTCGATCCCCAGGTGAGGCAACCTGGGAAGTTTCTGTGTGGAGTTTGCATGTGGGATTCCTCCGGGTACTCTAGGTGACACTAAAGTGGCCCTTAGTGTGTGTGTGAGCCCTATGATGGACTACCACCCTGTCTAGGGTTGTTTCCCGCCCTTGCACTCAGAGTTGCCGGCTGGGCACCGGCTTCCCTGTGACCCTATTCAGGAATAAGCGGTATAGAAAATGGATGGATGTTTCATGCTGGACTTTCTCAAGCCACTCTGCCACAAACAGGGAGATATAGACTCCACAGAAGTTCTCTTTAACTTGGATGACTTGGACCATGTATTTTCTGTTTTTAGTGGGAGCAAACTGATGTTAACACAACTGAAAGGAACAGCCAGAACATTCATTCTCAGTTGTAATAGTTCTGTTGGACACAAGTTCTCTGAAAGCAGCATGGGTCTGAGGTGCATTCATAAAAAGCGAAAATAGCTCTGTGACTGCCCACTGATTGACGGGGTCCCAGCAACTCCTCTGAGCACCTGCATTTGTATGCACCTGTGTGGTGACAGTAATTGCTGTAATATTTTAGCTGTTCACAATTTATGCATTCTTTTTTATATGGATGAAGGTGTAGAATGTTCTGGATATATTGAAAATAGGTTGAGAACAGGTCTAGTACAATGTCATTTGTTCTTTTTATTTTTGAAAAATGGCTCCAGTTTAACCATTAGAGATTGGCTTTCAGCTATATGCCTGACTTCTCCACATACACACTTGTCATTAGTTTTCAAGGATTTTGTAAACCTTTCTTAGAGCATGCCAAATTGCGACTCGATGCTCACCTGTTTTGAAAAGATTGCCAGGCATATGAAAGGAAATCATTTTCCCAGAGCATCACACAGTCTTCACTTCCTGACATCAATTTGCAAGCGTGCAGCTGTGGGTAGCAGTGGATGGCAATTCACATTCTGCCTGAGAGCTTTTGGTGTTTGCACTCATTCAACATGTTCTGTTAAATGGTTTGATAAGGGTTATTTAGTTCCAAAACACATTATAGTGCAGTTTCATCCTTCGTTCATTTTTTGTAAGAATTAATTGCATTCAGTGACTTGATAACAGCAAGACAAAATCAGTATTTATCATCCTATTACCACTACTGTTATTACTGCTATTACTGCCAGCACTGTTATTACTATTACAGATACTACTACTATCACTGTTACTACTGCGACTGTAACTACTACTGTTTCTGCAGACACTATTATTACTACTACTACTATTCCCACTACTTCTATTACTGCTATGAGTTGATACTTCTACTATTGCTACTGTAATTACTACTGTTACTGTTACCACTGTTAATACTTTTACTACTATAGCCACTACTACTACTACTAATATTACTGCTACCAATACAGCTGGTACTACTACTACTATTGCTACTGTAATTATTACTATTATTATTACTGTCTTATTACATCTACTAGAAATACTTCTATTACTACTACAGCTACTATTACTTCTAAAATTATTATGGCTACAAATACTATTACTATTGCTGCTGCTCCCACTCCTACTACTAATGCTTCTATTATTATTATTACTACAACTGCAACTAATAATACTACAACTCCTATACTTGTTGCTGCTAGTACTTCTACTACTACTTCTGTGTTACTTGGGTATTAGTTTGGCGTAATATTATATATCAAATTCTTATTTATTTATTATTATTATTACTACTACTGCTATCACTATTAATTCTACTGCTTCTATTACTGCTACTACTACTTCTACAAAAATTATTACTGCTACAAATACTATTACTACTACTGCTGCTTCCATTATTATTATTATTATTATTACTACTGCTACTACTACTACTACTACTACTACTACTACTACTTAGTAGTAGTAGTACTGCTGCCAATATAATTACTATCATGATGACGCCTACTGCAACTAATAATACTACACCTGCTAAAATTGCTGCTACTACCACTGCTATTACTACTAGTACTGCTACTATTACTGTGGTACTTGGGTATTAGAATGGTGTTATATAAATTCTATTTTATTAATAATAATACTAGTATACTACTACTACTAGTACTACTACTGCTATCACTATTAATTTTACTGCTTCTTTTACTACTACTATTACTACTAAAAATACTATTAATACTGTGACCACTGTTATTACTACTGCAACTTCTACTGCTCTTAATACTACTACAACTTCTACTACTGCTACTATTACTATTATTGTAATCATTACTAGTATTATTGCAACTAATTTCTCCAAGTTGATGCAATTTTACAGACAATGATTGCTTAAGTAATTGCCTGAAATAATATTTTGCGCCATTCAGGTAAGCTGTGGGACTGGCATATGAATTGTGCTTCAGTGAAAAGAAACCGGGACTTGATATTAATTCATGCATTTCCCCTGAAAGCTGTTGGTGCAATAAATGAATACAGAGTAGCACAGATTATTCATTTCACCTTTGATACACCATGTGTTGTAGACCCAAGTCAGTTTCAGTGCAAGATGGATCTAGAAACATACAACAGCCAACCTGCTGCCAACTTTACATTAAGTTGTTGTGCTGTTTGAGAAGCACTGCATGCATATTTCATGTCTGTTGATGTGATGCTGTACTGCTTACAGACACACTACAGCAGCAGTGGTGTTTAAAAAAAAAAAAAAAAGCCAAGAGTTATTCTCAAATGTGAAAATGAAAGTTCTTTTGCTTGTTTTTTCCTCTCCTAGTTTAAATGTTGTGGGGGCATGGAATTCAAAGACTGGAATGTGAACATGTACCACAACTGCTCAGCACCTGGCCCCCTGGCTTGTGGAGTGCCTTATACCTGCTGTGATCTCAAGGTTTGTCTCTTTCATTGTCCACCTCTAAAGCAACATATAAAACATTTAAGTAAAGCCAGCCTTCACTTTCTGGAAATATTTGGATTAGTTCTCCTTAAGGCTTGTAGTGATTTCCCTCAAACATATCAAAGCACAAAATATATGTTATCTTTAAAGACATGTTTAGTGTTTGAAGTTGAGGCTAAAACTAGATGTAAATATCTTCCAAGGCATCCATTACCTCTTCGATACATTAGATCCAGTATATTCGAAAACACAATTCTGAACATGTCTGATCAGCTAGATTTAGGGTGTGGTGGAAATTTTGAAAAATAGAGAAACACTATAAAAGGCTACTTGGTGTCAGGACCATGACCTCTAGTATTTACATATTTCACTTCCTGAACAAAGACAGACTTTGTTGTTTTCTGTTTTCAGTAAAAGTGAATAAAAAAACTTACTGTACACAACACACACTTTGAGGAGGGGGGGGGGGTTCAGTATTTTTCCAATAGATTAAATTGTAGTCAAATAGACAGAACTTAGTTCTCTGGAGATTTCATATGGTTTCAGTGGACTGGGAGTGCCCAAACACTTGCATACAAATGTGTAATGCAAAAGTGGCTCTTGTTGTAATGCTGTCCACTTGAATCTAATGTCAAAAAGACATAAATTTTTGATCAACTATATATCTAGCATCAGATGACCTCATGGTTCATCTCCTGCTGTGTAAACATTACCTCACCTGTGCCTCAGGATAGACTGGGTCCAATGCTGTTTTTCGTGAATACAGACACTACTGATTCTGTAAGTTATTTCTTTGAAAATTATGAGGTTTTGTATATAACCATTTTCTCATTTAAAGGCAGGTAAATATTAAATTATTGCTATATATGTATATAGGGTAAATATATCCTTTTTTTTCACATTTTACATCAATTGGATGGGGAGCTTTGGTGCCCAGCCCTTTTTTAGAAATCTCCAGTTCAAGTTCAGACGGGTTCAAGTGTGGACTCTGGCTGAGCCACTCAAGGACATTCACATTCACATTGGCTGTATGCTTAGGGTCGTTGTCCTGTAGGGTCCTTCATCCCATTCTGAGTACCAGAGTGCTCTGGAGCAGGTTATCATCAAGCATGTCTCTGTACATTGCTGTGGTCATCTTGCCCTTGACCCTGAGTACTCTCCCAGTTCCTGCTTCACAGTAGGAATGGAATTGACTAGGTGATGAGCAGTGCCTTGTTTTCTCCAGACATGATGCTTGGTGTTCTGTCCAAAAAGTTCAATTTTATTGTTTCTCAATTATGAGAGCTTTTAGGTGCCTTTTTTAGCAAACTCCAGATGCGATGTCATGTGCCTTTTACTGAGTCATGGCTTCCATCTGGCCACTTTACCATACAGGCCTGATTGGTGGAGTGCTGCAGAAATGGTTGTCCTTCTGTCCTTCTCCTCTATACACAGATCAAACCACTGGGATCTTGGTCACCTCCCTGACTACGGTCCTTCTACCACAATCACTCACTTTTGCTGGGTGGCCAGCTCTAGGAACAGTCCTGGTGATCCAAAGTTCTTCCATTTACAGATGATGGCGGTCACTGAGCTGATTGGGACCTTCAATACAGCAAAAAGTTTTCTGTACCCATACCCAGATCTGTGTCTTGATATAATCCTGTCTCAGAGGTCTACAGACAATTCCTTAGACTTCATGGCTTGATTTGAGCTCTGACATTCACCATCTAATTTAACACCTTATATAAACAGATGCCTTTCCAAATCATGTCCAATCAACTGAATTTACCGGGTGTTCTCCAATCAAGCTGTAGAAACATCTGAAGGATGATCAGTGGAAACAAGATGCACCTGAGTTCAATTTTGAGCGTTGTTGCAAAGGCTGTAAATATTTATGCAAGTTATATTTTTGTGTTTTGATTTTTAATCAATTCACTTTTTGGGGTATTGTGTAAAGAAGTTTGAGGGACAAAATGAATTTAATCCATTTTGGAATAAGGCAATAGTCTTAGTCATAACAAAATGTGAAAATATTCTGGAAGCACTGTATGAGAGTTCGGTATTAATACCACCTGAGTAATGAATGATTAGCACCGGTGGATTTAATGTTTGATATGTACAAATGATAATTGGCTTTTTATCTTTGTACTGTTTTTTTTTTTTTTTTTTTTTTTTTTTTTTTTTTTTTTTTTTTTTTTTAAGGCTAATGATGTAGAATTATATTAAATTTTAATTGAGATTCAGTCATTAGTTTTTGCATTTTACTACTAAAATATGGAGATAACATTTGCTCCTTTTGGCTCCTATTTATTAGGTGCAACAGGTATATTAGGAACAGGTGAAACTAAAAAGAATCTGCAGGGCTGTGTTAATCCGGAGTTCCCTCCATTAATTCCTCAATCAGTACAGTAGATGATCACTGAAACTTCTGCCATTGTTAGGATCACATGCTGCATTACACTACCACACACCCACTGCTTGTTTGTGACTATTGTATTGACACTAATGATTTGTCCACAACTGTCTTTCAGCCAAATGAGGTTGTGAATACACTATGTGGATACAAAGTGCTTGGTAAAGAGGTAAGTTTGTTGAAATGAGCCTCAGAAAAAGCCTTGAACAGAGACTTTTCTTCACAAACTCTTGCCCATTGATCATGCTTTGCTTATTTTAGTTCTGGGAAATTGTCCAATCAGAAATGTCTTGAGTTGATATATTGATATAAGTAACATCTTAAGTGGTTTAGAAAAGCTGCTGGCACCGATACAGATGTTCTTACCAGGTGCTGGCAGTCATGAAGTGGAAGCTTGTATAAATAATCTGATAATAAGCAGGCCACCACAGAATTATTAAAAGAGCTAAAAATATCAGGCAAGGCCTACAGTTTGTTTGTTTTTTTTCAGGGGGAATTTTTTTTACATATTTGGTGCACTTGCTGATTTCTGATCTTCAGAGATTAATTAATAGAATATAGAGATTTAAATGAATTAATCAAATTAAAATACATGTTAAGTGCCAACTGGTTCTGTTTGAGGAAAGTACTTATTTGTTCAAGCAACCTATTAGCCAGCTGTGCATTGAATGTTTGTTTATTTCTATGCTTTTCCATTTCTGTTTAGAGACATGAACTTGGAGACAAAATCTATGCTCGAGGTTGCACTGATGCTGTCTTCATCTGGTTAATGGATAACTACAAAATCATGGCTGGACTGCTTCTGGGCATTATTCTTCCTCAGGTAAGACTTAATAATTCCTAAAAAAAAAGAGGATAAAAGACTATTTATTATTACTATTAAATAGTTACTATTACTAATTATTTACCATATATGGCTAGATATATATTTTTTCAAGTCTATTCAAATACACTCATCAGCAAACATATAGTTGCACCCAGAACCAATTCACACCATTACTACAATGGTGTGAATAGGCCACATTGTCAGAGTCACTCAGAATGGCAGTGGGTCATCCTCAGTGGATAGACCTGCTTCTGTCTTGGTGCAGACAACCAACAAATGCGTGTGTGGCAGCACCTTGGGTAGCACCAAATCAACTGTTTATCACGAATAACACGTCCACAAGACCTGACATGGTGTGGGGGTGAAATTTCATGCAATGCCAGATCTCCTTTGGTATTCATTACAGACACTTTGGTAGCCCAGTGTTACATTAATGACTGCAACCAGTGGCCTTAATGTTTCTGAACATAAACACCAGTGCGCTATTTCAAAAGGGCAATGCTTCTCCTCATACTATTGTGCTCTTAAGAGTTTGTCAATGGCATAGTATTATGTTTTCAGGGCAGTCACATTGCCAAAACTATCCCTGATTGAAATGCGTGGGATGCTATTGGACATGTTATCAACACTCCACCCCTGCCGCAAAATTTACAAGAACTGAGTGAAAAAATTGAAACCGCATCAGATGGATTATTGCATGTTGTCTCTCAGAATGTATTGTTTCTGGTAACATTGCAATCCTACACTTCCTTCTCGGTGGAAATATTTTTGGGATGAGTGTATATATTGATTTAAAGTCTTTTGGGTGGAAAGCAAGGATTTTAGCAAAGCAAATGTTAGCTAGCATGCTTATCCTGTTGTGTGAATCTACACTAAAACTCATTACACTGTTTATTGGGATTGTTATAGCTGACAGAGGTGGTATACTGAAAGCTGGTTTTAATCAGTCATCAGTCAGCCACTATTCCACTAGCACATTTCAGTCAAACTCTTTAATAGATATTCTCCTTCATTAAATCAACACTTTGGTCATTCTTTGATGGGTGTCCACTACTGCAAAATTGCTTAATAAAATCACATTTTAGGCCCTAAGACGTTCACTTTAAACTCCCCAGTTCTTGTTCCTACAGCTTTGTCATTGATACTTCTGTGTGAAAGTTCATAACCACCTTATTATGCAAATGAATGCAGTGCAGCGTCGCCAAATGTGTTTAGCTGTGAATATTTAAGTAGAAACTATTTTTAAAAAGTTGGCATGAATTTCAGCTTTCATTGTAATGTAATATATTCTTTACAACATAACCCACATTTGTAATTGCAAAACAAAGTGTTGCTGTTGCTTTTCATACTAGTTGTCTTTGTCTGATTATACTCAGAGGCATAGTGTTGAATCCTTAGTACATGATTCCTCTGTTCCTCTGATACATTTTATTTTCATGGAAGTAGAGTGTCCAGAGCTTTCATCGTTGGCTGAAGTTTATGCCATTCATGAGAAATATTTCCGGATTCTGGGTGACTATTGGTTAATGCATATTTAACTTAACCTTCTTTAGCTAAGAAGTGTCCCTGCAAAAAGTCTGAAAGTATCTTTTCATAATATTAGATTTAGGGAGGTTGTCAAAACCCTGTTAATACTGTTGTCCCTGCCATGCAATGTCATGGGACAGGAACTAGTTATCATTCCCATGACTTTTGCAATGTCCCGTGAAAGCACTGAGCTGCGGGACGTGTGTGGGGCTCCTGCACTGAATGTGAATGTGATTTCTGCCAGAGTGGCTTGACAATTCTAGCCAAGCTGGCTAGAGTTGGATCTCACTCACAAGAAAACACCTCACAATTTATACAGGTGAGGGGATTCCCAAGGTAATGCTTAATGGATAGTTTACATACAGATATGCCTTGATGTTTGGCATGTCGGTGTAATTTGAAACTGTCAGCTGTCGTTAGTGTTTTGTTTTTTATAATGAATGGACCAATAGAAGTACATTTGAAGGTTTTTACCATCTCCTGCAAAGTTTCCATTTTATATACAGGGGTTGGACAATGAAACTGAAACACCTGTCATTGTAGTGTGGGAGGTTTCATGGCTAAATTGGAGCAGCCTGGTGGTCAATCTTCATTAATTGCACATTGCACCAGTAAGAGCAGAGTGTGAAGGTTCATTTAGCAGGTAAGAGCACAGTTCTGCTCAAAATATTGCAATGCACACAACATTATGGGTGACATACCAGAGTTCAAAAGAGGACAAATTGTTGGTGCACGTCTTGCTGGCGCATCTGTGACCAAGACAGCAAGTCTTTGTGACATATCAAGAGCCACGGTATCCAGGGTAACGTCAGCATACCACCAAGAAGGACGAACCACATCCAACAGGCTTAACTGTGGACGCAAGAGGAAGCTGTCTGAAAGGGATGTTGGGGTGCTAACCCGGTTTGTATCCAAAAAATGTCATTCCCAAGACAAATTGACGCTGTACTGACCGCAAAAGGAGGCCCTAGTTCACCATACTAATAATTGATTGTGGTCTAATACAAGGTGTTTCAGTTTCATTGTCCAAACCGTGTATGTCTGTATGCAAGTGACTGTCTGCAAACAAAAGTCACACCAGTTCATTGTTTTTTTTTCTGTCAGCACAGCAGGACTGTATCTGATATAAATATACACAACCTTGAGTTTATCTGAATGTACTGAGAACATGGTTTCATTTACGATGTGTCATTGTACCTTAGCCTGCTTTGGAGAGACCTTTTGGGTAGAACAAGCCCGAGGGATTTTCAAAAGGAATAAGTAGACTTTATTCAGAGGAGTATGTTGTGATAATAATGAAGAAGATTGTTTGACAGACCCTCCTGTATTCAGATCTTCTAAGATAATATATAGATATTATGTTTACCACAGCTGCAAAAGCAATAAAACTATTCTGAATAAAAATAAATGTTGTGCTTGCTTTTAAGATCCTATCCACAATTTATGCCTGTGGCTTTCTGTGTCTGTGCCAAATGGTTATACTACACTTTCAAATCAAAACTGCGTCATTTACTGCAATTTACATTGTCTGACTATTTCATGATAAAAGACCCAAATGATATAAAATGACTTGTTCACTTTTAAATAATTTAATCTGAAAAACATTTTATGTGACAAAAAGATGTAAACACATCCCCTGCCACAAACTACCCTAAGAAATCTTTATTTTCTTAAATATTAACTTATAAAATAGAAAAAATAATTGGGTCTTTCCATTATTAAAGTCACCCAGTCTTCATTGCAAAAGGCTCCTAGTTACCAGTAATCAGTGACCTTCAGTGATGTTCATGTCAGGGCGTCTTTGTCAGCATCTGGTCGCATCATTTTCCAGAATATGCTGAAAGTCCATAGATCAGTTTCCCAGATTAAGCTTAGTCCTGGACTACCCAAAATTGACTGACCTATAAATGCATGCAAATGAATTCATTTAGCTACTTTAAGATGCATTTATTGCTGACATAGATGTGCAAATACACATGCACAGCTTGTCTACTCCCTTTAGAGAAATATTATCAATAGAATAGGACTTTCTGGAGCAGATAAACGTGAACCTTTTGGTACCATGCCTAATACCAGGAATGATTGTGCTCTATCCAGTACTTTTAGGATGAGCTCAAGAGTTTGGAATGAGGTGAGGTGGTGATGATGCTCAACCCTTCTTGCTGAATACAATCAGATCCTCACAGCCATTCTTCAAAATCTAAAAGATAGCGTTCCCCAAAGAATAGAGACAGTCAAATAAAAGCAGGGTAAACTATTTTAAATAACCATAATTTCAAGAAACAATGAATTAGCAGGTGTCCCAATATTTTTGAGTATATCATGTGTTTAGTGGAATCCATTCTTCCATCTGATGCATTTGTTTCCTGGGACACTGGCTGCTACACAGCACCAAAGCATAAGAGATCCCTCCCCATGCTTAACAGTTGGGAGCTGTCCATTTTTGAAAGTATACTACTTTATCAAATGTAGGAATTAAATGTTGCTGACACTGAGTAATGTTTCAAATTTATACACCCTATGTTCAACTTTAAAAATGTTTAAAAATGTAAGAGGTTTTTAGGAGTGTGTTGAATGGAAAGGGGCGCTGCTGCAGGGCAAAAAGCAAACTGAATAAGTTGTATTTCTCTGCATCTGCCACTGGGATCAAATGGTAAAAGCTTTGCATTGATTTAGTGCTTTGGAAAACCATTTCTGTTTCATACCTGCTTCCTTTGACATGCAGCTGTGTTCAGTACCATTTTGATTCTAAAAGCAAGCATTATGAGTTGACGAGCACAACAGCACTGAATATCGACACAGATGTGTGTTATCATATGCTTTATAGATTTGACTGCAGTGACACTTTTAGTATTGCTTTTTTCATTTCTTATTGACATCGATGTCAGTTCAAATAGCTGTACTTCAGAGCATTTTGTACTTTCAAGAAGTGCAAACAAATTGGAGTGGATAACTGATCCCTACACTATTATATTTTTCAGTTTGTGACATGGAGAGGCTGTGGACCACTATTGGTGGCTATCGCAGTGCTTTTCTCTACTTCTTGTGTCCTCATGTAGCAAATAGACATACAGGTCATCATAATCAATAACTGGCTATACACATTTGTCAGCTTTAATGCTCTTTACAACCAGGCAGGTATGATCTTTATAACATATCAGACCTGTTAACCTTGTTGAGATAATCTGTAATCTGATATTGTTGATAAATTGGGCAAATAATCCATCGAGGAAGGAGAACTTTTCTAGATTTGTAGATTTTAAGTGTGTAAAGATTGATTAGATCATTCTGATATAGTGGAGGAGTTCATTTTTAATAAAATCCTATAAATGAAAATCATTTTTCATCACCAAAGAAAAGCCAGGTCCAGCATGAGTAGAATATAAGGAATTCTCTGGGTCCTCTCGAGGTTGGAGGTAATAACATCAGGCAGCTAAACTAAACACATACTGAAGAAAGACTCTACTGTAAAGAGCAGATTCATGCTAATTTATAAAAAGTATGAATTTTATTCTACATTCTTAGAATAAGTTAGCAGCCTTTCATCTATACACATTTTGTCATTTGCATTTCATACCTTTCAAATATAAGCATTTTAATATCATATCCATGTGTATGAATGGATTATAAATAAGTTCTTTGGTCCATGAAACCACAGCATATTCTGTTGAATTGTTGTGGATTTTGATTTGCAAATTTGATTCAACATTTGATCTTGCTTTGATCTTGCTTGAGTCTTTCCTCATTATGATCAAAGTCAAAACCAGTTTTATTGTCATTCTTTCTCACCACAGATGTAGAAACTAAATATACTGTCCAAAGACATTGTGCTTCATTTAACACAGAACAGCATGTCAGTTGTACCAACACACAATAAATTGGCCTTATGCACCAACTGTTCTTAATAAGAAATTTCTTTTTAAAACTCACGTATGCAATTCTCCTGAACATTGTCATTCACTTGTGCTTTCTTATTAAGGATTTGTCCAATTAACGATTAAAATGTGATGTTATCATGAGTAGAGCTGTGAACAGTTTAAGTGTTAGTTTAAGAACACGTGATCTGATGCAGAATGTTTGTTCAGACTTTGAACAAATTAAAGGAAGAAGATATTGATGAATAAGGCTATTAGCATAGCAGTGGTTCTCAGACTTGGGGGCTAAAGTTTAATAATCTGATTTGGCCATATATTAAGAAATGCTACTTGTTGAAAAACAGTAGACCAGTGGGGTCCGATCCTGGTCGTGGAGGCCCTGCCTCCTCATTTTTGTGTTACCAATGCTGTGACACACCCAGGTCCACTTCAACTCAGTAAAGACCTGGTAATGACTTGATTAGTTCAGGTGTGCTGGGAGCAGTGAAAGCACTAAAACATGCTGACAGTGGACCTCAAGGACCTGGGTTAGAGACCACTGCTGTTGAGCTTACTAATGGTGTCATATAATATATTAATATGTAGCCAGCAGAACAATATGTGTGCTAGCAGAACAACAATAGCTTTAGAGAATGATGGAAAAACCTGTCTGGTCCAGTAAGTGAAATTATTATTTATGAATAATATTGACACCATACACGAAGAAACCCACTGCTGCACGAGACTGTGGACAACCGAATAAGAGAAAAATAAGACTGACTGTATATCCACAGCAATGACTGATGATTTAGAAATTGTACTTAAAAGCATGGACATAGACATGATGCAGTACAATCCAGTCTAGGGTCAATCTGTGAAAGTGTAAATGATTGTTAATGATGATATGACTGATATGACAATATCCCAATTTATGAATATGGAACAGGTCTGTTACGCCAGCAGATCTATAGCACAAGTGTCTTTCTCATAATAAACTGAGCCTTTTCCTTTTCTAGTTTTTTGGGGTGTTTGTGACCTGGCTGTACATCACTCGTGTGGAGGATGTCATCACAGAGCACGCAAACTATTTGGCAGTCGACAGTGTTCCACGCAGCACAAGGAAACAGGGGAGGCTGGCAAAGTGCTGCAGGTGTATGCCTTTGGATTATGAGTAGACCTAAACCTCAGGAACTCTGTAAACACTCTTGACCAAAGAACCATAGTTCAGGGCCTTAGCTCCTTTAGGATTGTATATGCAGTTTCAATTTTACAATTAAAGAAATGTTTCTAGCTTTTATTTCTAATATTTTTTAGACAGTCCTCAGGGTCCCTTAGACCACCATTAACAGTTTACAGTGGGTGAAGGCAGCAGTTAGTAACAGTAGTTTCCAGCTGCAAAGCCACAGTACCGCATTCTCAGGCCCTCACAATCAGAACTGCAGTTCCCTAATAAGTATGCCTCTAGTGCTTCATTTCAGAATTGCAGTCACACACCTGCTCTATCACAGGAGAGATGTAATTATATATAAAGTACCAAAGTACATACATTACATGATAGTAATGCTGCTTTCAAATTCAAATGCACTGGTTTTGTATGAGGAGGAACTTGTTAACCCAGTCTGCCCATTCATTTGTTTTGTGACGGATAAAGAGAATGCTGTTGTGAAATGGGCATTGTAATTTATTTGCTAGCTGGTATATATTTTATTCTATTTTGATGGTGTTTTGCACCGATAGAACAGATGGGTAAAGAAGGTTCTTAAATGTTTCTTTAGTATAGGAAATGTATCTAATTAGAACCATGATGGTGATGATACACATGGTAATGTAGATTTTTTGAAACAGAACATTTTCTCCATAAAATATGTACATTTTAAAATACGTGACATTTTGGGCCAAACACTATATACAAAATACAACAATCTAGAAAAAATCTAGATAAGCAGTTTCTGTTTTCAGATATGTGCTCAGTGTGTTATTTTTTTATATAAACTGGTTATTTCATAATCATTTATATAATATTTCACAGTTTCTGAAACATTACACAATATATTAACAGGGATATTTGGGGCTGAAAGTGCAGGACTGAGAGTGCAGTACTGCAGCTCTGCAGATAGACTCTTCTCGTTAAATACTCTAAAATATACACTCAATGCACTGAAGTTTTACATTTTACATGAAAATGTACTTAAAATAATTCTTCCATGATGATGGATCATTGTGACATGCTGTTAGAGTCACACTGGACCTATAGACCAAATAATTCAGAGGCCAAATCATATGGAACACAAATAAAATAAATACAATACAAATGACGAATTTTACAACATTAGAATAAAGTGTGTTGCTGTTGTAAAAATATTTATTGTAAATATTATAATTTTTTTATTTTAATTTCAATTTTCTTTATTATTCAAAAGTTCACTCAGGTCACAATGTTTGCTTGGTCACTTCTCAGGCCACTTAAAATAGGCACACTTTGATAATTTTCATTTTGGGGGTGAACAAGATCCTGAGGTTTCCAGAGAAATGTCGGAGGAACTATAAGGGAATGATTGTTCTGTGATAATCAAAAGCCACAGAAACCAAAAGGTTCTGATCCACTCCTGATTTATGGTATATAACTGTATCAACCATGTCAGTCTTGCAGAGAGGACAATGTAGCCATACTCCTGAGTAAATCTTGTTCTGCAGATTTTTTATGCTACTGCCAAAAAAAAATCCCTCTCTTTTATATTTTATTTTATTTTAGATCAAAGGTGCCTTATATGATTATATGATGATGAATATGTATTTCCTTTTGAAGTGTGGTGTATATTGAATTCCCTACAGTTTTACAAGGGAAGAAATACTTGAAACCATTGCTCAGTGCTATGGACGTACAGTGTCTAATAAACCCCATTTGGTCCGAAGCAGTTGCCTTGGCTCAGGTCTTACCCTCCATAGTTCATTATATCCAAGTTTAGAGCTCAGCTTTAGCTTCCAAAATGAAACGGGGAACAGGAATTCCATTTGATGATACATGTTTCTGCACTCACTGTCTATTTTATTAGCTCCACTGACCATACAGTAGTTCTATAATTACAGAATGCAGTCCATCTGTTTCTCTGCATACTTTATCCTTCTTTCACCCACAGGACCATAGCAGAGGGGGGTATTATGTGGGTGGTGGGTCATTCTTAGCACTGCAATGACGCTGACTTGGTGATTACATGTTAGTGTGTGTTGTGCTGGTACGAGTGGATCAGACACAGCAGTGCTGCTGGAGTGTTTGAACAACGTGTCCTAACCATTGAAGATCAGGGTGAAAGGTGGATAACAAAGTATGTAGTCAAATGGAAAGTGGATCTGAGAAATGTACAGTGAATGTAGAAAAAAGGAGATGGGTGTGGTGTTATGGTTGATCAGTGTAACTGCTTAGATTTTATATAGCTGGGGATTACACAGCACAGTACTCTTTATTTTACAAATGGTATATATGTTTGCAATGCAACTGCTTTCTTTGGGGAAGTTGAGCTTAGAAGTGTGTAGCCATTACGTTTTCTCTTCTGTATATATTTTTTATGATGAATGTCTATTGTAATCTATTGTGAACATAAACTAGCCAATCTCAAGATTGGAATGTTTCTTTTTGCCAGGGTGAAAGGGGATGTGTGCAAATACAAAAAACATGGTCTCCATATCTCTTAAATATGTCTGATCACATCCAGTTTCGATTTGTGTTGAAGTACAAACCCCAGACCTGGTCATTTAGGACGATATGTAACCTTGTCTTTGATTATCTATAATTATTGATTATATGATTATATAAAGTCCTAAAGTCCAGGAACTACATTATGAATAAAATAGTGTCATTCAGCAAATATCACTTATATGTTACAAAATATATGCAATTAAGGACTTGTATGTTTGTGTATGCATTGGCTAATATTTGTTTATGCTGACTGGATTTGTATTCAGCTTTAATCTGTGGTATACGTACTGACTGTTTTGAAGCTTGTACAAGATGCAGTGCCCTCAGCATGAACAGCAGCATGCAGAATAAAAGAATGAATAAATAATGTTTCTAGACCTGTGTATTCTGTCTTTTTAGTGGAATTTCTTTTTTGCTCTCTGTCCTGCTGCGTACCTTTTGCTTGGGGACTGCCTTCATTTAAATCTTTCAGTTGAACATGGGCACGTCCCAAACGGCACTTTAGAATAGTCAGTTGTGCTTATTTATGTCATATTCTTTTATTCTGTAGGCATATTTAGAAAACACGATCTGCCACGAAAGACCTGAAAAGAGTAACAATGGATTTTACTCTGTGTAGTGTGGCAGCAAATAATCTATAGTAACTACATGTTCTTAGGCTTTATGTTCAATTTGTCTGAAATCTTCTACAGGAGCTAAAACGTCTGGAATTTATTCTTCCAAAACAAAACTCCTGATAGGAAATGCACATTACATCTGTTCTAAATTGGTAAAGAACACCACTAATGAAGTCCACTTGTATTGTCTTGGATATTGATTTTTAGCTGGATGAGAAACAGGTGCTCTTCAGCCCTGGATATTCCCTGAATGCTGTTGACAGATAATGAATGATGCATGTACTCACAATATTAATAGAGAAACTGGTCTAGATTACTTTACATCTCACTGAAAATGATCCAAAGCAGAGGGTGCATGTCAAACATCAGCACTTAGAGATACTCCGTGCTCTGTAGGCTGTTAGCTCATATGGCATAAACATCATCTTACAGGTAAAATCTTTCATATAATTCAGGCCTTTCTTCTCCTAGAATTCAAAGCGACACAGACACAAAGCTGAAGTGCTAAAGCTGAAGGTATGAGGAAACACCACTGTTTCCACACAGTCCACTGTAGTGAATAAAGCCATGTTATTAACTAAAGTTCTGCTCAGGGACATCCAACTGTGCTCTTTCTGGGCCACAGATCTGCTGCACAGCTGATTCAATTCGTCAGGTAATTAGCAATCCTTCATGCTTGAATTCACAGTGTTAGTTGAGGGAAAATGTCCATTGTTACAGAGCTGTGGCCCTGAAGAAGCCCCGCTTGATGTCCTCAGGCTGACTGGTTAAACTTACTCCAATCTGTGGGAGTAAGGATTGTAAGTCACCAAGAGCAAGCTGTTAGATTTTGCAGGACACAAAAAGAAGTTCAAAATGTTATTAAATCATTTAGATCATACTGATTTGATACCCATGTTTGTTTATGATTAATCACTTTGTAACCCTGGGGTTTAACCCTTACATCTCTAGACCTATTTTGTGGAATGTTTTTTGTAGTTTAATTCACCAAAAAAATTAGACAAGCATTTAGAGGAGACACATGCTGTTCTTTTCAGAAGACCCTTGGCTCAGAAATCCTGTTGCAAATTCATCATTCAGAGTGTTGAGCTGAAAATGGAATAATGTTGATGGATTATTTGTAATTTGTAGATTGATAAGGATAGTCATAATTGTAAGTACTTC
Organism: Acestrorhynchus altus; assembly: GCA_034509495.1. NCBI lineage: Eukaryota > Metazoa > Chordata > Actinopteri > Characiformes > Acestrorhynchidae > Acestrorhynchus > Acestrorhynchus altus. The sequence goes on from CM067506.1 coordinate 29,150,340, forward strand.
AGAATACTTGACAGTGGTCCAAATGAAATAAAAAGGGTATAATAAAAATATGTTTCCGTATAATTGCTTATTAGGGCTTTTTCTGAAATTTATAAAGTGTCTCATTTTCCACTGTAAGCCCATATCTGGATCAGTGACATCATCAGCCTGACCCACTCTCACTGATCAGTCAGAGTCTGCATTGAGCAGAGTCTGGTTCATCATCTCCTGGTTAGAAAGGTTAGTATTATATGTGTATCATGTCTGTAGGTTACTCTGATCCTGGGTAACAAAACCTAGAATAAAAGCATGTAAAGTGCAGATCTCGGCTTCTAAGAGTTAAACTGGCCAAACTAACCAAAGTCCTTCTGCCAGCAGAGGAGACATAACTACAGGGAGTAGCTTAAAATAATCAAACATTTCAAATGTAATGACACCCTCAAGCATATTTTGAATTAAAAAAGTTTTGTTGTTTTGTAATAATAAGTTACACTTATTTTGTTCACCCTCTGCAGTGTCCCCTCGGGTTCAGTTTCACTGTAAGTACAGATGAAGTACAGAAGTACTAGGTACTGCCAAGTAGTGTAATGTAGCTACTGTAAACTGTGCATAAATGCTTCCCTCAAGCAAAAACTAATGCAGCCTGGACATTCTGCTCTACATCTGAATAATAAACATACAGGTCAATGAAAATGAAACAAATACAGCTCAGTGTTATTATCTGCTTGAGTTATTCAAGTGTACATGGCGAATCATTCATCCATCCATCTTCGTGTCTGCTTCTACCTGGTCATGGTCACAGTGTGTCATTGGGTGCAAGGCAGGATATCCACAGGATATCCCCTGGACAGGGCACCAGTCCATCCCAGAACAGGTCCAATATGCCTATGCCCAAACTCTTTCACTTTTAAGCTTTGTGCCTTAGAACTTTTGGATCAGCTAATCCCAGCTTGCTTTTATTTGACTCTAGACTTGGCCAAAGGTACGATGGTGGAGCATTAAGTGCAGTACATTAAAAGGAATCACTCTGTTTCAGTCTAAGTGCAGCATCAAAAAACCATCAGGCCTAACCATCTGTTATTACATGCTGGGATACCCTTTTACTCTTGGTGTCTGGGCTCTATGCAGTGTCTGAAGAATGCCAACACAGGGAACACTCAAGGAACCTGAGATCTGCACTTTTCCAGCTGTTACATGCTGCTTCTTGGGTTCATATCTCAGGATCAGAGTAACCTACAGAAATGATACACATCTCATGAGAAACTACACGATACCCTATCTAACCACAGTGGTTCATCATTATATGATGAATCGGTGAGAAATCCATCTAAGTGAACTAACTCCCAGTTTAAATGCCAAAGGAGCCTTCCAGTGCATGTTTACTGCTCTGTCCACCTGTATATGCTCGACCTGCATACAGACTCCAACTGATCAGCAAGAGTGAGCAGGGCTCATGACATCACTGATTGGGTTATAGAGGGGAGGAGTTGTTTGCTCTTTTTTTGCTCACACAGTGTTAAAAATTCAGAATAAAAGTACTCATGGGTGGATTGATACATACATAAAAAATAATGGATGTTCATGCTTTTTAAGGATTTTGAAGAATTATTATTATACATATCCTTGTCAATATAATCATCAAAATTATTGTATTTTTAGCTTAAAAACACCCCACGTTCTAACAGGATTTCTGAGATATAAAGTGTTTTAGTCCTTATAAGCAAAACATGATCAAAACATTTTTACATCTCAAATTAAGATAAATGTTAGGATCTCATGAAAATAACAATATCTGCAATGGGTGATTCTCCATTTTTCTATTTTTCCAATTATTTGCCAAATAAAAGTACAGTAAAATGAAATAATCCCACATCCCACAAAATTAGCCTAGAGTTCTAAAGGTTAAATACTGCACTATAGTATATAAACTCTGTTATCCATCAGCACAGTGTATTTAAGCTTGAGGAATCTCAGGATCTAGCCTCTTCTACTAGCTAATATCTGAGTGAACAGCAAAACACTTTTGTAAGTCACTCTGGATAAGGGCATCTGCTAAATGCCGTAAATGTAAAATGTAAATATTTACTCCACTCATTTGGCCACATAATGAAACTTCTGTCCCTTGGTGTCTTCATTTTCAGGGGTCAACCTCATTGTAGGATTGCAAACCATGACGTCAACATGATGATGTTTTAATTAACTGTGGGGCTGCCTATTGAGTCAAGCCTCTTTTCCCTCTTCACCCCCTCCATTGAACAGTACATAATGAATCTGCCTCTCCAGGTATCAGGATATGGGAATCAACCCCCTCTGACTGTAATGTTGCACCCTGTGTGCTTCCTCATCAAGCAGCCTTCTGCCACTCAGGCCATATGCACCCAGGAACGTGACTCACCTGGTGTGCTCATGCCTCCAGGCCCCTCATCACAGTTGTGCCCCACTGGTGGCAGCACTCCAGGCAATAGGCTTCCCTCTATGGGTGCCCAGTAACTTCAGTGCAACCTGTCGTTTTTGCGTAGGCTGAGGTAACAGACTCGCCTAATGACCTGCTGCTGTATAGACGTCAGAGGGCAAGGGAGGGTGCTTATTTGCTTTCTCCATGCCACAAAAATGACCATGCAGACTAAGACGAGGTTGAAGCTTTATCGTATAATATCATGTGGTTGCATTTGCTACTGAGAATGAAATCTCTTCAGACATTCGTGGGGCTAAAAGGGACTTTTAAGCAATACAGCTCAAATGATTTCCTTACTAGTTTGATAAGCCTATTTATTTAATAATGCTTCTAGCCACAATATTTACGTGGACAAAAAAATTAAGGCACCTTGTTCATATTATCCAGATGATGCATTCATTCCAGTGGATGGGGACTTTTCATTCAGAGATGAATATGTTCTTTTCAGATATCCTAGATATAATGTCCTTGACTATAAACAAGTACCAAACTTGGGTCCCTAAAGTCAGGACATTGTTTCTCGAGCTGTGAATGCATAAAGCAGTGCATTGTGCAAACAGTCTCCTGTCAGCGGTGCTTCTGAAGCATTTTCCTCTTAAATCCCATTGAAATTGGCAGATGTATTAAAACCAGGGTATGTGTGGGTGTGCTTTGGGTTTCTTCCAGCATCTGAGAAAGCCCAGGGCCCACAAGGGTGTTTCACGTTGTCTAGCTTTGTAAATAAGGACACAAATTGTTCAGGTCAGATGGGGCTACATTATTTAAAACATGTTGTTTGTTTTAGAAGTCCTTACAGTTTTATTTCATGCATGAGAACAAATGGATGCAAATACCAGGAGTAATAAATGCATTCTTGTGCTCACCTTCATTTTTGGCTGGCGCCTAGAATAATCAGTGTTTATTGGAATTGATTTGATGTCCAAAAGAAGCAATTTTTTACTGAGTGATGAAGTGAAAGAGCAGAGGAACAGCCACCCTAGCCACCCAGAGAGAGCAAATCCATTCATTGCTCTCTGGGACCCCCAGCCACAGATGTGTCATAGAGGATCTTCTTATCCACTTTTCCCTGTTCAGGGTTGTGGTGGGTCCATATATTGATATTGAGTCTTTTTGTATGTCCAGACATGCAAAAATGTGTCTAAACTGACCGACATGATAAAACTGAATGGATGAATGATGTTACACTAATATAGCACTTTTCTAGATACCAAGGGATACTTGGTTCAAACTGAGCACTCAAACTTCAGACTGACAAGAAGAGGCAGACACTCACACACAGTGTACTCTCTACCATCCACCTAGAGGACTTTGCATTGGCCTAGGACAGAGTACCAATTTATACCTGGGCATATAGTCATACATTCAATCACATAGACACTCATCACCCATTCACACATCAAGGGAATTTAGTGTAGCCAATTCACCTGATATCCTTATTTTTGGAATGTAGGAGGAAACGGGATTCCCTGAAGGAAACCCACACAGAAACATGGAGAAACCAGATAGGGCCTTGAACCCAAGACCCAAAAGCTGGGAGGTGAATATCTTTCTGGCATTGCATGTTTGCTGGGTATTTCCATCTCCTATATTGACTATAATCATATCAGGTACAGTAGAGAGATTGTTTGTCTTGGGCTGTCAACTGTGTAAAGCCAGTTTTATAGTTGTATTCAAAATGATTTATGAAAAATGAAAAGCTACCGTTCAGGTTATTATTTTTGAATATAAATATCACAGAGCCTCTGTGGAACCACTAACATTTGGTTGAGTATTATGGCAGCAGGTGGTAGATGTTTGCCATGCCACTTACGCAGTTTGCCTGGACAAAGTATTATTATATCCTTTACTGAAAAGGAGAACATCCAAGGTGTAGTGATTTTCACTGTATTTTTCTGAAAGAGAAGTCACAAAGTCTCATGCTTAGTAAAATGAAATAAAATCCTGCTATGCGCAGGTGTCTAAGTGTCACATGACCTGCAAGGCCCCAGAGGATGCAACACCATTGAACAAGAGGCACCACTGACCAAACGACACCATGAAGACCAAGGAGATCCCCAAACAAGTCAGGGATAAAGTTGTTGAGAAGTAAAAGTCCAATATCCAAATATCCAATATATCCAAATCCCCCAGAGCACCATCAAATCCATTATCATCAAATGGAAAGAACATGGTACCATAACAAACCTGCTAAGAGAGGGCCTCTCATCACCCCAGCAGTCTCATCACCCCAAGAACACCATCCCTACAGTGAAACATGGTGGTGACCACATCATGCTGTGAAGAAGTTTCTCAGCAGCAGGGACTGGGAAAGTGGTCTGAGTCGAGGGGAAGATGGATGAGGTAAATACAGGTATATTCTTAAGCAAAACCTTTTTTGGTCAGTGATTTGAATCTGGAGGTTCACCTTCCAACAGCCTTCACCTTCCAACAGTGACCCAAGGCATACTGCTAAAGCAACACTCAAGTGGTTTAAGGGGAAATGTGTAAATGTATTGGAATGGCCTAAAAAAAACCCAGACCTTAATTCAGTTGAGAATCTGTGGTCAGACTGTCAGACAAAGCATCTAATTTGAAGGAGCTGGTGCAGTTTTGCCTTAAGAAATGGGCAAAAATCCCAGTGGCAAAATGTGGCCAGCTCATAGAGCTGTAATTCCCACACAAAGGGGCTCTACAAAGTACTGATTTTAGGAGGGTGAATAGTTATGCACACTGAAGTTTTCTGTTATTTTGTCCTATTTGTTGTTTGCTTCATTGTGATAAAAAAAAATCAAATGCTCAAATTTGTAGGCAAGCTCTGTAAATATAATGATGCAAACCCTCAAATAATACATTTTAATTATAGGATGTGAGGAAAACGCAAATGTCAAGGGGGTGAATACTTTCAGAAGGCACTATATCAGTGAGTTATGATGCTGAAGCTTAATTTCCTCCATTCTCTGAAAGATAAATACGGCTGTGCTGTTCATTTGATGGTTATACCTTTAGTGGTCGACCAGGTCTTTCACAGTTATTAGGATTTCAGTTTTGGGAAATCCTGTGCAAATTTTTTTTTTTTTTTACTGAAAATGAAAAAGAAAAAAAACCCTGCTTTGATCTGACCTGACTTTTGCACAGCAGACCTCCAGTGTTTAATTTTGCCAAGCCATAGAAAGGAGCTGTAAATCTCTTGAGCAGGAGCAGTAACTTCCATATGGTGCGTTACAGCTCTTCATTGATTTCAGTATGATGGGGGTTGACCTTCCTAATTTAATCAGACTACATGAATAGTTGAGATCAGAATTCCCTCCTCAGGCTGAGAGAATAATGAAGCAGGAGATGGCTGTAGGCCGAGTTTTCACCCTCCAATGAGCCTGCTGCACAGCATTCTCTCACTCTCATCATCTTCCATACAGGACTGGATATTTATCACTATCAGATGTTAACTTTAATCAGCTTTATTTAATTCAATCTGATCTCAGTGCTGATTACACACAGACCTGTTACTGTTTTTTCGAACACATCCATATGGATTTATCCCTGAATATGTGTTACACGCAGCTGGGCAAATATAACCTGATAAATGATTTCATAACCAAGGTAATAAATGAATAAATAAACGATTATATGAATGAATAAATAAGACAATAATAAGCGGGCTTTGAATTTTGTTGATGTCTGAGACTGTAGATAGGATCTCTGGAATAATGCTTTTCCTTGCTGAATATGCAGAAGGACATTTGAATTTCATAATAGCTGCCACTGACCTTTCAGCGTTCACAAATCCAGGGATGTGAGATGTGAGAGACAGTGAATGGGCTGCAAAGTTGAAGGAGGGAACTTCTGAACACCACCACCAGCCATTCCTGCATGCACAACAGCCATAAATACAGCAAACATTGAGGCCACTTAACTCAAACATCGTACCATCGATGAGATGCACAAGTGTCTAATCAGGGATAATTCCACATCAGACCTCATTTCCAAAGGGGAGTCATGCAAAAGGACAAACTGTGCTCTCATTATCCTGATAACTGCTCTTTGTGAAAGATCAATGTTGTTTATATCAAGCCAAAATCTCATGGGTAGGAAGTGATTTGAAGAAGGCAGCTGAGAGATCATGGGTAATCAAAGGCAGGCCTCGGGTTTAAGGCATAAAGTACCCTCCAAATCCAATCAAATGTGATTTTGGGTTAATAGTAGGGTAAAAATGATTCAGGGTTCCATGCTTCCAGCATCTTCTGCATTACTGCACAGCCTTAGGCTGAAAACAAGTGACACAGAAGATGTGATTAAATAAGCAACAGACACTCCTAGCTGTGTTTGTCAGCAAAATTACCCAGCTCGTCTGCTCCTGCGCTCTAGCCAAAGACAGCTGCACTCTCAGGCTTTAATGAATTGCATGAAAAAAAGCAGAACTCTTCATCTTCATTCAGGTCCTTAGCCAGGGCATGTTTCAATGAGGTCATGATTATTCCAAATGACATGAGAAATGGGCTGCTTGAATGTTAATTTTGTTTTCTGAATGTATTGGGTATGTATTGTACATCTGTTCAAGGGGATGTTTCTTGCATTTTCCAGAAGGGATATTTTTCTCCTGCTCTTTCCACCATCTGACGCATGTGACTAAGACACCAGGAGTTGCATGATTCGATCAAGAGAGTCAATATGTGGTGATAAATCTTGGAGCATCTCATCTGTTGGAGCATCAGCAGACTGGAGAGGTGCAAAGAGAAGGAGCAGGTTTGAGCAACTCAAAACAGCAAATTCCAGAGGCTTCAGACACTCATTTTCTTTAGGATTTGGGAGTCCCAGATTTTCAGCAGAGTGAAGTAGCAGCTCACACACTATATGTCCAAATGTTTATGGACACCCCTTTTAATCAATATATTCAAGTCATTTAAGTTGCACACATGCACCATAATGAAGTACTGCCAATAGAACAGGCAGTTGGATTAAGAGATGGCAGAGTAACCTGTTGGCACCATGCCTAATGCCAGGTGTGGTCTAAAGGGGTTTAATGTCCTCAGCATTGAGCTGTGGAGCAGTGGAACTGTGTTCACTGGAATGATAGTGCTCCATCCAATACTTTTGGGATGAGTTGGGAAGTTGGGAATGTGGTGGGATGGTGCTCATCCAATATCCTCGCCTCATTAATGCTGTTACATTTTTCATTTACATTTATGACATTTAGCGGATGCCCTTATCCAGAGCTACTTACAAAAGTGCTTTACTACTCACTTAGATATCCTTAGCTGACAGACGAGGTTGTTACTAAATACAGTCAAATTGCAATATTCCAAAGTCTAGAAAGTCTTTCCTGGACAGCAGAGGCTGTTACTCCAACAACAATAGGAGTAACTCTTTTTAATCCACTTGACTTTGGAAGTGAATGAAGGAATGAAAGTGTACAATTTACCTTTATACCTACTCAAATGACCTGAGGACTTTTCTCCTTCTTTTGTTGTTATCTAACTCCCTGTCCATATACAGAGAGAACATATTATATTATGGAAACTGAATTGGGTTTTCAGTTAGTACAGTGGTTGGTTATTCATTCATTCACCTTTAAAATCATTTGATTTGTCTGGAACACAAATTACAACTCACTGGAAAAAGCAGACTTTACATATTCAACCCCTGTGTTGTGGAAGCAAAGCTCTGAGTTTACACAGGTGAAAGATATTGGGCTAGTAAAGGACACAGTCCGCATATAAATGGCTTTAACTTGTGAGTCATTATTCAGATAGCAAGCGGATCCATTTCATATCTGCGTTTCCTCCAGCAGAGCCACATAACAATCACTTCTTTTTAAGGGGTGCTGCCCGGCTACAGAGTGGATACTTCTTGCTGTCTAGATAAGGACCTTCAAATTTTCTGGATATAGGAACCTACTTAATTCAAGTATCATTGATCAGACTCTGAACCTGAAGCACTCTGTGAGAATAAAGACCATTGATGCTAATGAAATTAGAGATGTTGACATGCACAAGATGGTAAAGGTTTAAAATGATATGCAATTGTTTGAATATCCTGGTATGCATCACCGGATCAATTGTAAGTAAATGGAAGCTACACCAAAAGTCTAAATTATATAGTCCCTCAAAATAAGGTATTAGGAGACCAGTCATGGAAGCCATAAAGAGGCTTTTAAGGAGCTACAAAATTCAGCAGCTGAGATGGAAGTGAAGGTGCTCCAGTCAACAGTATCAAGAGCCCTGAATACAACTGTCCTGTATTGGAGGGCAACTATAAATAGGCCAAAGAGTTTTTTTTATTATTATTATTTTATTATTATTTTTTTTAATACATGGGACATAATAACTAATTCTGACTTCTGGCATGTCCGTGTACTTATGCAAAGAGCTTATGCAAATTTAAAAAATCTGCTAACAAATGATTTATGCATCATGTTTGAAACTCTCTCTCTCCAGCTCAGTTAACACCTTTACACACCAGCAATGTGAGCTACAAGAGCAACTAGCCCAAATCACCTCCAGCTTGATGCTGATATCTAATCAGCTGTCACAGCTCAAAGCCCCTGAACCTCCTGCTCCAGCACCTTCTTTGTCTGCTTCTGAGCTTAACACGTTTTCTGTCAGTAAGCCAGAGAAATACAATGGATCTCCTAATCAGTGGAAGGGGGTTTTTGTCATAATGTTCCATTTTCTTTGCTAATTCCCCAGATAGTTCAGATAAATCACACATTTCCTTTGTCATTTCTCATTTGTCTGGTAAAGTCTTAGACTGGGCTACAGCCATGTGGGCTGGGATTGAGTGTGGCACGTATACAGACTTTGTGGAACAGTTTAAAGCGATTTCTGCTCATCGCCACAAGGGTAGGTCTCAGGGAGTGTTACTAGCCGGAATTACTCAGGGGCACCATTCTGTAGATGATTGTACTCTGGAATTCCACACACTGGCAGCTGGCAGTGGATAGAAAGAAGCTGCTCTCTTTGTTATCTTTCGTAAGGGGTTCAATAGTGATATTCTCACTGAGCTTGCTTGTAAAGATTATGGCTTATCCCTAGACAGAATTTTTGCTCTGGCTATACTTTGCAAGACTCGTCCCACCAAAACTCACTAAACAACAGTGACCTGTGCCCATCAAATTCTATAACTCCTCCCTTAATGGATGACCATTACGAACCAATATGGTTCATATGTGCATTTTGGTTTTTTTACCTGTGAAATAATACTTTGTTCTATATTACACAGGATTTGCAAATGTATCACAGCTACTACCTTTTCACAAGTATTTTAGTATGTATTTATATTTACAAAGTGTTTATTCTGTTTATTATTTTATATTACTCTGTTTATTATTTTATATTGATGGGTGCAGCTGTAATAATTCAGTTTCCCTCTGGGATAAATAAAGTATTTCTGATTCTGATTCTACAGCTAAAAAGAGGCTCAAGTTCTGCTCATTGCCATTCAGTATCCACACACCCTAGTCACCCAAGTTGATGTGCCTCCCTGGATGGAACTCCTGTTTGTCCCCTTGCTAGTTCTACATCCAAACCCATACAGTGTGATGTGTTCTAGATAACCAATGAATTTGATGACTGTATGGAGGTCTGTGCAGGTACTGCAGTGAGACTGGTCATGTTTTACATGATTTCAGGAACTCATCCACACAGATTTCCGGCTCCATTCTGGGAAAATGTGTGTAGTCTACTCTTCATGCTAAAGGTGATTTTCCCCACAGTTGCTAAATATCTCCTGTTGCCTGTTACCCTGTATTGCCTCAGCTCTTCTTCTGTTTTCGTGTCCCTGATCGATTTTGGAGCATGCAAACTTCATTCACATCAAGTTGATTAAACAGCACCAGAAAAGAAAAATGAAAAAGAAAAACGCCACCCAATTGCCTCCTCATAGGGAGTATGATTAGCACCAAATCATACATATACCAGCTTACTCAAGCGGATGAATCTGCTATGGAGGAATATGTACAGGAGGCTCTTTCTCACAGGTTCATTTGTCCTTCTACATCCCCATCCACATCCAGATTATTCTTTGTAAAGAAGAAGAATGGTGGTCTTGGATTTTGCATCAGCTACAGAGGCCTTAATCAAATCACTTGTTCCAGGGGGTACTGTCACACTTCTGAGTTCTACCCCTGCCTCTGTTGAATCTACAAAGTTAATTTTTCTTTATTGTGTATGAGCCTTGTTAGTTCCTATTTCTGTCTGTGCCTAAGACCCTTGTGGTCTTGTTTGCCTTGGATATTGCTCTATGATTTTGGACTGTCTACTGGTTTTTCCCTTTGCCTAGCTCTTCTTTATTATGGCTCTCTTGGTTTTTGAACTTTTGTTTACATGTAATGCTGTACCAGCATTTTTTTTAATTAACGACTGTTCTTCTTTTTACATCTGCGAACATCTGCTCCATTTACAATCATATAAGATGATTTCACCAAGTCTATATATTTTTTTGTACTCAGAATCTTCCACAGTCAGTATTAATGTTATATTTCAATTCCCATGTAACTATCTCTAACGTTCAGAGTCTGAAATGATGGTTTGACATGAATCAGTGCGGCAATATGTTTCCTTGGTATTAAACATTCATAAATATGAGAGTGTGTGATGAAGCTTTCACACAGTCATTTTGTGGCAGACCTTTTACTGAAAGTCAATAACTAGATCAATAGCTCTTATCTTTAAAGTCTATCATCTTACAGGTGAAATGAAAAGATAAAAGCTATCATGGTGACACAATCCTGAATGATAGCATTTTTTTAATTATTTTATCCCAGTTTTCCCTGCAATGTTGGTCATTTCCAAACATCACATAATGTCCTTCCTCCAAGTCACATGATGGCCACCAGGAGTTAAGATTGCTGAGACAGGAGTTAACAGACACAGCATTGAGCAAAGCTGTAATGGATTAGGTTTCAAAGGGATGAATTGCATACTTTTTCCCCCATGCATTTTACTTTTTAAAAAATGTCTGCCATTTGTATAAATAATAGTACAATATAAAGAGGCCAAAAACACTATTTCTGCCTCTATATATTATATGGTAGCTTGGTTGTTGGCACATTCACCTCCCAGTGCTGAGGTCTAGGGTTCGTGGCCCTATCTGGGTGGAGTCAATATCTTTGTGAATTTCCTCTGAGCACTCTAATTTCCCCCAGGTTGACAGACATTTCTGGTAGTGTGTGCATGATTGGCTGCCACTTCTCACTGGTGTGTGTTGCTTGAGTGCTGAGGGTGATTGTGAAGTCCCTGGGTAACTAAAAATGTGCTATATAAGTGTAACTTCATTCATTCGTTCATTCATTCATTTTTTAAGTTTTCTAGAGTTGTGTTTTTAATTATGCGGTTTGCACAGTGCTGTAAGAGGAGTGTACTCATCTATAACTGGTAAACTATATTGTCTCCCAGGCAAAACTAAAGAAGTGAACTTCAGACATGAAACACTGATGTTACAAGAGAAACGTGTGAATTTGTTTTTGGCTTAATCATCACTTTAATAGTAATCACCTTGTAAATCAGACCTGCTACAGTCTAAAGTCTCGTCTTATCACTCATCATGTAAAGCTTTAGCTCTAAAAATCCCTAACTTAATACAGGAATTAACATTAATCGGTTACTATAAAAGACTGCTGGTATTACTGTAGTACTCCGGTATGCACAGTAAATTCCCCATCAAACCATGCTGGATTATGAGCTTGCTTTAAGATTAAAAGTAAATTATTTTGTTACATGATTCTGTTTAGAATTGATTGAGAATGATTGTTTGTAGGTTTCTAGGCAGTTCCTTATAGAAACACGGCATGTTTTAAAACCAAATCAACCTGATCTTGTTTAAAAAATTTCAGTTCTTTTCTCTGATGAACACTGCCATCTTCTGGGTAAAAATGCCACAGAAACACAACACACTAGGGTACTGTGTGAATGCAATTACAGCCTTTACAGGTCAAAAGGCTAAAACACTAGGAGGCATTATAAAGTTATGAACACTTTCTAATAAAACACATTGTCTTTTGTGAATGAATCTGTCTATGTCTCATGCTATAAATGCACAGTGTACAGATCAGTTATGTACATATTATATTTGTGTGTTTAAATATGTTAAAATGAATTATACAGCATATTTATTTGCTCTTAGCAGTTTCAAAGCAATGCAGCAGTGACTCAGGAATTTAAAATGAGAATAAAAAAAATAAAAAAAAGATTTTTTCCTGTTTAACTTTTCCAGAGTAGCAGTGTGTATGTAGTGTAGGATTCCGGCACAGTGAAAGTATGAGATCATTTATAATACAGGACAATCATGACCAATTAAATATTATATGAGAAATCCAAAAGAACCATTTGTGCTTCTCAGCTGCTTGCCAGGCGCTGTGGATAGGGCTGCCCATCCCTGGATGCAATAATAATACTGCAACCTCTGTGTGCTCCAAACTGTGTTCCCATTACATTTACATATGCAAGCACAGTATTCTACAACTACATCATGGGGGACTTTCCATGATGGATGGAAACACTGGTCCTCATCCTGATCTTACCGTTCTCCTTGAGAACTCACTCGTCACTCCATCTATTGAAGCACGGAGCCTTGGTGTAGTAGTGGATGACCAGTTATCGCTCTCGGCTCATGTTGCAAACCTGACTCGGTCATGCAGATTTCTCCTTTACATCAGGAGAATTTGACCATTTCTGTCTAGAGAGGCCCCTCAGGTGTTTGTTCAGTCTCGTCATTTCGAGACTAGACTACTGCAAATCCCTTCTAGCTGGCCTTCCTATGCGGATCAGGCCCTTGTACCTAATCCAAAATGCAGTGATATGTCTCGTCTTCAATGTCCCCAAATTCAGTCATGTAACTCCTCTGCTGCGTTCCCTTCATTGGCATTCCCTACATTCCCTGTAGCTGCCCGCACCGGATTCAAAACCTTGATGCCGGCCTACAAACACAAAAATGGACCAGCTCTTCCATACATGATGGGAATGGTCAAAACTCAAGCTGTACCAAGAGCTGTACCAAGAGCCCTTTGAGCTTCAACTTGACCCACCATCCCTCAAATTACAAGGAAAACATGCATCCAGACTCTGTTCTGGCCCCAAAATGGTGGAACAAACTTTCCCTGGGGGTCCAAACAGCTGAGTCACTCACTGTTTTCAAACACAGAACACCATCTGATTCAAGAGTATTTAACTCATTAAAGATTCATACTGAATCTTGTTAGCTCCCAGTCTGACATTTGTTTTTGACAGGCTCCAAGTGTGAGGAATCTCTGGATTCCAGCCTCTTCTAACTAGTTGACATTTTCTGAGTGAACAGCAAAGCACTGTAAGTGTCTCTGGATTAGACTGTCCGCTAAAACGATTCCTCGTTATAGCCTCTTATATTACATTATGAATGTGAAACCATTTTATATGACAAATGTGCAAAACTGGGGTAAAAGCTGTTCTTAAATGCTTTTCTCGTTTTCACTTGTATGTCCAGCAATTCTGTGGTTCCCTCGACGCCTCCATAGCAGCGCCTGCTCACTTCCTCAGTCCTGAAGCTGCGCTCTGATTGGCTGACATGCCCACGTATGGCGTCCCTCCTCCTCTGTTTATACCCGCCCCATGTGCGTGAGGCCCCGCCCCCTGTCTGTGCACCCTCTGCGCTCCAGCAGGAGACGTCCCCTCCCAGCCGCACCGTTGCTGCAGCAAATGAGGGTCCGACCACCGGCCCAGTCCCAGTCCAAGTCTGCCGAACCCATCCTAAGAACCGCCGTGCAGGGGTAAGAGCGTGTGTGTGTGCGCGCGCGCGTGTGTGTGTGGTTTGGCTGAAATCTGCTGTGTATGATTCTGGTGTGTGTGTGTGGTTTGGCTGAAATCTGGTGTGTGTGTGTGTGTGTGTGTGTGTGTGTGTGTGTGTGTGTGTGGTATGGCTTAAAGCTGCTGACTGTCTATGATTCTGAAGTGTCACGTGCATTTTATGGCACAGGCTGGTACCAGAGCAGGGGCAGTGTTGTGTCCAGCTCTGTACACAGCCTGCCTGCTGTCTACACCGACACTCACTTAGATGAATGGTGTGTGGGATTGTATCTGTGCATGTGTGTGTGTGTGCATGTGTGCTATTGATGCCCTAAGCTCACATATTGTTTTCTCCAATCAAGCAAGGGATTGCGAAACAGGCGGGGAAAGGAGGCAGGAAATAAGTCATATGACAGACTGAAAGGGCAGGGCAGCAGGACACACAGTGGGGCTATAACATGGTGTTGACACTGCAAATCCAGCTTTTCTGGATCCCAGTCAGTGTCCGTATGTGTAGATGGTAATGCTTCAGGATGTCTACAAGATGATTTGGAGCAGAAAAGCAGTCTATGCATGTTATGTAACCCAGGTAATTAGTATTCCTCCCCCAGCTTGGAGAGTCTACCCAAACTGTCTCAAATGTGAGACTCCGTCTCCGTTCTCTGTGGTAGGGCTGCAGAATCGGATTGGAGTGGACACAGAGGGCAAGCTTAAAGACTGACCAGACTGGAGAAAAGGAATCTGAAATGTACTCCCCTCAGAGTCTGCATCGCTGGGGCATCACCCACAGTGAGAGCATGGAGCGCCTGGCCTACTGTCAAGGTAAGGTGCAGCAGGGTGTTGGGGTCACAGAGCATTATGTATAATCATTAACATATTAGGTTTTGGACCTATAATGTATTCCAAATTATAATCAGGAGGACTGTTGACTTTAGCGTTAAAGGACCAGGCTAAATGTTAAATGATCTGTCCTCAAAATACCACAAAAATCCAGGATCACTTACGTTAAAAGCTGCATAGAATTCTAAACACCTCAGCAGGAAACATGAGCTTGAAAGAGATACAAGCACCTTCTTGATCTTTGTCATGCCCTCATGCTTGGAAGGATGCACACTCATCATTTCAGTTTTTCACTCACCAAGACCAGCTTTTGCTGGTCGCTGCATTCAGATGGTCTAAGCTGGACTTTGCTCTTTGGTGGTCAAGAGGCATAGTGTTTGTACTGGTACACCAGTTTGGTGATGCTGGTCATGCTGGTTGAAGAGTTTGGTCTTGCTTGTGATGCATGTCAGCCAGCTTAGTGATACTGGCCAGGCTTGATCATACATGTAGACCGCTGGGTCAAACTCAAACAACATGCATGCTAGACAAGAAGTATTATGGTCCACCAGCTTAGAAGTGCCAGCCTAGCCTGGCCAAAGAGTCACCCATGAGGCCAAATCTCATGGACTCTTGGTCAAGGACAGCTGTGTGGTTAGATGTGGATTTCAAACTGATATATTTTAGCGAATGCTGGGATTCTGCACTAAATACATGCATTAATTCATTTACTGCTGCTAAGAATAAAAATAACTGATATATACAGTCTCTGCAAAGCTAATCCAAGTAGTTGTAGCCATGAATTCATGGTCGTGGAGATGTACATTAAATACATCGGATATCTGCATCAGTCCACAGTTTCCGTATGAGTGCATCTGTGCTTGCCTTGTAGCAGCACGTATGTTGCAGTATTACATAATTGTAACCAACCATTACATCATGCAGGAAACGTAAGCATCATCTTGGGATGTGACAACTGTTCTGAAGACAGTGCTGCCTCTGAGGCAGAACAAACGCAATCGGTAACCAATTAAAATGAATAGAAGGCAGAGCTTTAAAAATTTGCTTCTCTGAACTTGTGGCAGCATAGCATAAAAGAGGTGCAGTTCAATTTGAGATTTTCTTGTTTGTTTTTAAGAAATTCTTGTGACATGGTTTCTGGCTTGTAAGGCAGCACTTCACAGCATACCAACACAGAGAGCACCACAGTGTTTTCATGTGGCACTGTCATGGCTAGAATATGAAATGCTGCCATAGACGTTAAACTAGTTTTAAAGGCAGATTTCTGAGAAAGCATGTCTTTAGAGAAACCAACCAAATCTCAAACTGAACTGCACGACTTTCATTCATATGAAGCTCTGAGGAGCAGATACGTGTTTCTGAAGCTCTGCCCACTGGTTATTTTAATTCGTTATTCTCTGAACCATTATTATTTTGCCTCAGAGGCAGAGCTGCCTTCAGAACTGATTTCAGAACGTGCCTGGCCTGGATTTCGAAATTCTGTAAAATGGGATTTCGCATTGATTTCATGTCAGCATTGCTACTACGGCTTTGTGCACATTTATGTCT
This sequence comes from Acestrorhynchus altus, assembly GCA_034509495.1. Classification (NCBI taxonomy): domain Eukaryota; kingdom Metazoa; phylum Chordata; class Actinopteri; order Characiformes; family Acestrorhynchidae; genus Acestrorhynchus; species Acestrorhynchus altus. Next base: position 29,166,891 of record CM067506.1, read on the forward strand.
CACATTCTCATCACCGATACTGGTCTACAGATCAAACCCCTTCCCACTACAGTTGACCACAGCTTGAAAATTCCTAAACGCAAATGTAAATAAACAATAAATTTGACTTTACCCGACAATTCCATTTTATTCTATGTATTTGATGCAGTCACCCTCCCTCATATTGACTATGAGCAATAATGTCTATCTATCTATCCATCCATCTTTCCATCCATCCATCCATCCTCTCTTTGTTGTTGTTTATATATATATATATATATATTTATTACTATTTAGATTTTATTGTAAGGCACAGGTTGAAATAAGATGCTGTGAATTAGTCTTGCTGAACGACCCAGCCTCCCTCACTGAAGGTTGTTTTTGGCTGCTGTTAGTGGTGAGGGTGAGACGAGGCCAATGCATGCTGGGGAATTGCGCGCTTGCGCTGTAACGCCTCGGTGTGTCCAGCAGGGGGTGCTGAAGGACTCGTGTCATTTCTATGACGTCAGGCCGGCGGCTCGGCTGTAAACAAACGTGCGATGTGGCGCTTTATCGCGGGCGCCGCCGTCCAGCCTCCGCCTCAGTGAACACCCCGCGTGTGTACGAGCTGTGGCTCATTCGGGCGCGTTGTGGGGGATGTCCACAGCGGCTGTGAGGTGAACGTGTGCGGGAGAGCTCGTTCGCTGGGCGCCATGGCCACACCTGCGGAGCCGGAGCTCAGCCTGAGCCTGAGCGAGGCGGACAGCGGCAAGGACAAGCCGCATGTGTTCGGCATCCTGCGGCTGCAGGAGGAGAAGGCCGGTGGGGACCGGACCGGGGACCGGGCCGGGGTGAAGCCCGCGGACGGGAGGTGGCAGGCGCCGATTTTCGCTTTGGCTCGGAAAGCGTCGGAGACCATCTCCGGGGGCATCCATGCTCTCCCCAAGACCACCGAGCAGAAAACAGCCCCGGTTCCATCCCAGTTGGGCGGTAAGGGTAAGAGCGGGGGCTGATTGTTCTGAGCAGCTCATGTCTGAAGGAACAGGGAGAACCATATACATCCGTTCTGCAGTAACAGAACCCACCATCGCTCTGATGGGCTCTGCTGTGCTGTTGTGTGGTGCTCTGTTTAGAATGATGTCATCGCCTGTCTGAGAACAATGCATGTGAATATAGCAGCATCCTGGGCTTTATACACCTGTCCCCCTGTCCTCCTGTCCCCCTGTCCTCCTCTCTTCCTGTCTGCATATGGATCTCATTGTCTTCAGTAGGAGATTTGATAACATTATGACTCATAATGTGGTGCATATCAATGTTACTGCCCCTCCCTCAGGTGTGCTACCAATAGAACCTCTATTGCATTCACGAAGAGCCAAGTTTGCCTGCCTGGAGGACCTTCATCCCAATTTCTTGTTCTTCTGGTTCTATTTATATATTTATATAATGTTTATCTCATGTTGACACTTGCATGCGTATTTGTCTCACAGAGCTCTACTAAACCCTGAGTAGACTGATAAATCACTGCCCCGATCAGTCATTTATCTGAGTTGCTGAGTGCTTTTGGAGGGAGGATTTAACCGAATAGACTGCTACATAGTTTACTAGTGATGATCCGTAACCGATTCAGAACCACAAATCTGTATATCAGATTTAATTTAGTTTTTTTGGGAAACTAAGCAATTGTTTGGTTTAGTTCATGGAATATGTGGCTGACCTGACTGATTGATTGTAGGAGTAGCAGTGAACTGTAAGAAGCAAACAAGAGGGACAAGAAACAAACTATTGAATTTCTGGACTTTTTAAAAATGATGGGTTTTTTAAGTTATGTTTTATGTTAAGAGAAGAAATGCAAGAAGAAATCTGGCAACCTATATATAGTATAGTTGGAAGACAGTATTCTGTCAGCAGTACTTTTAATGGTTTGGATGGAAAAAAATGTTTAAATTGTCAAATGCTGACTTTTTTTTTTTAGATTTCTTAAACAGGCACATAAGGCTGTGTTAATGGAATATTTCACTGCTGTGTGCATGCATTAAAGCACACACACCCAAATGCTTTCTGCTACAGGTTAAACTTTAGCTTGCCTTTTACTTAACTCGCTTGGCTACTGATTGATCACATATTTGGTCATAAATGCATTATTTTATGTTTTTGTCCATTTTGTAAATATTTTTAAATTAATTTATCAGAATGTTTGACTTTATCGTACTAAAAACAGTTTGTCTTCATTGTATTTTCAGAACCACAGCGTTGTTTTCTGTCAACAGCAGTTTTGTTTGCTTTGTCTTCCAGCCTTCCGTGACCCTATGGCAATGGAAAGAGCCAACTTGCTTAACATGGCAAAGCTTAGCATTAAAGGTCTGATCGAGTCAGCTCTCAGCTTCGGACGAACCCTGGACTCCGACTACCCCCCTCTGCAGCAGTTTTTTGTTGTCATGGAGCACTGTCTGAAACACGGTCTTAAAGGTATATCGGTCAGCATTAACTGCCTTCACCTGGTACCTGTTGAGCCAGTATAATGAACATTAGTTGCAATTTAATAGGATTATTTAGAATTTGGCCCATGAACCCAAATGTTTTTGATCAGCATAGATAGTGTTGCTGTCATTTGAAAAACAGTGTCTCCAAAATGGCAAAATGTTCATTATTTTGAATGCAATTGAGCGTAAAACAAGAATTTGTTTACTCATTTCAGAGCATTTCTTGGTCTTTTCATCCAAAATTATTTATACCATGTGCAGACAATCTACAGGGTTCAAACCATGGAGAGAACTAAAAATAGAGATCGATGGTTTTCATTGGACTGCAGCAACATGTTTGGATCTGAATATACAGTTGAATCCAAATGTTTGGGACACTGATTTTGCTTTATTTAGAGCATAAGGGAAAAATTGTAATTGTTGGCATGCTGTTTAATGTTAGTTACTGGTTAATTAGCAGTGAGGTCTCAGATTCATCTGTGGTTATAAAGGTGTAGTTTTGACTCTTATGTCAGTTTATTTTATATCTGGGTACCAGCCCAAAATTATAATATGAATAAAATTTTCTATTGTATGGAAGTGTAACGACACTGTAAATATACATTAACAGTTATTGTCCGTGGAATTACCGTAACTTAGTGACCTTATAACTAACTTGGCCTAGTTTCTGTTATTATTTATTAGTATAGAATGATAACTATATTTTGCATAGAAAACATCTAACACTGTTAATATCCAGTGGTTCTTCATTGTCTGAGTTGTTGCTCTTCTCCTCAACAAGACTGGGCATTTTGCCCTTTCCTGGAGGCAGTTTCAGTTGCTTGTTCCTCAACATTCTCTGGCAGACTTAAAATCTAAATTATTATCATGTCAAGTGGGGCTTCAAGTATGTGCATGTATAGTTCATTGAAGTAGTGGTTTGGTTTGTCTAGCCTGTGATTAAGTACAATCACTGAATATATTTTGAGAAAAGGAAAGAAAGGTCATTTCCAGATTAGCACTTGATTTACTAATATCACTCAGCCCAATGCTAACTGGAAGCCACTCTTAGTGACTCACAATCATGTATAGAATGAATCTCCTGACTGTCAGTGTTTTGTCAGTATTTTTGGCTGTAGAACGATGGTCATGCTAGGAAATTGACGAGTCAGCTTTGGAAAAAATCACTGATTACACTGTTTACAGCACTGACACATCATTTGATTTGAACCGATTCACTTGTGGAAGGTGCCTCGGGTAATGTTTACTGGAGATGCTTGTGTTTCATGTGCATTAGTATCTGGATCTGTGCCGTTTACTAAACATGTTTTTCCGTTGGCTTTAGTAAAGAAGACGTTTCTTGGATACAACAAGTCGCTGTGGGGGCCTCTGGAGATGGTGGAGAAACTGTGCCCAGAGGCAGGGGAGATCGCAGCAAGCGTTCGAGACTTACCTGGCCTCAAGTACGGATCAAAGCAGGCTTATTTACTGCCCCTCTGCTTAATTCATTATATATCTGATTCATCTAAAAATAGATGTACTGTTCTGCATTTAGAGCTGTTCACTGAAAACCGTAGCACCCTTTAGCCAGCTTTCTGGCTTATCTTCAATTCTCTCTCACAAGCTTTGCATGTGGGATTCTCTTTTTTAGAGAAAGATTTTAGAGAGATAAGATAATCATTTATTAGTCCTGCAGTGGGGATTTTTTTTTTACATTATTACAGTAGCAATGGGAAAGTAAAGCATTCAGTGCAAGAAAATAGATAAATACAATATACAGTATAAACATTGTAAGTAACAAAAATCACTGAACATTATTTGCAGATTATTTACAGGAAATTGTACATGGGGAGGTGGAAGAGTTCAATTGTTTGAGTCTGCTGTGACTGTTCTACTGTAAAGGATTTTAAAGAAAGAAGGTTACTATAATACACAAATGAAACCTGCTTACATCTGTGAGAAAGCACCTATCTCTCCACTGTCCTTTTCCTGTGGCTGGTCTTTAGAGACACTTTAAAACAGAAAGGGGAAGTGAAAATTTCAGTTCAAGTTCCCTGACACCAATGAAACCTGCAACTACACGTTTGAATGGATATGATCTATACAAAAGTGCTGGAGCTGTTGAGGCTGCTTGACACAGTCCTGAAAAGATAAAATGACAATACTACTACAACTACTACTACTGATAAATATATCATTGTGATAATTGTGCTTAAATTAGTGCATTTAGGATCATAACTAGTTAACCGCCAAGTTATAGCTGCTGATAGGGCATAGGATAAGTCATAGCTTTGATTTAAAGTGTTTATAAGGTGGTGGAACTTTTGATGCTGCATGTAACAGTAATAGAAATGAAAAGGTAGTAGAAGCTGTTTTAAATCCCACTTTATTTGTCTTTACATTTTAACCACAGAAATGTTGTGTAGTTGCACGCAGAAGGAAATGTCACATTGATATTCTGAAGGAAGATAAAGGGTACTATAAAAAATGAGTAATTAAAATTTAGACTGATATGAGCAATGTTTCCTGAGCTACACATTCTCAAAGTGGCATCAGGTATAATGTAACATGCCAGAGATCCTGGAATGTGGAATTGTAGAGGTTGCTGATGGTGTCATGTGATAATCCATCGCATGAGGCTTGAATGTTCTCACTCAGTTCCTGTAGATTTTGCTATAGTGGTGGCGTTTTCATAGTGTCCAATAGCATCCCACACATTTTCAGTTGTGACTCGCCATGACATAGTATCTGTGTGTTCAAGGCGAGCTCTTGAGACGGCAGTGGTATGCAGACGTGCACTGTCCTGTTGGAATGGTGCACCAGCGGGTGTGTTAAGAAACTGTAGGGCAACTGGTCGCAGGACCTCATTAACGGAACTTACTACTGGTGCCAGTACCAAGCACGGATAAATGGTGAGGGTTGCGTCAGGAAGGGCAACTGGTGTAAACTTGTAATGTAGTGTAAACTATAATGCGGATCAGGCTGAGGAGGAGGAGGAAGAGGAAGAAGAAGAGGAAGAGGAAGAGGAAGAGGAAGAAGAAGAAGAAGAAGAAGAAGAAGAAGAAGAAGAAGAAGAAGTATTATTATTATTATTATTATTATTGCTGTCCAAGTGCCTGTAATGAAGACCAAAGGACCTGGCATCATACAAAATTGCATCCTACACTATGGAACTAAGTCTTGTGGACTTGTGACATATAACAACAAACTGCCATGACGGTATGGCACAACACTATTGCAGTCAGTTGATTCCTTCTGGGTGTGACTATATTTTTATGATGAATGTAGTAATAATAATAATAATAATAATAATAATAATAATAAAGAAATATTTTTTTATCTGTATGTGTGTTAAGAAAAAATAATAAAACATATTAGTATGTTGATAATACTGATCCACAGTATCCTCAGAAAACTGTATTATTAATCACAGTAACAACATTTTATCACAATAACATCAATTATATGTGTAGCTCTAGTTTGACTCATTCTATCTGATTAACATCAGAACGTTTGATGATGTGTAAGGAATTGCTAGGTTTAATAAACTGCAAACCTCAGTTAGATGTACCACTGGCTTAAATGTAAAGTGTCCTGTTTACCTGAAAATGTCTTGGCTTGTTATTTCAGTGTTGACTGTGCAGAAGACTACGTACTTTTTTCACAATGTACATTTGTGTTTCTCTGTCAGAACTCCACTGGGCAGAGCTCGGGCATGGCTAAGACTGGCACTGATGCAGAAGAGATTAGCAGACTACCTACGTGTTCTCATCACCCGGAAAGACATACTGAGGTGAGGGACTGGTATTGTCTTTATACTTGTGGAGAAACAGTGCATCCAAACATTGATTGTAACAAGGCTTTGTACTGAATAGGAATTATTTTGGGATATTTAGGGATGACCTAGTGATGGGCAATATGATCTCAAGTCAGTATCACTAATGACTGGACATTTAACCTCGATTACAATTAATGAACAATTATGAAGGTCTGTTTTGATTTATTGCCCAGCCCTAGAATGACCCTATCTAATCTGGTGAAATCCAGGCATTTTTAATGGATTAGATATTGGCTCTTAAAATTCCAATCCAGTCCTGATCCTTTTGTTGGAGCAGAGCACAGTGTCCTCTTGGCTTCATTAACAGACATGTTATTTTTCTGTGAATTTAGCTCAGTATCTGTGGTTTGTGTGCTTTGGTAGTGATGATATGGCTCTCAGCTTATCGGCTCAACTGCTGCAGGTACTGGGAACGCAGAATCCAGTCTGACTGACCACCCTGATCACTATGATATTAAATGCACTAATGTTATAAAGTTTAAAACAGTAATTTATAATTATTATAATTATAATATATAATTATAATATTTATTACTTTATTTACTGCCAAAGAAAATATGTTTAGAATGTCTTATATAAACTCATCGCTAAAAATTAAGTGTTGATTAACAGCACATCTTACCTAAGAATTATTCAGCATTATGGTACTTGTTTTGGACTGGGAAAGGTAAACATCCCTGACATCAGACATCCCTGATGATATTTAATGCAACTGTAATTTTTGCATGTTTCTAAATAACCAGCAGCACTTGTTAGATCATGTGACACACTCCTCCCACACCTCCCAGATTTAGTTTTATTAATAGAATATGCAACAACTATCTCCAGTCATCTCACTTCCTCATTCAAATGCAGTGCTTAGTGTGAGCTGAGTGTGTTGGTACAAACCTGCTTTATAACACCGGACACTGAACTTAAGTAATTTTAAACCACTTCACTGTACTTACCTAAGAGTCATTCAGTTACTCAGCAGCTGTTGAATCGCGTGCTTCTCTTTATTTTGTTTACGTTTGTTTAAAGGATGTTGTGGAGCTGCTTTTGAAAGATCAGTCCATTTCAAGCCAAGTTCGTCAGCCTTTATTTATGTTTATTTTTGTAGTGATTTCTATGAAAGCTCGGCAGTAATGCTGGAGGAGGAGGGAGCTGTCATTGTCGGTCTCCTGGTGGGACTCAACGTCATCGACGCCAACCTGTGTGTGAAGGGCGAGGACCTGGACACACAGGTACTAGAAATTTTCTTTGTACTGCAGATTCTCTGTTATGTTGAAGGGGAAATTCACCAATTATTTAGAGCTGCAATATTAAATGGTAAAGATGTAAACAAAATCATTCACAGTGGTGGTAGTGCTGAGGGAAAATCATATATTGATTTATTTTAGATGAACAACGATTCAATACAATATACAATATACAATGAAATCCTTTGTTTTGTTTTTGTTTGTTTTTTTTACTTTAATTAATCATATTGAAATTTAATCTTCATTTCATTTTAGCTCTGTCTTATGTCCTCTCCATGGTGTTTTAACACAGGAACCTATTATACTGTCAGTTGGGTTGCAGTGGTGTACTGGTTTTAGGTTTACCATAGTGTAAAAATTGGTGTTTATCCTACTGTGCACATTTGCTTAATACCAGTATTGTGGAAAAATAGAACATCAATTTCTTACTTTTTTCCAAATTTAAAAATCAAACAATAAATGGAATAATTCAGGAAATAATCCACAGATTAGTCCAGAATGAAAATGTCTATTAGCTGCAAACAAAGCTCCACCTTATTATTTGCTTTCTTATTTATGTATTTAATTTGTTATGAGACGGGAGGCATTTTACATTTAATTGCTTCAGATTTTAACTAGTGAAATGTTCCTTCAACCAAAATCATTTTTTCACTCCTATAAGGGTCACATAAAAATGCAAAGAATAAGAAAAAGAAGAGGAAGAATTGTGAATAGTGTGTACTCTGATGACATCAAACTCTTTGATTGGTCTCTTTTGGAGACCAATCATGAAAATGAATTTCATGATGAAATGATTCCAAATAAAATCTCTTTACATTAACTTAAAAATTCTTATTTTCATTAGTTATTTTTACAGCAGTGATATGCAAATTAGAAGTATAGTTGGTCATCTGGTCATCTGAATTTTTTGAATTACTCAGGTTGGGGTGATCGATTTCTCCATGTATTTGAAAAATGACATTGATGATTACAGAAGTGAAGAAAGGTAAGAATTTGTTTTGTTTATTGCTGTTGAAATTATTGGGAACTGTTTTTAGTTACTGTGTATAGGTATTTGTATATGATTTTTTTTTTTTTTTTTTGAAAGATGTATTATTATTTCACCTCACACTTCCAATAATATCCTACTTACTTGTTCCTCAAACAGAAATGGACAAATTGCAGCAATACTGGATCAGAAGAATTATGTTGAAGAACTAAACAGACAGCTTAAGTGAGCGTCCATTTTTCCCTAAGATTGGCATGTTAGAAATGAATTTCATCGTGCATTTCTGACACAGTATTTTAGTACTTTAGTAATTGTCGGAGCGTACCATTGTCTGTAAAGCTACATCCATAGGTGTGTCTCTTCCTCAGTTCCACTGTCCAGGGTCTGCAGGGACGTGTGGACTCGTTAGAGAAATCAAATTCTAAACTCATTGAGGAGGTACTGTGGTTTCCAGACACTGCAAAGAATATTGTCCTCTGTGCTGCCAGAGACGAGATCAGCAGTTGTTGTTGTTTTGTTTTCCCTGTAGTTGGCAATAGCAAAAAACAACATCATCAAACTGCAGGAAGAAAATCACCAGCTGAGGACTGAGAACTCTGTAATTGTTATGAAGGCTCAGCAGCGTCTTGAGGTAATGTCTTAGCGTATGTTCTTGCTCTAGTGAATGGTAAATAAATGCATATTTACCCTTAGAACTTGTAGAACTTGGCGTATGCAGTTTGTTAAGTAAAAGTACAAGTTTAGTTAGTGTGAGGTTAATAAATGTCACTTTTCCACACCCAGGTTACAAAAGGGGATGTGAGCTGTGAGCTGGACACGTATAAGCAGTCCAGGCAGGGCCTGGATGAAATGTACAATGAGGCGAGACGGCAGCTGAGGGAAGAGTGTCAGCTCCGGCAGGTCTGAACTCTGAACTCACTCACACCTGATATCCAGCAGAATAACAACTTCTTCTCACTCTCAATCTAATTTCTAGCAATAATTCTATAAGGAACAATAGCTGACATACTGGCACCAGTGTTAAAGCTGGGGCGTGGCCTGGTGATTAGGGAAACAGCCTTGAGACTGGACAGTTGCCAGTTCAATTCCCTGAATTGGCATGACATGACTGAAGTGCCCTTGAGCAAGGCGTCTAATTTTCCGGATGTGGATAGGGCTGCCCACTGCTCCGTGTGCTTACTGCCCCTTATGTGTGAATTCACTAGTGTGTATGTGTGTGAGTAAAATGCAAAGGAGAGATGCACCTGTGTGCAGCCGCAGAGGTTCTATATGCACATTTACTTTTACATGTACGTGGACAGGTACATAGTTACAAGCACATACTGTCCCGACTCTCATTGATTAACAGTTATTGTAAACCATTCAGATTCTCTATTACTCTGCTCTGAAATCCTTCTTAACCTTTTCAGTTGCAGTTACAATATTTACTGTGATAAAATTAAAATTATGTATGCTGTAAGTACAATAACAAGCACTTTATTAGGAACATATGTATACCTCCGCATTCACGAGGTGGTTACCACACTTTAGGCTCACTAACACCCGTGGATCATCACATTTAATGCTACAGAATATTTAGATAAGAGTTTTGTTTATTGTTGCTGATCAAGGGCATCCCTTCACAACAACAGTTTATCCATCTTCCATTGGCTGCTTCTAGCTTGATAAAACACCATGTCACAAATCCTAGGTAATCTCATGGACATCCTAGGTAGTTTCATGGACATAACCGTGAGTTCAGTGTTCTTCATTGGTCTTCCCCGTCTAAGGATCTGAATCCACTCTTAACACCTTTGGCATGTGCTGGAATTGTGTGACGCAACTGTGTCAACATGGAGCAGAATTTCAAAGGGATGTTTTTTGGGATCTATGCCACAAAAACCTGTGTCTGTTTGGAGAGCAAAAGGAGGCCTTGGCCAGTATTAGAATACTGTTCCTTAATATTCCTGGTCTTGATTTTTCTTCCTGTGCTGATCAAATGTTTTAAAATATTACAGAAATGTGTATTTACTGCCATTTATAACTTCTTATTGATGTCTATTTGTGCATGCAAATGAGGGACAGTAGCTCAATATATGAATGTGAAAACATGGCGGTAATGTGAATGGCATTTAGGAACGAGTAAATGAGTTACCAGAGCACTGTTCGCTCTGAATAACATGGTGGTGAACAATCTGGCAGTGTGTTCAATGAACGTGGCCCAATATAGTAACTGTTCATTGTGAGACAAAGTAGCAAAGACAACACTTCACTGAAAGCGAGTGTTCATAAGAACATGTGACTGCTTATTCCACAATGTGTACATTGTTTGAACAGTTGTTGAGGTGAAATGACAATCCGGTTTGACAAAAACAACGTTGATGACAGATGAGAAGTAGTTACAGTTAGGCCTCGTACAATGAAAGGACATGGCCTCGATGCATTTGGCCAACGTTGATATGATCTGTTTTGTTTACTTGCGTGTATTTGAGACAGTCACACTGTTCTCTCTTCTGCTCTGTCGGTCTCTGAGCAGAAAGCCACATCTATTGTGTAGGAGATGAGTGCAGTGCATGTAAAGTAGTCTGCCATAGACAACTGCCACTGTAGTCTTTGACATTGTTTATTCTGGATATAGCGTCAAAAAGCCATTTACAGTTTGCATCTGTTATAGAACACAGTGTGTCACGAGAGGGTTCCAGTCTAACTTGCATGTGACTGTATATCTGATAGAAATACTTAATATATATATTTTTAATATTCCAGTGTCTGAATATTCATACAGGGTTTAATTACATTATTATACAATTGTAGTATCGCTATATCATTAGCATTTATTGCACTTATTTCTAGGACAGTTTATTGTCCAAATAAACGAGTTATCATGACAGACTTAATTAGAATAAGCCTTTCTAAATGTTTACGTATTGTTACTGATTAGTTCATGAAAGTTCAGAAAACTGCATTATTACTGTACATCAAAATCTCAGCCCTAAATATGAGTGAAATATCTTTATATTTCAGGATGTGGAGAATGAATTAGTGGTACAGGTCAGCATGAAGCAGGAGATGGAACTGGCCATGAAGCTGTTGGAGAAGGACATCCATGAAAAGCAGGACACTTTGATTGGACTTCGGCAACAGCTGGATGAAGTTAAGGCCATTAATGTGGAAATGTACCAAAAAATGCAGGTATCCTTTCCTTAGTACCAAAGAGTTCATTACGGTTTTCCTGGGTGGACTGAGAATGCAACTGACCAATTCAACTGACCATTCATTTTCCTACATTACCAACAGTCCTCTGATGATGGCATGAAACATAAAAATGACATGATTGCACGACTGGAGGAGAAGACCAATCAGATAACAGCTACGATGAGGCAGCTAGAACAAAGGTGAGTGATGTCCAGAATTCTACTGGATGATAAGTTGATGTAATATTGAGCCATGTGCCCGAGATGCATTCAGACGGATGACAGCAGTAAATCAACACTACGAATGACCATTTAAGTTTCTCTGCATTCAGTGGAAGTTAACGTAGAAGTGTCTGCAGATATGTCTAGACAGTGCCTGTCTGAATGCACCTCTGGAGTGTGTATGCATTTGTTTTTCGGGTTCACACTGAATAACATCAGTGTGGGTCTAACAGAATTTGCCCTACGAGGCTCCAGCATTGCTTACTGGCCAGGCTAGCATGCACAGTGTTGTGTGGCATGTTGTGTTTCTCTCCAAGATGAACGAATGACTTTATTTGTCCTGGCCACTTGTGCATTGGTGTTTTGTGTTACTGGGTTGTGTGGTGTGGTGCTGTCTGGCTCGCTCACGTCTCTGTCCACACACACACCCACACACCATCCCTCCCTTTCTTCTCCATTCATTTAATGCCATCTAATTTGTGATAATTTTAACAAGTGCATTGCTTAACAGTTTTTCAAGCTTTGGATGAAATTCACTGATGTTTACATCCTCTTTCCCTTTTTGTTCTTCCCTTTTTTCCTTTCCTTTTCCTCATCCTCTGCCACCATTTTACTCCTCACCACACTATGCAAATCTTTCACTTTCACTATTTAAAAACAGTGATAAAGACCTGCTCAGCCAGACACGAACTCTTGCCATGTCGTTTGTAAAATGTGCCAGTACAGACACGGAACATCAGTACAAACTTGTCAAAGATATTTCCTTCTGATATTAAGCTATAGTCACTGTTTGTCATGTAACACAAAGTGTTTGGCAATACGCAATATTGTGAAAGTAATGGGTTTGGCTGTTCTATATTAGCCTATTTTAAACTTTTGTTTACATTGGATTTTTTCCCTCATATTGTTTTAGTGATTCCAGCAAGGGTCTCTCTTGTGGTACTGTAACATGGCAAACATAAGCCTGTACAATTTTAACAATAAGAGAAAACAATGAATATGCTGTGTCTTTTATCCAGATCATTAATAAATTTAGATGTTTTAAAATATTCCTAAACATTGTGAGTTTTTATGCATTTTCATTAAGCTTTTTCCCCATGAAAGATACCGAATATTACATGAATTGGTTTAATGTTATTCCAAATGTCGCCACTAGGGGTGTAACAGTATTAGTATTCAGTGTTAAGAGTCATTTGGGGAATAGCTACATTTAGCCTATAGGTCATATGGAAGATTAATGAATGTAATGCAAAATGGAATTTCACAAGCGTCAGTGCATTAGGTGTTGTCCAGCTGGTCTTGCTGCTTACCGTAGGCAGACGGAGTGGCTCCTAGTGTCGGGAGCATCATAAGTGGGGAGACTCCTAATGGGGTTGGGGAATTGGAACTTCTGAATTGGGGTAAAATAGAAAAACCAAAATCCTCCTTTGTCTGTAGTATAATGTAGTAAACATGGATGCAGGTGTGTTTTGGCTTGAAAAGCTTTGGGACCCTTTGCTTCAAGCTGCAAATGAGCAAAATGCCATTCTAAGCTTAGCTCAGCTGATTTGGTTCTCAAACGAAAATATAAAAAACAGTAAAGAAACTGAAAGAAATACTGTGTATTTTGGGGTTTTTGTTGCTTTTGTTGCGCCCATTGTATTCGAAACAGCCCTGTGTCACAACCGTGATGTGCATGGAACTGTGATTCTGTGTACTGTACAACCGCTAGTTCCAGCTTAAATTAAAACCAGTGCCTTTAACTGTGTCGTAACCTCTTTTTTATTTTTAGTTTACAACGCTTTTCTTTTGTCTGGCTATTTGCGTATTTGTTGCCAGTCTCTCGTGAGTTAGCTTGCCTGTCGACTTTTGGCCCTCTTTTTATTTTGGCCATTTGTTCCATTCCATTCTCACCCCCTTACCCTTGTGATCGGAGCCTCAGTTTTACCCAGTTGGTTTGAATTACACCAGATTGCAGGACGCTGAGAGGGACCGCCTGAGCGCTGAGGATGGAATGCGCCGATTCAAGCAGGACTTCGCCAACAAAGCGGACAGCCTCCAAAAGCAGATAGCCCAGAGAGAGAAGCAGATGTAAGTTCATAAACTGCTGTTTCAGTTTTACCCCAGTCAGTCCACTTTCCTTCTTCCTTTCTGGTTCTCCTCTTCTGTTTAATCTGCAGAGTCTGGTCCTGATCACTGGCCCAGGCAGAGTGCCAACGACTGGCATTCTTTTTTTCTCTTCTTTCATTTGTCTCTGTGAATGTAACACTTTAAATTATACAGATGATTGTCTGTTGCAGGTTGCAGCTGGAAACAGACTTGAAAATTGAGAGGGAGTGGAGGCAGACCTTACAGAATGACCTGGAGAGAGAACGAGAGACAGTCGCCCAGCTGAGTGCCGAGGCTCAGCAAATTAATGCCCTTAAGAAAGTAAATACAAATATTTTTCTGTCTTTTTTTGTTACATTTTTTTTTAATCTGTGCCTAAACCACCATTCACTTCTGTTACTTGTCTACTCCTAAAATTGTTGACAAGTGTAATCTTTTGTTTGGGTTGGTGGTGAAGATTAATTTGCCTTGCTGTGTACCATCAGGAATTTCACAGGCTGCAGGATGAAAACACACAGCTGAAAGGGATTTGTGAAGAACAGGAGCAGGCACTGGAGGAACTAGGCTGCAAGCTCAGCGAGTGAGTGACTCCTTGTGTACGCTAGAGATGAAAGAAAGTGAAAATGTAATTATTGGGGGAAAATTGTGATTATCTTTATGGCTGGTCAATATATCATTAATATTGATCTATTGAGAGATCTTTGTAAAAAATATGAAAAAGACCATATTGTAACATTGTGTCTGTTACACAGGTTATCGTCTGTGTATGAATTGACTCCATAAAAGAGCGTTTGTATGGAAATGGTTTGGTTTCCAGAGGGTTACAGTCTTGTTCAAGTTATGCTATAGAAACATTGCAGTTAATACAGCATTAAACACTGACACTTTAGCATTATATTTTCTTAAAATTCTCATTTCCTCATTGCTCTTGAGCATATTGGAGAGTTTTTCAGCCATATCTCCCAGTTCGTATCAGAATGAATGCAGTATTGTTAAAATGTGCTGGAAACTTCAAAAAGCACTGATGCACAAACTGAAATATTTTGTTTAATTTAATGAAATTAGTTTTCTGATGACCAACACAAAAATAGCAGCAGCCTCCTCGGATTTTGTGCTGCCTCCAGCTCTCAGTGAAACTACTGAAGAGTGTCATAATGGAAACAACTTTCTAATAAGTGTTAGTGCAGTGGATTTCTGTTACCTGTAACTGCAATTACAGTGTGGTGGTGTGGAGGCGCTGTAATAGTGTAGAGGGCACCATGGACTTATGACTTGGGTTATCTTGCATTTGCTGTAAAGTATTTGGTGATTGATGAGTCATTGGGTTTGGACTTGGAGCAGATTTGGTCGTCTAGGAGAATGAAACAAACCAACACTGCACAACCGACAATACTCACAATCTCTACTCCTCTCGTCTCGACCACTTTTCAAAGCATAGTAATCAACTAGTTTCATAGTTTCAAATTTGAGATAATACTAACAGTCTTGAATTTTACTGTGGTTTAGCCTGAAACCAGCCACTGGTTTGTTTGTAGTGTACACCAGATTTATTTATTGATTGATTGATTTGTTCATTCACTACAGTTACAGTTACAGTCGTGGTCCTTATTTAAGTGTCTGGGCTGTTTCTCATCTCAGGTCAAAACTGAAAATTGAAGATATAAAGGAGGCCAATAAAGCACTTCAGGTACGTGCTCATGCTGAATGTAATGCAAGTTTTAAAGGTGTATTTACTAAACACTGACATTTCCCCATCTCTTTAAAACAAGGTTCATTGTCTAACACTTATTTATAATAATTTTATAATTTTAAGTTGCAGGTTTAAAAACTGGCCAGAGACCACAGATTAAAAATTTTGCCTATAGGGCCCAGGGGTAGGCAATCCTGGTGCTGGAGTGCCAGATTCCTGTACAGTCAGCTGGTTTCCTGCTCTCACACACCTACTAAACCCGACTATTAACAGGTGAGTTGAATCAGGTGTGCCAGAGCAGGAAAAGCACATAGCTGTGAAAGAATCTGGCAGTCCAGGATGGGGTTTCCCTACCCCTGCAATAGGGCTGACTGGCTCCTTTACAGTCATGTTGTGTTGATTACTCAGCACTGTCCCTGTGAAATAAAGGAATATATGAAGTAAATGAAAGATGTCAAATGAGGCTACAAGGCAAAAGTAGCTTCAATGTAGTTCAAAATCTTTTTTGATAAGACTGTATTAACTTGAGAGCTTCTGTGCAAAACTAAAGAACCACACTTCAGACAGCATGTGTGTCATGGACAGTTAACTCTGTATGGGGTAAAGAGGAAATTAGAGTGTGTTATATTTTTGTAGTGAAGTCTCACAAAACTGATGCACATCATAACTAATGCAGATTTGGTAAACGTCTGAATATTAAACTTTTTAGGGTGGACAGGTCTGGCTTAAGGACAAAGACGCCACACACTGCAAGCTTTGTGAAAAGGAGTTCTCCATCTCTAGGAGAAAGGTCAGAACAACAAACCACAATTCACCATCACAGAAATGTGTGTGTGTAATTAAACAGTTCCCTTCCCTTACATCTTTGGTGGAACAAATTAGAGTTTGTCGTTTTAAAACCTGTCGGTCACATTATTAGGTTCACATTGGATTTGTCCAACTGGTATCATGTTTTTGACATTGTCTAAAAAAAAGTGCTTTT
The DNA here is from genome assembly GCA_034509495.1 of Acestrorhynchus altus. Classification (NCBI taxonomy): domain Eukaryota; kingdom Metazoa; phylum Chordata; class Actinopteri; order Characiformes; family Acestrorhynchidae; genus Acestrorhynchus; species Acestrorhynchus altus. The sequence continues at coordinate 29,183,527 of CM067506.1, forward strand.
ACAAAGCGAAGGGACACTTTTTGGTAAATTAGGGGATTTGACCCCCACACTGATGCTGCTATGCACAGACCACTGAAATTAACTGCTGATCTTCATCATTGGTGCTGCCATTAGCAACATGCTCATAAATCTCTCCGTGTGCTCTTTTTACAGCATCACTGTAGGAACTGTGGGGAGATCTTCTGTAACGCTTGCTCAGATAACGAATTACCTCTCCCGGCTTCTCCGAAACCTGTCCGAGTGTGTGATACGTGCCACGCACTGCTCCTTCAGCGCTGCTCTTCCAACACCACATAAAACACACTTACACAAACAAAACTATGTGCTGCCAAAGTGGCCAGTGTTGGCATTAACTCTGACTCAACAAAACTCATGTTTTCCTGGATCATGTCAAGCTAAGTGAGAGAGACCAAAATGGCTGCACTTATTCCTCAGTATTCAAAGTTTACATTTCTGACGGGAGCTCCTCCGAGCTGCCTCACAACAGCACATGAAGTTAGCTGTTCGTAATAATGTGAAGTGCCCAAAGAAGGACGTATGGTGAACGTACTGTCTCAATGTCATTTTATAAAGGCTTAAAAATGATTACAGGTTGCCAACTATTGTTTTGAGCACTACAAGTGAGCAGCACTAAAGCGTATTAATATTCCAACTTGGTTAGCTAATGATATCAGGACAGCATTCCAGGCCCTACTGTAAGAACAATTCAAACAGTACATTCCTGTTACTGTCAGTGTACTATGGAAACTGTTGTCAGAATGCTTTGTCTTTTTGTTTATTTTGTATTCAAGTGAATGTGTGCTGGGCCTTTTTCACAAGACGACTATTAAGCACTAAAGCTTTCAATGCCTCTTAAATGGGATCAAGGAAGATCAGAGAAATAGCACAGTCACAATTTCTCGTAAATTATTACACAGAAGTTTCCTGTGTTCATTCTGTAATTAACAAAGTATTATTTCACACTATAGTACATTGCTGGTTTATCCTGATGCTATAATTGTTTTGTTTTTGTTTTTTTAAGTGCAGAACTGGACTGCCACTCACCATAAATATTTATGGTCATCTTTATATGGATATGTTCAAGTTAAACTGTTATAAAAACAGTTGGTAACAACTTGGCATTAGGTTTCAAGTGTGAAACACTATTTGAACTGTACAAATATCTTTACTAAAGCTGATGATTCTTCCAGTTGACATGCTCTCTCCATTTTCTATATGCTGTGAATCACAGTTATAATAGATAATTCACACCTGAAATTCAACATTTTACACTTTAATAATGTTTGGCTAGATTTTCAACTTAATTAAAGAATATAGAAATGTTTAAAGCCTCATTTTCACAGGTGAGCTGAGTCATATATTGATATTTATATCTATATCAGGAAATACACTGCAATATTTTAGCTACAGATCAAGGTCTGGATTCAAGTATTTTAAACACTAGTGAGTTTATAAGAATGTTCTTGGATGTGTTTCTTGAGGAAAAAAAACCCTCAAATAGTCTTTAGTCTTATTTTCTTAGTTTTTTTTTTTTTGTAACTGCCCTTCAGATGCATTGTACAGCTTATAAACAGGAAGAGGTTTTTAGCAGTTATTCTACTAACTATAGCAAAATGAAGTAAAACAGAATCAAACTAAGAGTTAAAGAAAAATCAGTAACAAGAAGTGACGCTGGAGAAAACAGCCAACATAAAAACTTATGGAACTTCAGGAAATAAACCTGCGGCATGACATTGAAAAGCCATCATTTCCCTTGTGTTAACACAGTAACAGTACATTAACTACAATCTCCACCTTTAATCCTAATAAATTAGCCATTAAATGTTAATCATTCATCTATTTTATCACAATGTTAGAGCCTGACACTTCAGAGCTGTAAGGCAGTCGTACAGTTAAATTAAACTAGAAAAGGTATTTTCTTACTGACTGACTGATACACTGTGTCTGAACACAGTCCAATAAGAACTTTGTGAATCAAAGCCCCAGGAACAAGCAAAAACATTATTAGACTACCTACTTACCAAATACATCTTATTTAATATTTAAACACTTAAAAAGGGACATGCTGAATCGAGTCAGCATGTCTGCTTCATACATGACTTTTTAAAAGTGTTTAAATTTACATAAATTTAAATAATACAACATAAGAGTACAGCTGGCCACGCTGAACATAGGTATTGTTTTTCACAGAGAACTTGATTTGTCAGGTGATGTAAACATTCCACAATGTTTAATTTTACATAAACAGTTGATTGAACAAGTGTAGCTGGTACAGCCCTCAAAGAACTGACATACATATGAAAATGAAAGTATTCTGCACCTGCAAATACAGCAAATAAAGTTTAACTTCTCAGTCAGAATCACAATGTTTTGCAATGACCTGTAAACACTTAAAATGTTTATTTTGTAAGAAACATTTCTTTTAAGCGCCAATTATTTTTAATTAAATGTACAATCACTTGAACATTATCTCTGCAATCAAAATAACTAATTAAGGGGGGGGGCTTGCTAATCTTATTCAATAAAGATGGCAGCCCATCACAGTGACCTCTGAGGTTGCAGCTTTATGTAGATGCCAACAGTTAAAGTAACAATAGTGAAACTGAAACAGGAGAATTTAATATAAAATTTAATAAGGAAAATGTACAGTTGCTGTATATATATAATTATTTATATACTTTATAATTTTCATTCCACTCAAACTGGAAAAATTCAGATTAAATTTTATGAACATGTGATATATCTCAATAGAAAAGAACCTTTCAACTTCCAGCAGAATTTTTTTTCTTGTAAAAGAATTTGAGTTCTCTTTAGAACATGCCTCTTAGTCCACTTCCTCGAGAACCCATGCTTCCAGGACTGCCGTAGAATCCACCACCACGACCTTTTAGGAAATATTTATACATTTTTGATAATAAAATAAAAAATGCAAATTTTTAACAATGAATTTAAACAGCATGATTGTATAATGAGACTAACCCATTTCAGATGCTCCACTTGAGGTTGAGTTCAAGAAAAGCTCTATATAACGGTGTTCTGTGAGGACAAAAAAAAAAATTAAAAAATATATATATATATATATAATAGAAATCTCACAAACACACACACACAAAAGTCACCACCCTTCCATTTCAGAAACAAAAGGGAAAAATTACATATTTAAATACCCCTGAGTAATGGATGAGGGGGCCTATCTTTTATGCCTGTGTTTCCCAACCCTGTTCCAGGAGGCACATCTGTCCTACAGGTTTTAGCTTTCACACCCCTTGCAACTCTGAAGGGCTTGTTAATGAGACAGTTAGTTGAATCAGGTGTGTGTGGAACAGAGTAAGCTCTACAATGTGCAGAGCAGGTGTCCCTCCAGGAACAGAGTTGGGAAATATCGTTTTAGTCTATGCCCAGAACATGAATCTTGAAAGCTGACATTTTTATCAAGGGGGCAAACTAGGGGTCATTTAGCATATCAAAGAAGACCAGAATTGTCTTAGAAATTGATTGCCACAATCAGATTTGCAACATCTCTTCTGGTTCAAAAGTTAACACAGAAAGTACAAAACTTTTGTTGTTCATCACAGTTAACTGAAGATGGAACTGACAAAAGAACATAGGATTGAGGTTATAGTGATATCCAGGGATTTTCGAGTGATGAAAATCCTCGCTAGATGGCAGACACCAAAGTCGTAGGTGATGATTATGGTGTGGTGTGGAACATGGGGCATTTTCATCAACCAGACCCTGATTGTATCCAGCCCCTTCAGCTGTGTTCAGCACCAGGGACAGCACATTCAACATGTCAAATAGCTGTGCATCACGGGCAACATTCCCAGTTGTTGTTTCGAATTTCTGTTTTAACTTTTGAAGCACAAGTAATATTGCAAATCTGATTGTGGCAATCAATTTCTAAGACAATTCTGGTCTTCTTGTAAATGCTAAATGACCACCTTCCCATTGGAAAAACAAAACTTGCCCACCATCTAGAAAAGCCATTGGATCATGGGCATGTTTCAGTTCAGAAATAAAAATGATGTCCTATGACGTTTGACTCATCCTGTATATCTCATGGTGAGGAAAAAACAAATAAGATGCTACAACAGAAGGATTAAATTAGGGATGAAACGAGAAGCACATACGCATGTGATTCTTGTCTTTTGACATAGCTGATACTGCATCTTCATGAGATCCAAACTCTACGTCTGCCTCTCCAGTTGACTTGCCATTGGGTCCTACATCGATGTGCACCCGAATCGGATTCAGCGGGGCAAAAAACTGGAATAAATAAGACAAAATATGTGCTATCAAACTTGTGAGCACAATAAAAAAAAATGACCTTATGGCCTAACTTCAGGCACGAGGAATGCCTTCAGTGTCTTACATTGGCTATGTCCGCTTCTGTTGCACGGAAGGGAAGGCCTCTCATGTGCACAAAGTGTCCGCTGTGAAAGCCTGAGCTAGAATCCAATGAACTGTAGCCATGACCACCCATCCCACCTCTTCCTCGGTCACCTCTCGCACGGTCCTCAAACATTCCATTACCAAAGCAATAGTTGTTAAAGCCATTGTAGTTGTCGAAGTCACCATAACCTGTGGAACAAATCACATTTTCAAAGCCATTCAGTTGTTCTTAAAAGTTAATTTACGTATCAACTGACCAACAGTAATAGTAGCTACTTTTAATAAACATGGAATATGTCGATCCTTAAGTGTATTAGGAAACATACCACCACTGTAGCCACCTCCACTACGCATCTGGTCCATAACAGCTCCTCCCCTTCCAGGTCCAGGACCAAAGAATCCCCCACGACCCATCATTGGTCTGTCATATGGACCAGGCCTCTGTGCCATCATTCTTCGCGGAACTTCGTAGTATGCACGGATTTCATTGCGACTGCTTTTGAATATCTCTATGTACCTGAGTTTGTTTGAAATGCAGGTTGTTAGCAACATGAACACAGACTAGTCTGCTGCATTAGTTGTACAGCAATGAGGAGAGCATAGTGAGTCAATTTCCAAAGCCCAAGACTTATTTAAATAGCCCAGAAAACATAAATGACTCAATGTTCAGAAACCAGAGGGAGGGAGGAAACAAACAAAAGTGCCTATAGTGCTACCTCACTGCAGTACTTTAGCAGGAACAGCTGAAAGCTTTTAACAGGTGCCTCTGTCATTAAAAGGCTCCTATGAATATTATTTCAGCAGTGATTTCCCCAAATGGTAATTATACAAGTTACTCCTGCTTAATTCAAACAATTCCCTCATGACAATATAATGAGATACATGCCAAGGTTAACAATATGATCATACCATCTTTTTCTAAAGCAGAAAGATGCATGACCCCCAACCCCACATTACAGATAGCATTATCACCCAGCCCGGTCTTGTCGGCCCCACCTGTGCCCTATTCTTTCCTTGTGTTTCCCCAGAGCCTTTTCTGCTATCTCCTTTGAGGCAAACTGCACGAAGGCTTCCCCTGTGCTCCTCCCCTGGTAGTCCATCGGCAATGTAATCCCATTTGGCACGATTTTCAACCCTTTAACCCAAGGACAAATAACCCCACAGGGGGGGACATGTTAAATAGCAACATTCTCAGGTGTAGAAAAGAAAGTCCACCCAATTTAGTCCCTTAAATCATCCCCTAAATTAAAACAACCCTAGAGCACTCCACTACAACATTTAGTTTATCATATAATGAACTTCAACAAAAACAATACAAATTAGAATTCTAATTCTTGTTTTGACTGCATCAGTGGATGGTCTTTTAAGACATTCTCTCATTTGTTCATGATATGTTAAGTGAATCTATGTTAGTCACAAGTTAAAAATGTTTGATTTCTTGGAATACAACAAAGCTAAAAAAAATCCAACTGAAATTAATGGCAAACTAATAGCATATGTGAACAGAATATCTAGAAGGATAACATACCTGCAAAAAACTGTACAATCTCCTCTTTACTGCAGCCAAAAGGCAGCCCCCTTAGCCTCAGCATGCAGCCACTACAGCTGTCATAGTCTGTTGGGCCACAACGTTTCAGCACCCAGTCCATCTCACTGCGATTTGACTTGAACACTGCACAATAAGTCAAAGAAAGTGTATCATTATTTATGCACTACATGGCACCAACCAAGAGTCCAAAACCAAAATAAAATTGTCTTACAAGTTCAAACTGTGTTATACTAGATATGAATTTATTACCTTCAATATATCGATGGCCCATATATTTGCGATCTTTCGCAAGGGCTTTTTTAAAGTCTTCTGCTGTTTTTAGCTCCACAAATGCCTCCCCGCTGGGCCTTCCCTCTTTGGAGAAGGTGAAGCACACCCCATTCACTTTGCCGACAATGTCACACTCTGCAAAATGGAGAAGAGTCACTCACTTCATAAATGTTCCCTTCACTGGTGGGACAGAGCTGCTTTTCAAAAGTTTACAAAAGATAAGGCATAACATGAATCCGGCAGCTGTTCCTCAAGTGTCAGCATTTTTAAGAAGTGTATTTTTTGGAGTGAGTTTTTCTAATTGACATTAAACATGTAAATAAGGCTGATTACCTAAAAACCAAGCCATGGCTGCCCCATGAATCACAGCTGCCCAATGTGGGGCAATACCCATATACAACACTGTTCCACAGCTCAATGTTTGAGGGCTTTGAGCATTACTTCAGGGCAGTGCATGTGTCAGCAATGGGTGCAACTTAACCCATAAGGACCCACAATGACGTATATTAAATGCAGAGGAGTGGTTTAATTTATTTCCAGAGCTGTGTCCCAGGCCCTTTAAAGAATGTGGAAAGTTACTTCCAGCACTTTGTCCCTCCTTTTACTTCATGAAACCTCTAAGCGACACATTCTGAACATTCTGCAGGAGTTATATGTTTGGGAAAGTGTGAACTTCACAGCTCATTTTAGAAGTGTATTATTTTTTAATTTTTATCATCTAAAGGTCAATTCAAACCCATTCAACCCTGCAAATACTTTAGGAAGACATATATTTAACCAGTTCTGACCTGAACTAAATGATGAAATACAGGTTATGAAATTGCTGTGACAATTTCTTTGTGTGTAAAAACTTGTGTGACCTTTATCACAAACATGAATGAGCTGCCCAGTTAATAAGTCAGATTATGCTATTTTGATCAGAATTCTTCTTGGGTTAAAGTACCTGAATGCATTCTTTAGAAAGGGTGTGCATGCACTGCATTCACATTAAGGTAAAGGTGCTCACTTATTTGGAGTGGCACCACAGATAACACCACCAGCGAGCCACCACACCATGTGAGCAACTGGGGTTTGATTCCTAGTCTGGGCAACTATACTGTCCTTGGAGCAAGACTCTTCAAACTTCTCCAGCCCACCTCTGTAATAGGAGAAAGTCCCTCTGGAGAAGAACATCAGCTGAATCCTGTAGTCCCACCTAAGGGGAATTTGTCCTCCACCAACACACACACACTAGTGCATTCACACACAGGTAGTGAGCATACGTGCCCGGAGAGGTGGGCAGCCCTATCCACAGCACCCGGGGAGTTCAAGGGCACTTCAGTCATGTCCTGCCAGTTGAAGGCATCCAGTCAGATTCCCTAACCACCAGTCCACAATTGCCACAGCTGAACATATAGACATATTTACATATATGTGTGTATGCATATAAACAAGTGCACTTCTCGCTCCAAGGGCGAATAACAAGGCAACTTGGTTTGTGTTTACCAGAGAAAAACGAGGCCACCTCCTCCTGAGTGCACGACCAGGGTAAACCCCTGATGCGGACCACATATCCCTCGTCGCTGTGAGACATCTCTCCTTGGGACTTCAGGACACTTTCTGAAACACAGACATCTTAGTGTCAGTTACACAGAGAGAGGGGGGCCCTCTAGGTCTCCTCTGTCGCTAATGCTAAAGCTAACCGCAGTTCCAGCGGCTGTGTGAGAAAGGAGGGCTCAGCCTCGGTCTGTAAACAGTAAGTTAGGGTTCAGACATTAAAACGAGAGCTTGGTTTATCACCGTGACAAACAGCCGCGGTCAGCGGTCGAAGTCTCCAATTAGCTCTCAGCTTTAGGAGAGGAGGCGAAAACCTTCCGTTTAAGCTGGTCTCGCATGCAAACACAAACACGAACACGTCCACCGGCACCGTGTCTCAGACATGTCCACACCGGCGCTAAGACAAGCTCAGGGACGCGAAACGCTTGGTTTATACCTGATCTGTCCCTCACCGTCCGCCGCCTGTCCTTCCGCACAGCTCACAGCAGGGCTGCCAGATCCCACCACGATAATCCCCTCTGTGGATTAACCCCTAACGACAACACAATGGCATAAACAGAACAGACCAGTCTGCACCAGCGGACAACATTTCTCACTAATTAAAAAAAACAAAAAAACCCACCCTCATTCTGATGAGAAAGGACTGGGTGAGGGAACCAGTTTTGTGACCGGAAGGTTGCCAGGTTGAATCCCTGAACCGTAAAGGCCTTGAACAAGGCCCTGAACTCCCCAGCTCACTGTCCCCTAGCGTGTCAATTCACTAGTGTGTGGGTGGGTTAAGTGTGTGAATTCACTAGTGTGTGAATGAGTTAAGTGTGTGAATTCAATTTCATATGGATGGGTTAGGTGTGTGAATTCACTTGTGTGGATGGGTTGTGTGAATTCACTTTCATATGGATGGGTTAAGTGTGAATTCAGTAGTGTGTGGATGGGTAAAGTGTGTGAATTCACTATTGTGTGGATGGGTTAAGTGTGTGAATTCAGTCGTAAATAAAGACACCTAAAGATTTCGGGAAATAATATTGACCAAGGCTCTGAAATGGGTGCTGTGGATAGGGCTGCCCACCACTCTGGGCACATGTGCTCACTGTTCTCTAGTGTGTGAATTCACTAGTGTGTGGATTGGTTAAATGCAGAATTCAGTTGTCAATAAAGATGCCTAAAGAATCAGGGTATAAAATAAGACTTTAATATCTCACCACTAAATTTAGGAAATCGTCCATTTAATAACTAACATAACGTAAATGTGCACACTGGGGAATTGGTCCTCCGCATTTAATCCTTCCTTGCACTGAAACATCACAAAATGAGCGGAGTTGCAGAGTGTTCAGAATGAAGTTCAGATTTTAAAGAACAGAAAAGGAAATATGTCTGAATTGGCAATACAAAACACTAAATAGATCTCTTATTGCAGTAAAGGAAAATATCTTTTTAGCCTCTCTGGGATCACAGTGTCAAAATACAAAGATTAATCTCAGCTACTCAGAGTTACTTTTGTTTAAACTAAAAGGAAAACACTGATTGGTTAATGGTGAAATCCTGTGAATGTTTCGACATATGGACATATTAAAAAGATGACATTAAAAATCACAAGCATTTCTCAATAAGCCTGGGTTCACATACACCATGTATTAGAACCCTGTATGTCATTACATTTTATGCTGCAAAACTGCAGGATCCCTTAGAGCAAGGGTGTGGAACTGCGGTCCAGAGTCCAGCACATTTTGCTGATTACCCTACTTCAGCAGACCAAGTTGAATCAGTAGGTAGCTCTAGATGTTCACCCTGTTAACTCTATCCAGTCTTGAAGCTCCAGTGCAAAAGTAACGAAGCAAACATCACACATGGGTCCATGTTCATGGATGGACTGTAGAGGAATATTGCGTGTGTTGTTTTATTTCAGGGACCTGTTCATTGATTCTAATCCCTCAGACTCTATGGACAGACCAGAGGTGTTCAGCCTTATCCTCAAAAGGTGAGTGTGGCAGATGGTAATCACCTGTTTGAACACCTGCACCAACTGACTAAACCAGAGGAAGCACTATGACAGGAAGGCAAGAACCTTCTTAATTTTTAGGTTAAGGATTTAATCAAATGTTCTACTGTTTCCTTTTCTGAACACTTGCAATTCTTCAGAGCCACTCTTGGTGGCACTGGCTTTCAAACCATTTTCAGTATTCATGAACATAATTGTCTGAGTCTGTTTCTCTTCTTACGCTGGTAGCTCCAGAGTACCTGTTTAATACATTTTACAGTATGCATAATATATACAATTACATCACAACACTGATGATACTAATGTATCACAATATACTGACACACAGATAAAATGTACCAACTGCCTCACTGCATCCACTTACACAGGATCAGTTATGGTATTTGTATAAAACCTGTAGTTGTTTAGTGTTCATCATAACCCATTGGTTGTCAGTCCTACATGTTTTTGAGTTTTCTTCCCGTACCACACTCCGTTCAATTCAGCCAGGGCTCATCAGATAGTTCAAAGTCTCATCAGTTAGCTCTAAAATCTGCAGGGCAGTGGTACTCCAAGACCACGAAAACCACAGTCATAACTGACTATATATTTAAGCACAATTTTTATTGATTTTATTGAATTTATTTATTTGACAACATTTATCACAATGGGGATAAAATATAAACATATTGCCCACCTCTAGTTATAAATACCATCCTCCATCCACCCATACTCTAGTTGAGTATTGTACAGGTGTGCATATATGGTCCTGGTTTTAGGTTTCTCATCTGTATACTCATAATACAGTACAATCTGAAGTTCAGTGACAAATGTAAGTTAATAACACATTTTATTAAAAGTTTCATTTAAAAAATGCAATGTTCATTTTTCAATGCAAATTGGCTACTTTCTACAGTTATTTAAATAAGATTACTTTGTCAACTAATATAGAGATTCTGAATATATAAATTCATTGTTGTATTCAGAATCAGTCAGAATCATTGTTTCCCTCTTTCTTTCTCTCTCATTGTAAATGTAGATGTGTTTGTATAGTGTGATGAATAAACAAAGATTACAGCAAGGTATGAGCCTTAGATGGAACTCAAAACATCTGAGTTTGGATCATTTTTGGACTCGCTGGCCTTTAATTGTCTGTTTCCAGATTTTGCTCACTTTTAAACTATTTCTGAATGTGTAGAAGGCCCTGAGGTCTTGAATGTTCTAGCCATTATACCCTTAGAGACTGCAGTGTGCTTTATTGATTGCTGTTGCCTATGGCTCTGTGGCTCTCGTCCAGGTCAGAAAAGGGTCCATATTTCCAATAGCAACACACTATTCACACTAACTCTGTGGAAAATGTGTGTTCTCTTTATGGATGAAGCCAGACATATGTTTGAGTGAAAGTACATTTACAGAATTTGACAGACACACCTATCCAGAGCAGCTTTAAAAAGTGCTTTGCTGTTCACTCAGAAATATCCATAGCTAGTGTGTAGTGGCTAGAATCCAGAGATATCTCAAGCTTATATGGTGCCATATAGAAATGTCAGGTTTGACCTTGATACCAACAAGACTCAATATAATTATAAGCCTTTAATGTAAAGAGATGGGTCTTCAGTCAGTGTTTGAAGACAGCAAGTGACTCTGCAGTTCAGACCCCCAGGGGAAGTTAATTCCACCACTTTGGTGGACAGAAAAGAGTCTGGATCCTTGTTTTCCATACATCTTGAGGGATGGGGGTTCAAGCCAAGCTGTACTTGGTTTGTCTTGGTGCAGAGCAGGTTTTAACCATTGCCATCAATAACTGAGGGGCTTTGTAGGCCAGATGTTCAGCTACAGGAAGCCAGTAAAGAGAATGCAGCACAGGAGTTATATGGCTGGACGTAGGGACATCAATGACAAGCCATGACACCACATTCTAGATGTTGCAAAGGCACATAGGAAGGCCAGCGAAGAGGAAGTTGCCATAGTCAAGTCTTGAAATAACAACAGACTGTGAATGAGCACCTGAGTGGCCTCTCTAGAGAGAAAAGGTTGAATTCTCCAGATGTTATAAAGGAGAAATGTGCATGACTGGGTCAAAATAAAAAGTACCTACATCTAAACAGTGGAGTGCAGTATATGAAAGTGAAAAAGAAATGTAGGCTTAGTGGTAAGAGCACTGGTTTGTCAAAAACAAGATTGAGGGTTTGATACCCAGGTCCATTGGGCTGCCACTGTTGGTCCATTGATCAAGCCTTTAACCCTCTCTGTTCCAGGGGCGCTGTTGCATGGCTGACATGTGAAAATGTTAGGGAAGCCTTGACCTCCCTGGTTAGGGAACTGGCCTTGCGACTGGAAGATTTGATTGTCCTGAACTGGAAACACATCACCAGCTGCTCCTTGAGCATAGGACTGCCCACCACTCTGGGCATGTGTGCTCACTAAGTATTTGTATGTTGCTCTGCATGGAGGCTTAAATGCAGAGGAGAATTTCCCCAGTGTGCATATTTTTATTTACAAAGAGAAAACTGCATCATTATGGGTAGACTTTCTCTATGTTAATTTGGTTGGAGGTTTTATACATGCTAAACCTAACATTAAATATTTAATCATAATAAGTACAATGATGATTACATATAGTATTTGTCCACTCTTGGTGTTCTTGCATGTCCAGCAGCCTGTGTAATTCCCCTGATCAGCCAGGTGTTGCTGCAGTGTGAACTGTGTGCTCTCTGTGCAGTAGCTGAGTGTTGGAGGTTGAATGATCAGCACTGAGATAAGCTAAAGCAGTGAAGACTGAGGGAATGCGCATTTCCCTGCTTTGGTTTCTTTTTCAGCTCTGTTCAGCATTTCAGCAGCAGCAGCAGGAGGAGCAGGAGGAGGAGGAGGGTGGCTCTGCTCCAGACTCCAGTGCAGAGAGGATTTATGGGACAGGTGAGCAACAACAGCCTGTTCCAGCTCTGAACATTTGTATTTCATCTTCCCAGCGATGAATTTGACTATGTGCAGAGGAATAATGAAACACAAAGCCTTAAGTGTTTTGCAGCCTGGACTGATCTATATGATACCCTGACTGTCTGCTTGGACAAGAAAGGAAGCAGTGGTCTTGCGCCAGGGGGCTGCAGCATCAGCAGCAGCAGCAGGTTAGCAACTTAGAATTGATGACTTTATTGCAGGGGTTCACTTCTTACAATGGCATGCAGAAGTTTGGGCATGCATGACCAAATGACAAGGTTTTCAAATGACAATGTGAAAGATGAGACATTTTAAAAATATTTTAAGCAAGATCACTTTTTATTTCCAGTTTTCCAGTTTCAAAAACAAAAAAGGAAGAGTTTGACTGTTTGTAGCAGTTTCATAAGGTATCTCTATATCTCATAAGATGTTTTTCTTACAAATTCTGCTTTCAAAGTATATCTAGCTATATAAGATTTTTGGTTGGTCTTGCAATCATTGCACTTTTGATTTCTGTCCACAGATTTTTAATGATTCTTTTTGGTGGATTATCTTAGTAGACTCTGATTTTCTGTGATATTCTATGATATTCTATCCTCTTTCCATCCAAAGCTACTTCATAAGTGATGTCTGATTCCACAATTTGCTGGTATTTTATTGAATCCATTTTTCTTTCTACCACTGAAATTTCCCCTGTGCCACTGACTGCAACACAAGCTCAAAGCTTAACAGTTGGAGAGGTGTTCTTCTCATGACATTCTTCACCCTTATTACCAAATACATCTTTGTGTATTGTAACCAGAAATTATATTTTAACTTTATCATGCCACAGGGCTAGTTTCAAAAATGCTTTAGGCTGAAATCTTTTTTTGCAGATACTGCAAAGGGTTGCAGCAGAGAAGTGAAATATGGTGTGTGTTTGTCCTAGAAATGAAATAATTAAAACATTGTTCCATGTGTTCATTTTATTTCTGATCAAAATCACTTGAACACAAATCATGTACTTATGAACTCTGAAGTTGCAAATAGACCCTTCTGAACTTGACAACTTCTTCTAAAGACTCTTCCTTGAATGTCACATTTGTGCAGGTTTTGCTGCATGCTAGAACAGTGTGCCTCTACTCCACAGTGTGCTAAATCTTCCTGGAGGTATTTCAAACAAGCCTTTGTAGTAATCCTATAAGCAGTTCTCTCCGAAAATGTTCCTGGTCATCAAGACCCCCATTGTTCCTGTAAACCACTTTATTAAATGGTTACTTTAAAATGCTTTGGTACCTTCTCCTGCTATGTGGTCTGCTTATTGTGGGACAAGGTTTGAGGAGTCAAAGCATTGATAAATTTAGAAATTTTGAATTCCTTGTATGATGTGAAAGAGTACACATATGTGTCGGGCATGACTGACTTTGGGAACCCCTGCTTTATATCTTGTTTGTGTTTGTCCTCAAGTAAGCATAAAGCTTAAAGCCCAGTAAGCAAATACATGACCAAATGACGTCATATTTTTGTCTGATGAGCATGATCCTTAAGAACATTTTTTAGAAAACATGCCCAGAAAGTCCATTATATCATACAGATGAGACAGTTTTATATATATATATATATATATATATATATATATATATATATATAATATATATATATATATATATATATATATATATATATATATATAGTGGAATAGTGCACACATACATAGGTTGGTCACCTTCACCACGACAAATGTGGGACTCACTGAAGATGACCCACTGACATTTTAGTGACTCCATGACATTCTGGCTCAACACCATTGACATGACCCTCTCAAACTCTTCCAACTGCTCAAGTTTCTTTCAAACTCATGGCTGAGGCACACTTCACTATCAACTCAACAGCACATCAGAATAGAAAGCATACACAATGCACCAATAACCTTATATTATGGCCAGGGGATATATCAATATTTATATTGATATCAGGATATAAACAGATCAGTATATGGACTGAGGGGATATTGTTTATATATATATATATATATATATATATATATATATATATATATATATATATATATATATATATATATATATAGTTTAAATTTTTTTTAATTAAGTTCTGTTTCAATATTGCGTAAACCTTTTTTCTGTCCCCTCACTCTGCCTCGCCCCCTGCTTTCAACTGCTCCTCTACTCTGCTCCCCTCTGCCCCCATTCGTGCACTCACATACACACTGTGGAGGCGCTATAAGATATATTTCATGGGATATTTCATTTCAGGATAGGATTTTTCATCCTTATTGCTCAGCTCTACCTTATATAATCAGTCAGGTACCATGATGAGGCCCATCCTTGCTTATTTCACATGTGCATCCAAGCATGAAATTTGAATCATTTGCATGTCTCACAATGCCAAACCCACCCACCAAGACTCCTTCCATGTGCAGCAGTTTTTTTGACAATGAGTTCATGTGTACACTCACTCACTGTAGTAAACTGTAAATAATGGGAAGTGGAAGATGGTGTAGGATACTCGTGTACCATTCTTGTAAACTGTTAGAATGTAGTACAGTGTAAGCTGCATTTCACAGCTGTATTCATCCGACCTTTCTGGTTGGAACAGTCTTCGATAGCGCAGTCCAGAAATGCAGCCGTCCTAGACTCCAGCCTATCTTTTGGATTGCAGTTTGTGTGTGACCTTATTCATTTACACAAGGAGAAGCCTGCAGCAGGGACACCAGGTCTACAAATTGCTCTATCCAGCTTTCAACCTTTCAACTAGCAGAGGTGTTGCTCACAGAGTTTCAGTAATGACCAGTGAGACTATTATATTATAGTGAAACCTCTTTTCAGAAAAACCTAATTATTATAAATTTATTATAATTAAATGCAAATTAATGTAGGAACAGAAATGACATGACCAAAATACTGTTCCATATGTTCATGTTATTTCTGATCAAAATCACTTGACCACAAATCATGTACTTATGACCTTCTGAAATTCCAGGAAAACTCATTAGTGGTCAGATAAAAGAAATTGATCAGCATCAATCCACACTAATGACCTTCTTTCACAGCTCAATGAACTATGTCATCTGGCTAAATTATCAGAATCATCAGGACTGTATCAGAATTAGTAGTTTATTTTGCCATTTTACACAATTGTTTATACTATAAATATATATTCTTAATAATGTGTTCTTTATAACAATAAAAGAACCATTTTGGTTCTTTTTGTCATGTAGAAGAACCATTTAACCACATAAAGAACCGTTTAGGCATTCCAGTGGTTGTTTAATGCTTCATTATATAGCATTTCTACCTTTGAAAAAATGATGTTGCTCCACTGACTAATAGGAAGAATGGCATCTCTATCATTGCTCGGCACACAGACAACTGCACAGTGTAACTCTGGTAAAGCAGTAAACAAAGTCATATTATATAATAATATTTTACTCATATGTCAGAGTTATTTTATTATTTCACATATGTGCCCTTAGAATGATGGATCCGATTGGCCTCAAAAACTGAACAAATCCCAACAACATAACTTTTGATGAATGCCAGAATCTTTGAGGGAGTTTTAAAGAACCCTCGACAGACCACTTTTTTAAGCATGTAGGACTGGCTTGTCTTCCCTGTTTGATGCAGTGTGATTTAGCTCATATAATCACCATAATTCACATAAACACACACTGCGCACACACTCTCACTGCTGCATTCTCACCAAATGGATTGCACTGATAGCTGGCGTAGTGCAGTGCACCACTCTCTGCTCCTTGGACTGACAAGCTGTTGGCACGCTGTTGGTTAAGAGTGCAGCTAATTATTCTGTCTGTTAGTGGAGACACATGATCCTTTACTTTTTTTGATTGCAGTAAAATTAAGCCCACTTTTCCCACATAGGAGTTCCATTAACAGCCATGCAGTGTTTTTACATGATTTTAGTTATGCTCTTAATTACACTTGGTTCAGCAAAAAGGACAGGGAGTGTTGCTGTGAATGTTTTACTACTTTATGAGCTGCCTAAGAGCCTATGAATCAACTGTTTACTACAATCTGGATTTAGCAAAAACAGTCTTGCACTGAGAATAAGGATGAGGTTCCTTTGTAAGCTAGAGAGCAGAATTCACAAATAGATTCTGTAATCTATTAAATCTCAGCCAGGCTTTACGTTGTTATGAATTAGTGTAAACAGATGTATATTTAGAAAGGGTTGTCCTGTTATTTGCTGCACAAGTGCCCTCCCAGCTCCCACTGTTTTTTTTTTCACTAAAGATCTAAAGATGATGTACTGCACCATAACCCTTTAACTTGGAGGTCAGTGGTGTCACCCACAATATGTTATTTATACTAATTGTGGTTCCCTCTCCCCTCTCCCAGTCTTGGAGTGTCCCCTGCAATTTTCCATTATAAAAACACACATCACCAAACTGGTAAATTTTCATTACATTTATTGTAAGTTAATATAAAACATTTTATTCCAAATAATTTTAGGACATTTTACTGGTCTGCTTGACATTTTCACCCAATGTAAAGAGCAGCTGCTGCTCAAATAATGCAGAAAAACTACTTCATAGTTATGGTAGTTTGGTATTTTCCTGTTTTTAGCAAAACCTGATATAGTATATAAGAAGAATTCCATTTAAAAAAGCAAAGAAAAATTACCTGTAAATTTCCATTTATCTACAGCAAATGTTTTTGAGCAAAAGATATGTTAGCATGACTACAACTGAATGCTGATTGGTTGGTGAGCTGATACTGGAGTTACAGTCACTTACAACTTAACAGCTTTGTTTGGTTCTTACTATAGCTGCTGGTTAAAGCCCTGGCCAATTGATTGGGAATAGACTGTGTTTATGATACTACTCAATAACACCTTATTAAGCAATTCCTTTCTGATTCACTCGGGAGCGCCCTCCAGAGGCTGACAAACCTGGAAGACATGGTGGCAGAAGTGGCCGTTCTCCTCTCCATATTCTTGTGCCATTACTGGCACTTGTACCCTTGCACCCCTTGTTTAAACATGCCTATTTATGTGTGCAAGGCTGCAAGGTGTCCCATCACTTGTCATTTCCCCAAAAGTCCACGTCAGATCACACAGTCAAAACATCTCCAGACATAAACAGTGTTCAGGGACAACAGTCAATCTATATACAAATCAAATTTATTCATATAGCTTGTTTAACTATTAAAGTGTCACAATGCATCTTTATCTGAGCCTCTTTTGAGCAAGCCAAAAAGCTACAGTGGCAAAAAATTCCCTCAGATTGGGAATTCTTGAGGACCAAGACTTAAAAAGGGAACCCACCCTCCTCTGGTCGACACCAGATAGCAAACAAATAACAGATAGCAGAACAGAAATAAATGGTCAAGTTCGAATGAGATAATGAAGAGTTATGGCAAATCTAAGAGCAGGTGGTTTTGAGTTATGAGAATGTGAGTGAGTGTAGGATAAAAGCTTAGAGTTAATGTGAAAGTCCATGCAGGTTGAACAGTCATATGCTCAGCTATGCATTATCTAATGTGGCATGAGTGAACTAATATGAGGATCCTGAAGAGGACAGCATCACAGTGGACAGTGGAGTAGTTTGGAGCTGGGTCAGGTAGCATCAGGACAGATCATGCAGGACATAGGAAAGAGATAGACAGGAAGGAAGGTTGGGGCAAATATTTGGGGGGGTGGAGGTGGAGGTGATCAGCATCAGTTAGGCAACAAGGGCTTGTGACATAGGAGAGAGTGATAGAGAGGAAAGTAGAAAAGGGATGGGCTTATGAATATAGGAAATCTGATGAAGGGCCTGTAAAAGAAGTACTGTTTTTTCCGGACTATAAGCCACTACTTTTTCCCACGCTTTCAACCATGCGGCTTATAATGAGGTGCAGTTTTTTCTTCTTATTTATTTTATTTTCCAGGTTTTTTTTAAAACTTTGTGGGTGCAGCTTATAGTCCGGTAATCAGCATAGTACTCCTCCCTTTGATAAACGTGGTATGAAGGGCTGATACGTTGCAACAGATGGGCCATAGCTAGTAATTGTACACCTACAAAAATGCACTTAAAATGACAGGGAATACAATGTAGTACAATGTAGACGAACCTGTCAAACTGGCAGCACAGCATACAGTGCTTAGCTGAAGGTATGAAGAGTGTAGGACAGGTCAGTAGATCCTCAGCTACATAAGGGGAAGGGATTCACCTTTCTGTTTGGACATTCACTGGCTGTAATCCGCATGTTGCCTACTTAACCCCTCTTGCTGTATCTCTCCAGATAAGAGATGGGGTCTTCCCTCTCTCCTGCCAACCCCCTCCAGTGCACTGTGCAGAACCATCTACCATCTGTCACTGTTACAGCTAAGTGCACTGCTTCACACCACATATAATCTATCAGGCTCTACAGTAGATTGGCTTAGTTCTTGGACGAAGGGTGGGCCTTAAGTGCCTGAGTGGCAGGCGAGAAGAGGAAGGAGCTGCACTGGACATGAGACAGGTTTGCATGAGGGGGAGGAGGAGGAGGAGGAGGAGGAGGAAGAGGAGTCACACTAAGTCGTGTGGGAGGCATAAATCCAGTATGGATGAGCCAGCATAGCAGACAGGAGCTGTTCGTCTGAGAGGAGAGCGGCAGCAAGAAGTACAGACACAGACATTCTGTGTGAAAGACTGAAGAAAGGTCTAGATGAGTCCTTCCTTCAGTACTCCTGAGAGGACAGTAGGAGAATGAGGGGAAGATGAAGGCCATGAGGTAAAGCTGAGTTCAAGTGTGGCTGTTGCCTGTGTGACAGGGGATGTGCTGTAATAGTTAAGGAGGAAGAGAGGGGGTGGGGGAATCCTATTAGCTGGAGTACAGAAAGAGTAGGCCTAAATGCCCTGCTTATTAGAGTGAGGTTTATGTATAAGTAGTAGTGTGGGGTTCAAAAAGAACCTCTGTTAGGGTTGAGTAATCTTTTTGACTTATGAGCTTTTTCATGTTTAGTTAGACAGATAAAGAATCAAGTGTGTATAATGGTCTGTAGACCAAAACCTTGTATCTCCATGTTTGACATTTTTTACTTTTTGCATAACACAAAAAATGCACTTTTTCTTTTCACTGAAATTTTTTGAAGAATGGACCAATAGGAAAGTTTCAAAATGACTTGGAATAAAGTAGCTATGTTTGTTTGTTTCATTTTGGAGCAACATTATGTAAGTGTTTGAACCAGGCCATCTACTGCAAAAGTGGCCCACTAGTAATAGTGTATAGATTAGTATTGTTTTATTGTCAGTGTGTCACAAATATTGAGTGGCATTTGTTTTTGTTTTTAGATTTTTTTATTAGCATTAGGAAATCATATTTTCCTTTATAATAGCTATATTTAGATAAAAAAATTATTATTATTATTATTATTATTTGGTATTTTATTCATTATTTTGTTATGATTGTTTTTATTTTAAGGTACTGCATTTGATGGCACTATTTCTAAATAAATGAATGGATCTGGTCATATGACCAGTTCATTGCAGATCTGCAGAGGATGCATTCAAGGACAAACAGCAAGAAAACAGTATTGTTTTTGTTTGTGACGTGCCGTCCTTGGTGAGGAATCGGATCCAGAGACTTAATTAAAGAGGCATCCGTTTCAGGTTGTCACTGGTTACCTTGGTGAGTGTTGAGCAGATAGAGTTACATCTACGACTTTAAGGAGGAAAGCATGCAGTAGTCAGTATGAGGATCCTGCTGACTTGCAAGCAAAGGGCTGGGCAGTTGTCCTTCAAAGGACTCAAATATGCTGTTGGCAAGTGAGTTTCAACAGGCTGCAATCAAGTAGATTACAGTAGTAATATAGAGTAGGATGATGATAACTGGTCTTTCAGATGCGGGATTAGTGTGAGATTCTGAAGTGTTTTGAATGAATGTTTATTAAGAAGTGATGCATTAAATTGTCTTCATTCAAAGCATGCATTGGTGAATATGGACAGTGAATGCAGGAAGTGGCAAGTGAGGGGTAATGGTGTGTGTGCGCGTGTGTGTATGTGTTTGTGGGTGCTGCTAAAGAGGACACACTCCCCTTCACCCCCTTGTGCCGCAGAGAGTGCTGCACTGCTGGCCAGATGTGTCTGTATCAGTGTAAAGAAAATGGTTCTGCATAAAGTCTCTCTCTCTCTCTCTCTCTCTCTCTCTCTCTCTCTCTCACTCTATCAATTTCTGACTCTGTCTTCCTCTTTCATGTTCTTTAAAACATACACACACACACACACACACACACACACACACACACACACACACACACACACACACATTCACTCTCGCTCAGCCTCTGTCACACTCACCCTTTCTCTTTCACACACACTCTCACTTGCTCTCTCTTTCTTTCTTTCTCTCTCTCTCTC